>OY982559.1:15950062-16263789 GCA_963859945.1 Euplagia quadripunctaria
ATTATACTCATCACTGTTAAATGTGATGTATTTCTGTCGTAATGTTTTGTATTTACCAGCGAAGGACTGAATGCCTGTATATACCTATACGATTCTTTGTACGTTTATATTTTGATAATAATGTGTTAGTGTCGACGAAATATAAAACCATTCCCACGACGCCAGTGATCTCAGATCTCATATGAAACCGCGGTAGCGTGAACGGGTGACGTGTGGACTCCTCTGTAACATAAATTTTATCGTTATGTATTTTTAACTGACTACTGGAAGCTTATCGATTCGGAAGCGGGGACACGTATCTGGAACAAGAGGGACGTAAACGAGCGTATCTTTAGCCGCGCTTTGTTTAACGAGTTCCAGTTTACGTTTGTACTGACGGAAGTCCAGTGAACTCAGTCGTCGCCATGCAGGAATTTGTGAAAATATTAATGTTATTACAACTCATAGGACTCCAGACTATTATCCAATTAGCAGAAGGTGCAGGTATGTGGTTAATATGGTTATTGCTAGCGTAATTATTGCTGAGCCTGTCATATTATGGAATAATCTTGTGCAAATTGATGAACACATGTATGTCATATTTTAATTAAAATACCATATTATGAAAATCTTTTACACAGAGATATCTTTAGTATCAACTGAATGACTGATTCTATATGGATTTTTCTGGACTAACTCAACTTTCAAAAAAGTGTGATAGATACTATAAAAAAATGTAAATTTGTTTGCAAACATTAGTGTATTTTTTTCTAAAAGTAACAGGAACACAAAGAATGTTAAAATTAAATTTTCTGTAGCACTATTTTCAGAATAGTTTGTGTAAGTTAGAAAAGTCTAGATGGAGGATATGTGACCAACCAGTAAAGAATTGCTAAATATTGAATTAGGTTTGGTTACAGTTAAATACTATACATATATAGAAATAGTTCCAGTTTACGTACAAACGTAAACTGGAACTATTCATGACCATCATTGCCATTTATCTACAATTAATATGTCATCATTTGTCATACTTTATGGAGAAGTGCTTTAGTAGATTAAAATTAATATTTAAATAATATTTGATTTCTACTATAAATTCAACATGTTTGATATGGATACTAGCTATATTCACAATTTTCAAAACTGCATAAAATTGAAAAGCTGTACAGGGTCTCCTGTTTCTGCAAATAAAAGCTTTATTAGTCCATTTTGTGTTAGTAATTGAAGTGCAAGACACTTGCCTTGAGTAATGCCAAGCTAAGCATTTAAATCCATGTACTCCTCCCTAACAATAGCAAAGACCTTGAGTAATATTAAGAGGAACATGAATATAAGTTATTATTCTAACATTGGCTTTATCCTTCTGGCACAAATTTCCCAAGTTTTTTTTCCTCTGAGTTGTCATTACAACTTTAGTGTTCATGAAGTAAGCGACTTATCCCATGAACCTCAAGAGGTGGCTATCAACATTACCATAATAAGCTTCAAGCTAAATAAAGTAACAATCGGGCAAAGCGAATTTAATGTAATGTCTTTCCTATAATAATTATTGTTACTCAATGTGTCTTACACTATGCGACTATTAATTGCTTATGTTGTGGTTTCACATTTGTATGTTCACATAATATTACACACAATTGTTATAACACATGTAACCACACAATAGCTTCCCCAATTTTAAAGACACTTTTATGGGCATAGAAATGTTTATGTATACAAAGTAAAGTATTTTATTAAAATATTTCTATACTTAAAACTTCTAAGTGGTAACTGGCAAACACTAGGTAAAAATTAAAAGTGTATGTACAAGAAGGTGTATGTTTAGCAAAAAATTAAAACCTGTGTGCACATAATACATCATATTATTAACGTAAAATAAAACTTGTTGCAGGAGTGAAAGTATTGACGGTTGCTACTGAGGAAAATCATGGGTTTGAGAGATTTATGAGATCTGCTAAGATTTATGGAATTGATGTTGAAGTTCTTGGAAAAACATCAGTATGGGCCGGAGGTGACATGAATTTTCCTGGAGGAGGGCAAAAAATCAACTTGCTTAAAGAAAAATTGAATGAGATGGCAGAGACTAGTAGCCCAGAAACTATTGTGTTATTTACTGACAGGTTTGAAACACATTTGCTTATATATTAATATATCCTACTATTAAATATTAATATTTCTATATGATTAATATTTTTATACTATACTTATTAAATGTCATAACTAATTTGTATATGTTCTCATTGCAGCTATGATGTGCTATTTTTAGCAAGTGTACAGGAAATTGTGAAAAAATTCCAGGCTTTCCCTAATACTCGTGTCTTATTTGCTGCTGAACAGTTTTGTTGGCCAGATGCTAAGCTTGCAGGATTGTATCCAAAGATTGAAGTTTCTAGCCCTTACCTGAATTCAGGAGGATTTATAGGTAAATTAAATTAGTTTTTTGAAATCACTAACTAACCCCACTAACTATTCCAAATATCAGTCTTCACTACTTGTCTTTAGAGTGGGACTTAACTAGAATAAAGAACATTATTAATATTTGAGAAATGGTTCATACAACACTTGTTATAAACATTATAGTCTAGTAGAGCTGTGATACAATGCTGTTATTATTTCAGAATAATAGTTTGAGTGTGTTTCTATTTCTCAACTACAGTATAGTGGCATTCATACTTATATATAAATAAGTAATTTGCAATAAAAAATCTCAATTTGGACTAAACTGCACACAATGTGCAAAATTTTATTAAAATCGGTTAATTAGTCTACATCTTTGCTCAAATTAAATTTGCATTCATTTAAGTCAACTATATTTGCAATTTTTTTTTAATTTAGGTTATTTGACACAGCTGCAAGCAATAGTCAATTATAAAACAGTAAGTGATAAAGAGGATGATCAACTGTATTACACCAGAATTTATTTAGACAAGAATTTGAGGGAATCATTGAAGATCTCGTTGGACCATAATTCAGCAATTTTCCAAAATCTTAATGGTGCTTTGTGTAAGTATAATATAAACTAATCAAATATATGAAGTGCAGGAGCTTGAGACCTTTATTGTGAAAATGTTTGGCTGGGACCCCCCATCAGATCTGTTACACTAATTTTATGTTTTGTAAAACACTTTTGTAACTTTCTTTGTGTTAATTATCACAAAACAAATTTTACAACAGTACTCAGTTAAAAATGTTATGTGTAAAAAAATTTCCTTGATTGCTTCAAAACTAGTTTATTTATTGGCTTTTTCTTTTTATAGCTGATGTCCAACTAAATACCAACACAACAGAAGTTTATCCATACATTGAAAATGTTGTTACTAAACAGCGTCCACTTATTTTACATGGAAATGGACCTTCTAAGCTCACATTGGATCACTTTGGCAATTATTTAGCCAAGGCTTGGTCAGCGACTGAAGGTTGTATTTTGTGCAATGAGAAGAGGGTCATATCAAAGGTATACATATTATTACTTGGTAGCTTTTTCGTACTGCCTGCATTTTTCGTTATTTCTTATTCATATTCTTTTAACAACGAAACAAGTTAAAAAGAGTAATTTCTATTTTAGGATGATTTACCAACAGTTATGGTAGCAGTATTCATAGAACAAGCCACTCCATTCTTGAAAGAGTTTTTAGATCAAGTCTTGACTATTGATTACCCAAAAGAAAAGATTCATCTATTGCTAAGAAATAATGTTGAATACCATGAAACAGAAGTTGATGAGTTCTTTCAAACTCATTCTAAGTATTATGCGTCTGGAAAGCGAATCAAGCCTGATGACTTCATTGCTGAATCAGAAGCCAGGAATATTGCCAAGTAAGATTTTCCCTTGATTTATCATGTAGCTTATTGAAGCTCTCCAGAGATCGAATGGTTATCATCAATACAAATAAACAAAATTGAAGTGTCTGTTTAAAATGTCAAAATAATAGTTTCTTTTAAGCTCATACAGTTATTTGCGCCATACCTAGTCCTAAAAATCAGTTTTTAAAATTTTTGTCTGTCTGTTTGTTCCGGAACGGGTGGACCGATTTCCAGGAGACTTTTACCGGCAGATAGCTGGTGTTATAAGAGTAACTTAAGCTACTTTTATTTTGGAAAGAGAATTAGGGTTCCGCGCGAAATATATAAATATGCACACGCGAGCGAAGCCGCGCAAGAACTGCTAGTTTAAGATATAATTCTCTACCTATCCAAGGATAGCCTAGTTAACTACTAAACGTTTCAACAAACATACTCATCGCAATGGATACTGATTTTTGTTACGCATCTGTTAGCTGACTAGTGAGAAAGAAATTGCAGTCATAAGTCATAACTGTAGAAAATAATAAAATAGATTATATTATACTAGCTGTTGTCCGCGACTTCGTTCGCTTTGAAATTTCTCCAAATGTTATCCAGATCCATAGAATAATTTTTGCATGAAAGAGTAACAAACATCCATACATCCTCACAAAATTTCACGTTTATAATATTAGTAGGATTTTGTTTGTAACATCCCCAATGCCGACAGTCTTTCTTATCTAAAAACAGAAGATAAAAATATCATGACTACATTTAATTCAGTTTTTTATTACGTAGGTACTTATTAATTAATATTTATTGTTTTTAGGGATCGCTGCGTGAACAGTGCGTGCGACTATCTCTTTTCCATCGATAGCTTGTCTCGGCTTGAGGCGAATACTTTGCGCTATTTGCTGTCTTCGGGCTATGATGTGGTAGCTCCAATGCTTGTGCGGCCAGGACACGCGTGGTCCAACTTCTGGGGCGCCATTAACTCAGCTGGTTTTTATGCCAGATCTGCTGATTACATGGACATTGTCTACAGGGTCGTGAAGTAAGTCATATTTATTAGGTTTATTATATTGTTAATTGAGAGGGGCTCGTGGCTAAGTGGTAACCTAGTAGGTTAGCACATTACAAAGTAATGTAATACTAGCCAGGTCAGTCTAGGATGGGTGACCGTTCCTATCACATTGAGACCCCTCCGTGACTCGGAGAGCACGTTAAACCGTCGGTCTCGGGTGCCATACAAACATCTGTGGCATTCGTTACGGGTATGGAGCCCTAAAAACTCCGACAACCTGTCTAACTACAGAACTTCGATGTTGCCTAGTGCTTGGGTTGTGGAGGCCTGATGACAGTCGCTTCACGTAAAATATCAAAGTTCTGCCGTATCGTAGTTAGACTGAAAGCCGACACCAACTTAGTTGGGAAAAGGCGCGGAGGATGATGATTATATTGTTACTTGAAAAATTGTGCAGTGGTTTTTGCAGATAGATTATTTTAATTTTAATGTGTTGTTTATCGTTATAGATTTGGGTATTTAACCAGATAGTTGAGAATATGTACTTTAGTAGGATGCCAACCTTTATATTCTACTATCCCTGTGTTTACTACTCCGCGCCAAAGTGTCGTAGCGTGATATTAAATAGCCTCAACAATTGGGCTATCAATTGAACATTGACATCTTATCTTGGGACAAAGACTTGTGAGCTATCGTTGAAAATAACATCTTTTTCTCAGATCATTTCTTGAGGACCGATTTTTTATTGTTTTTATTCATCTGCAGAATACTTGAAGTAGTTTTCAATTTTTATGACGAAACATTTTGCTTTGATATCTTATCAGCTTCTGTTTGTCAATCAATTTTCCTTTTCTTAATTAGTGGCTATTGATGAGCAATAATTATCAATAAAAATTGTAAAGTTTCTTTTCTTTCCTTTTGAGAGATGATAATCGAATGAATTACGGTCGAATTTTGAGCAGAGTTCAAAATTCGACAGTCAGTACGTAGCTATGTGCGTACCCAAAGAGAGGCAGGGTAAGGCAGCTGCCCCCCCAACCTAGCCAAAAACTGAGTACGCCCTCTGGGTAAAAGGCGTGCGTCGGCGAAGACAAATCAAAATCACTATTTAAAAAACAACATTAAACATTGAGGAACATAATTAATTCACCAAAGAAATGTGATGACCTGATTTTATTTATTATCATATACTAAACAAAAGTTTATTTCGGGTGGTTATTTGTTGTTTACGAACAAACCGACGGAAATGGATTTAGTCCAAAAGTTATCACCAACAGTGGCGTAACTAAACCATCAGAGGCCCGTGGCTAATGGCAACACACACGTCGATCGATGATAGAATGGATCAGTTTTCGGCGATCATCAGTGTTTACCACATCAATCTGGGGGCCCCTCGGACCTGGGGCCCGTGGCATTTTGCCCGCTCTGCCACCCTATTGTTACGCCACTGATCACCAAGGCATTTCAAACACATTGTAAAGTTAAAGCTATTTAATATCAATTATGTATGACTATATATGTCAACAATATAATAGAATTAAAAAAGACAATTTTAATATTCACATTATAATAATAGGTATTTTCTGGACATATTTTTTTGAATGATATCAAATGAGGTAACACATCTATCTACATGATTGTTTGCGTCTTAACAATAACTAAATATCATTGAGGACAATGACTGCGTACTGATTGATATTGATCAAGTCAGATGTGTCTGTCGTGGTAACATATTTCATAACGTTCAGAATGCGTCATTGTCTTAAATAGAAATTGATGCAATATAATCGTCCACTGGTCGCTGTGTTTTACACTATCTTATTCGTTTGTTGGCTTGAAAACCACATGAATATAAAATGTGCAGGATCAGTCGAAGGCAATGGAGAAATCCGTCTTGAATGATCGTCGGTCGATGGAGTACATATTGTCTGCCGTACATTCGTACACTCCGGCGTCCATCTGCGTTGCCGGATCGATTTCTATCTTGGACTTTACGCGGTCGTTACCGATCGGCCACTCGTGGATCTAAAAAACAGACACATTAAATATTACCACTTATGAAACGTTTATGCTGTACTAGCAGCGCCCCGCGTTTACACCCGCGTAAGTCCCGATACCGTGTGAATATCGGGATAAAAAGTAGCCTGTATGTTAATTCAGGTCTCCAGATATCTACATACCAAGTTTCATCGCAATCGGTTCTGTAGTTTTGGCGTGAAAGAGTAACAAACATTCATACATACTTAAATCCATACATTCTCACAAACTTTCACGTTTATAATATTAGTCGGATATGGGATAATCGGATTGTTACATCTTTATTTGAAAGTTAAGTTAGTCCAGATCACTTTTTAATGTGCCTAAGTCTTCTTCATTTGAGTTTTAGAGACCTTGTGTTTGTCCTTTGAGACCTTATTCTGATCAGTATCTATTTGCGTGCGGAAACGCCCATTTATATATAATATTTATGGGGTTATCGATGCGGTCGTATGCTGGAAGCCGACTAAAACTCCACGGTGCGCAAAGCGGCGTACTGGAACTCTCTCTAACCGGGCCATGTCCAGACCAAGATCTCTACTGTGGCAGATGATATAAAACCTGTCTTTTTCACCGGGGTTTTTCATCCGCATCTCAAAATCTTGTTTTCAATTGAAATTGATGAAAAAACCCTCTGTGATTGCAAAGGATGCTATTTTTTTTTAAAGCTAAAGTGTTTAACGAACACTACAATATGCCCGTCATCAGGCAAGGTTTGTATAGATATTATGTCGTGTATAATGAATCTAAAATTAATGCGCATTTAGAATTTTAGTTTACATTTTTAGTCACCTCGTTGTGGTAGACCCTACGGGGGCGATAGTATCGGCAAATACGTTTGCGGTCCATTTTAATTCGCAATAAGGCGTACAAAGCCTCACCTCTCACGGTCAGTTTGTCGATCTCTCGATATTTTGGATCATTCGTTCTGCGAATGAGCCTTTCTTAAAAACGCAAGTGTGGTATATTTTGTGCAAACCATCAATCCACCATCCACCTTACTGGAAATTTTCATTCAATGACAAGTACCAATTGGCTGTGGTGTAAGGTATTCTAAACGTTTAATATTGAAAAGTAGCTACATGTGTGTATCTCAATTGATATATTTTGCCTCGTGCCGCCTTCGTGTTTAAATGGGACCATTAATCGGCCTGGCGTCAATACCTGAATTATAATTCATGTGGTGTAGTGCCTTGTAATTTGTATCTATCATCGTTTTATGTTTCTTTATTGATATGCTGGTTCGAGCTAAATAGGACACCAAACGTGAAAAATAACAAATACATTGATAAACTTTTATATAAGAAGTCAATTTTTTTTTGTTTAATACTCTTGATATCTCTGTTAGCGACAGTTGATATCAATCAATTGTAATAGGAAAATTGTTGCTTGTTTAAAATCTTTTTCCTTGTTTATCATTGCATTGGCCGCCGTCTTTGTGTGCTTAGTAGCTATAGCCAGGTAAATAATACCTATGTTGGTATCTGATATATCTGCTAAATAATTTATTTTAAATCGCTGAGCAAGTTTTGTCAATGTACACTAACAATAATAAAACTTACGTGCAAATAGTGATGAGCATATATTTCCACTCCGTCTTTGAACCATGTAATATGCGGTCGCGGTGAACCTTTGGCTATACACAGGAATGCGATCTTATGTCCCAACACGTACTCGAGGTCGAAGTGAGAGGCGAGTAAGATTTTAGCTCCCTGCAAAAGTAATGTTTAGTACTTCAATAATACAACGTCATCGTACTCACATAATCTAGAAATAACGTTGTTAGAAAACTTACATCGTTATTGTTGTAATATTGATCTGACTCCGGATCCCTGTATTTCCCTGTTATTGGTAATCCGATTTGCACCTGTGAAAGTTAAAATATAATTAACGCACATAAGTTAGAAATGACAAGCGATTGCATGTTAATTAAAATTCAGTAATAACTGAAGCCTTGGGAACACGAGTATAAATAACAATTTTAATTTACTAAAACTTTGAAAACACTTATGCAGACATTACATGAAAGTCTTAACACTTAATTTAAGCTTTAACGAATACCAGGTAATTATGTAAAAAAAAAAATGTACATACCTTCGACTTGGTCCTACTTCGCGAGCGCCCACGCCGAGCCTCGATGGAAATGATGAAAATTGAGTACAGTATTAACAAAGTAAAAAGAATCTTCGGTGTCATGAGTAACATTTGTGTTTTCAACGGTTTACGGATACGGATCAGTGTGATCCCATGCAAAATTGCGCGATGATATGTTCTGGTATGTTCTTGTGCGGAGTTTAGAGTGCAACTGGTGGTATCGGCGATTCCTGTTACGCCAATCTTTCAATTGGCTAATGACGAGGTGCTAGCAGGAGGGCCCTTGTCTCCCCTATGTGATATACGACATACGTCATTTCCTTTCGCATTTCATACGACGATCCTATAGATGGAGTATATTAATAAATTTGTACGTAGGTCAATGGATCACAACAACGTGTGACCTCGTGACAGCCCTGCATTACTTCCAGATATTTCTTATAACGCATTACAAGAATGTTGATGAAAATAACCAATCTTAGAAATATATTATTATAAAAGGTTATCGATATGACCTTTCGTACCTACTCTTAAATATTAAATATTTGGCTCCATAACTGTAAATCTAAATAATAAATACCTATTATTTTAATTCATAATAATATAAATGCCTTTACAGAGGAATATGGAACGTGCCATTCATCACGAATTGCTACTTGATTAAGATGTCGGTGCTAAGGACACAGAATGCAAAATCGGTAACTTATACGAAGGAGGGCGTGGATCCAGACATGGCTTTATGTGCCAGTCTAAGAGACCTTGTAAGTTTAAATCACGTACCTTCTTAACCTTCCTATATTTTTTAAGTATTTGGGCTTTAAAACAGCACTTTAAAACAGTTCACGTTAATATACAAGTACCTACAAGGTTTACATTCGAAGGATGTCGAATGAATTCGAATACGCTACCGACGTGAACACACTCCTAACGCGAGCATTTCTAGCAAGCTATGTTTTGATTTATATCACTTTACGTTAAAAATGTCTATCCACTTTATTTCAGGGAATATTTATGCATATCAGCAATGAAATGGACTTTGGTCATTTAGTTAATCCAGAAACGTATGATATTAGTCGTACTCATCCCGATATGTACCAGTTGTTTGAAAACAAAATGGAATGGACTACTCGTTACCTCCACGAAGAATATCTTTCGAGCTTTGACGAGAAGAAGAAACCGAATATGGTTGGTATTACAATAGTATAAATAATAGTATTATTTTATTACCTTTAAGAAAATATTTTACCAACGTTTGTTCCAGGAATTTTTTTGTTCAATATTTTATTTCATTTTATACAACCTATTTTTCCATAGATTGAGAAAATTTGTGATATTTGGTGTGATGTTTCAGCCATGCCCTGACGTATACTGGTTCCCTCTCATGTCCAAGCAGTTTTGCGTGGAGTGGATTGACATAATGGAATCGTTCGGTCAATGGAGCGACGGAAGTAACAGTGTAAGTATAACACCAGATATTTGAACATAGAATCAATATATTTATTATATAAGGTTAATCGCCTTATTGTTTACCAATCATCGCGGCTTTTAACCCGTTAGTACCTTCCTTTGTGTATCACTCTAAACGATCCCCATGCGCTTGCTGTGTTTTGTTTCACATAAGACCTCTATAAGTTTATTTATGTATTACCACATCAAAAAATAAATAAAAAGAACTGAAAGTCGACGGGGTTTTGGGCTTTGTATTTAAGAATGAAGTCAAAGATAACCTTAGTTGACACCATATTTCCGAACTCATTTTAACCGTGTTTACACTCCGCCTAGTCTAAAGTTTTCGTTGAAAATTCAACGAAATTTTACCGTCCGTAAGCAAAACGAATCGTTTCTTGATTATAGGAACGCGGCATAAGTCGTCTAGCTGCTGTAAGCCACAAGGCTATAATAGTTACAGCGGCTAGAGCAGACTGACCGATTATCATTACAATTGTGTTTATTTCTGTGATTACGATTTCCAGCGATCTGTTTAGACATAAAGATGTTATTTTTGTTGTGTTTTTATCTCTATCTTGCAGTTATGCTTAGTATTAAAACTGACGCCGTCATAGATATGTATAAACTATCTAAAGAGAATATATAGATCTCGTACTGCTGATTCCGAATATGTACTTAACTCAATTCGCACCAAAACTTTTCATATTTCACTTTTCGTAAGGACGGCAGGATAGGGTATCCATATTTTTGTAGGGAGTGTTTTATCTGTTACGTAGTAACTACTCAGTAATCTGTGCTAATACTGTTATGTTGTCAAATAAGCACATGGTCAGCCTAATGAAGTATTACCCGTGTCTATTAATGCCATCGCAATACTAGGTGTGTTACGTAAGAGTTTCTAGTCCTATCCCTCCATTGCCTTCTTTTGTCGTCTCTCTGGTCGAGAAAGTAGCAAGTTCGGTTATGTAAATATCTCCCTGTACATGGTAAGGTGTAATTATCATTCCTTTATTCTGTTCACACCTTATCATTACTTTATTCTGTTCACAGCTTATCATTACTTTATTCTGTTCACACCTTTTCATTACTTTATTCTGATCACACCTTATCATTACTTTATTCTGTTCACACCTTATCATTACTTTATTCTGTTCACACCTTATCATTACTTTATTCTGTTCACACCTTATCATTACTTTATTCTGTTCACACCTTATCATTACTTTATTCTGGCTACTCTCGACTTATAATTCTAAGTAGGAACTGATCGATCTGGAAAATACTATATTCAGTTTAAAATAATAAGATTGTTGTTTCTCTCACCATTTAACCTGATTATTATTACAACAGTATTATTACAACAGTCCTCATCAGTGTATGTCTATCGCCTGTATCTATATAAAACAATTGGTTACAGGACAAACGTCTGGAGAGTGGATATGAAGCAGTTCCAACGCGTGATATCCACATGAGTCAGGTTGGTCTAGACCGACACTGGCTGCACATACTCAAGGAATTCGTGCGCCCATTACAAGAGATGGTTTTCACTGGATATTATCACAATGTAAGTAAAATCATGTCGAACACATACTAATAATATCCTGCAACATATTACACATCTAGACAACTAGACCCAAACTAAGCAGAGCTTGTACTATGGAATCTAAAACACGGTGAAACATTCGCAACACCAGCAATGTCCTCCAAGTGTTTCTACACTATGCCCTTATACTTGTGCCGTGGCAATAATATTTACTAGCGAATAGTGATACTTAATGGCAGTGTTATAGTATAGTGCTTCTGTGAGAGATCTATAATCAGGTGTGGGATTTCTATTTTATAATAGCGAAGTTACCATATCTCGCTGTGATAAGGAGCATGCATAACTTCGAGTATATGTACAACAGTTTGATGTTATAAAAACACTCGAATCTCCTAAATCTAAGCTTTCCTCGTATGTAGAAACACATCTTGTAGGCTTATGTTGAGTATCGCCTTAGGACTTATTAAGAGTACTTAAAATTACTGATTGTCCTGGGTTCCAAAGAGCACGTTAGGTAGCCAATTCGTTTTACACCGAATTATCTACTCCATTCAGTTATGTTATGTTACTTAGTGATGAGAAGAAATGTTTCTACGGCCTATATAGGCTTTCGACAAAAGTTATAAATAGTTATATTTAATTGTATTTGCAATAAATAATATAAAAATTGTAATATTCAAGTTCAAACTTAGGGTTATCAACAATTAAAAGATGATGATAGTACAGTAGATTCGTCACTTTAGTCTTAGTAACATCAATAATTAATGAATTCTTATATCTAAATGTATTAAACGTGGGTAATATAATTTATTAAATGAGTTCAGTATTTTCTGATAAAAATAACTTCTACTTTTTTATCGATTTAAACTTCCTCTTAAATAAAATCGATTATTATTTTTAGTCGAACCTGCAACGTATTGGGTCACTCTAATTGGCTACTAATCGGACTATCAAAAAAAATAATAATAAAAGAATGATCAGAGTTATAGCATTTAAACATTTATTGTCACTCTTCTCAGTAGTATTATATAATTACATATTTATTTTCAACAGCCGCCCGCGTCGGTCATGAACTTCGTGGTGCGCTACAGGCCAGACGAGCAGCCTTCTCTCCGCCCACATCACGACTCCTCAACTTACACTATAAATTTGGCTTTGAATACTCCTAGTAAGTATACAAGTGACTTTTATGCACTTTATTTATTAGCAGATGAGATCAGTGATTATTACATGGATGACACTTAGGCTAAAATTAAATAAACCCATACACACTCACGCCTATATTTCCGAAAGTTAATAGAGGCGTATGTAAACACCCACATGATAGTAACTATCATTTAGTCCCACTCATGTAATAGGGGGCAAGTCTAAAAATGATTTTTTTTATAAATCAAAGGAAAGAGATATTGCCTTTACGGATGGATCAGGGAGCTGCTTGAGCACGTCACGAGTCACGGTCGCGTACCTGTAAATCGAACTGGCTGTTGTCGGAAAGTCTAAAATTTCAATTTTAACCTTTGATTCCACTTGCTTCTTGTGTATGTAATGGATTAAGGTTCGTAATATAAATAAAACAATACATCTAAGGTTCAATCATCTAATGAATTTGAATAATAATAATATTAGCTGTTAGTCATCATTGACAGTTCCATTTTAGCGCTAATCTAACCTATGAACGTCTGTAATTCTGTCACCATTGATACTGATGTTAATTCTAAACTAAACTTTGGATCAGCTCCTCTGAAAGTTATAAAACTGGAGCTGTTCTGAGTTTAAGGCTACGTTTCTACATCTATTTTAATATGGGGCGCAAGTTCTAATATCATACAATAAATTTGTACTATTAAAGGTACTACGGTTACTAATAGAGGTTATTAAGAGGAATGTTCGTGACTGTACCTAATTCAATTCCACAGGCGTAGTTTTAATTTACATATAATTTAGATATTAGACACGCCTAAGGAATATTATACTCGAAGGATTAGGCAGAGATGCATGTTCAATGTTCTATTTTCCTCTTTATTCTGATTGACTGTATATTTCAGATGTGGACTACGAAGGCGGTGGATGTCGCTTCATTAGGTACAACTGCTCGGTACGTGACACTAAGCGAGGCTGGTTGCTGATGCACCCGGGACGGCTGACCCACTACCACGAGGGGCTACTTGTCACCAAAGGCACACGCTACATCATGGTTTCTTTTGTCGACCCGTGAACGTCTTACACATTCTATGAAAACCAAACATGCATCAGATACCAGTATATCTTACATGTTATTATTAGTTATTAAGATAACAAATCTAATTTTAGGAATAAAAACAAAACACTGCTTTACATTTGTTTACTACTTTTTTAAACACTTCAATAAGACTTTAATGTTCACTTCGCCAATGGTGACAATACTGTCTTCAGTTCAATCCTAAATTAAAGTAAATTTCGTTAAGTTTTTTTGCTACTGAATAACTCTTTCTGGCAACTGTGTTTTTTAAACAAAATAGTGTAAGAGAATCTCATTAGTGAAATCCAAGTTTTAGGAGCTGTAATAGACAGTTTTCATGTTATACTAAAACTCTAATTTTGGGAATCATTCTTAGTCAGTGAGTATTATGAAAACAAAAAATAGGTCAAGCTAAATAAAACCGTTTAAAACAGGCGATGACTAAGGTTGAAATTCTATAAAATAATATTATCGTAGTAGTAATACTTACTGACTAATATAAGAATATTATAAGCCAAAGACTTGCTATATTAATGCAAATTAAAATGATTTAAGTAAATTTTTTACTTTTGTTTTATTATTACGACCAATTTGATAACATGGATGCTAAATGAACTCCTGTGTAAAAATCACATCTTTCCAATTTCAATATTTTTTACGGCTAGTCTTCTCTAGACTTGTCCTATTGGTACAGTGAAATTGACTCGACGAGACGTACTAATTGCTTGAGAACTTGGAGATGAGGAATGTCTTTATCATTGTGGTTTCACTAACTTACTTTGTTAATATTTGATAGTTGCTATTACAAATACTACTTACCTACCTACCTACCTACTTGCTATCTAGATATATAAAAAAAGCAGTCATGGGACTGCCGACAGAAGTGAAAACTTAAAAGAAACGACGAACTTAAAATGTCACATTAGCAGGTTGGTGACATTAATTAATAAGGAGCTGACAGAACTCAATGTTTAGATTAGCGCCCTCTAGTGGATCTATATGTGTATTATTAGCGTGACGGTCACGAGTTCAGTGCTTTTTCCCAATAACAAACGTGCCTAAGGAAGCTTTCACTTAAAAAAAATTACCACCCCTATTTTTCCACGCTTAGGGGTGGTATTTTATCTTCAAATTTAAAGGGTATACTTGCCGTTTTTCTCAACAAATGGAAAATAAACACTCCAAAAAAAACCATTTTCCATATCGGTTACTTAATAAACAACGGAGTTTTAAGAAAGGAAACATAAAAAAAAATACAACCGAATTAAGAACCATCTCCTTTTTTGAAATCGGTTAAAAAGAGAGACACAGAAGGAGTGACTAATTTGTAGGTACCTACAACCTACACCTGCAAGCACGTTTATAAATAGCAACTGGACTGTTAAGTACTGCTCTGAGTTTGCACACCGACTCGCCTGGTAGTGCGGTGTGTCATAAGCCCCCTCGAATGATCCGTATTTTGAGTAAACGGTGGCAGACGATATGGCTTTGGATAGAAGGTATCAATGCTGGATGAAGATCAGTCATCTTAAAATTTAGTCAAAGAAAGCAACTCTGAAGAATTGCTTCGGAAACCTTGAGGTCGGGGGTAAGAATTATTTCTTTCTCATGTTTTACTTATTGAAAATTATAGCGGGTAACTAAGACTTCCATTTTGCGATGCTACCCCCATGCGTATATATAAAGTACTCGTACCTATTGACTACAATACTGACCCTGGTGATTGATGAAAAGATAACATTAAAACAATACAAAAGTAACTCAAGTTACTGTTTCAATTACAATGATAGAATTTTGTACCAGTTGTCATTATTGTTACACAACAACTGTTTATTTTAAAATAAAACATTAAGTGCAATAAATTTATCATATAAACTCTTCGGTCTTTTTTTAGATTGTTTCCAACTAAACTTGACGGTTGGTATACGTGGCGTGGCCGTAGATTACCCAGTCGAAGACTTATGCGGGTAGCTGTTGAAAATGTCCAATAAATTCCATTACAAAAAAAAACTTATCGGAATCTATTGTTTTTGTCGCAGTAAATCCTAATAGATACCCATACCGATAGCAAAGTTGAAGAATTGAATTGGGACGGATCAAATTTTATTGGTCAGTATTTGTGTAATCATTTCTTATGTGGATATCCAGTTCTAACAAATGAGTGATTGGATTGACATTGGACTTCCTAATTGTACTGGGTACGTATTACAATGCCGAATTTGAAAATACCGAATTTCATAAGCCCTACGAAGGGAAGGCCGAATATTAAAATCCCGAATGTTTATATGATCGAAAGTTCTAAATACCGAAAGTTTAAAATACCGAAAATTCAAAATACATACATAAAATGCCGAATAATAAAATACCGACCGTTTATATGACCGAAAGTTTTAAAACCCAATAAAAGATAAATTTCAAATGGGTAAGTAATAGATGATATAACAAAAAAATCTCTAATATTTAATATAATGAACGATTGATATAATTTTAAAATAACTAATTTTTAAAAGCATAACATACATTAAATATAACATCGTTTGACAGAACATACATTATATATAAAATCGTTTGACATACCACTCAAAATTCGCGGTGCTCCTATTCCTGGGTGGTTTAAAAAAAAAAATCACGAAGGCTAACGCGGGAGCTCCGCTCCGCTACGTTCCCGCCTTAGCCTTCTAACCTAAACTATCCGAGTCGGGGCACTCTGAGTCGGGGTGTTTATACATATTAAACGTTAATACAAATTAATCTTTCGTGATTTGGAACTATCGGGATTTGGAACTTTCGGGATTTAGAACTTTCGCTTATTTGAAATTATACATATTGAGCTTTGGTATATCGGGTATAGGTATTTCATACGTTCGGTATTCGGATTTTCGACGTTTTAAGCGTGGGTTTTCCAGATGTAGGTATTAAGAACTTTCGGCATTGTAATACGTACCCAATTGTACTACTATCACTTTTAATGGTTTAAAATAGGCACTTCCTTTAAGATACAGAATTTAGAATTGTTGGTTCTTATTGGGATTTACAAGATTAGTTCGAAATCACTCTGATTGGTATCTATTTGTTAATGCTTATTGAGTGAGGGTATTGCAAAATTCAGATATTTCAAATAATAAGAAAAAATCGATTTTTCCACAAAAATACTTAGATGATTTGTAGGAAAATCGATTTTGCTGAAATCGATTATTGTTTAATCACACATACTTCTTTTCATCACTAGAGGGCTCTACAATAAAATACTACACACCTTAAAACTATGTATTTACCACTGCCGTGGTCAAAATCGCAACTAACAAAGAATATTAATTAGGACCTTATATGGCCGGGTAACAAAACCATAACGCGATTTAATATTTCTGAGTATAACGCCGTCTATCAACAACAATTTACACTATACTTAAAGTTGAATTAAACAATAATTATTAAAAACATAAATTATATTTTTTAATAATGGAATTCCCGTTATAACTTATTACAAAATGACATAGCCATTCCACATAACAACCTATATTTTCTTATAAATATAATCATTAATTTTTATAACTGGATCGACGGATAAATTGTCATAAAAACTCATAGTGAGATTGGAATTTAAAAGAATCAATTGTGTTGTTGTCGCAGGAAGTCCTAACTAATTTTCTTAAATCCCATAGCATGTGCTAGTCGGTAATCCTTTTAGAATCTCATGAACAAAATTATCTGTTGTCGATGAATCCTTATACATTGCCGAGTTATTGCTTATGAGGAATTACTCATGGGTTTCTACATTCTTGTTCATGGTTATTACGGATAAGGAACGACAATTTAACTAATTTTGAATGTCCAAATAGAAATCCATTTGTTCCCTTAACAGGAATGACGTATAAACTCTTAAGCTTGATGAGGCTACTTATAAGGAACACTGCAATCTTATAAGTCCAATCCATATTAAATTCATGTGTTTACCAAACGCATTCAAATTTCATTCATTCTCATTCAAAGATAAGTTATATGTGGATTTACTTTTACGTTTCGATTGATTGCAAACTCTGTTGTATCGTTTTCTTAGCGTAGCATACTTGTATGATTTCATATTATATTTTGTACTATAGGTAATGAGTTTAACAAATTTTTATTAATTACTTTAAAAATGAAATGAAATGTGTGTTATTTAGCCAAACACGTTATGCGTTATTGGTGATGTACGTAGGTATTATCGAAGACCCATAGGAACTGGTTCGCTATTTTTGCCAATTCCTAACCTATTGTAGCCATGAGTACGTCATCAACATATAATTTTCTTGTAGTCTATCTTATTTGATATGCGATTAGTAGCTAAATTTTGTATGAATCGGTTCTATGGTAAACTATATTTAAAATATGAATTTTGAGACTAGCCTGAGAGTCCGTACAAACTTCGATTAAGCCTGTACACATTCGATGTACTATCCTTGAAACTATACGCCTGTTGCATATAAATTTTCTCTGTTGGTTGGGTAGGTAAAAATTAAGAAAATGGTAAGAAAAAAGGGTAAAATGATGATGATGATGATGATGATGATGATGATGATAATGATGAGGGTTTGGTACATGAATGAATGGACTATGAGTAGACTAGTCATAGTCGGTTCATATTCGATTCTTAAATCCTTTTAATTAAAAGCCCCGCCTTGAAACTGCTATTCGAGTTTTTTTTATTCCAAAGACCACTTCAACGAAGCGTTTTCTTGCTTTTAACAAAATATCCATATATAATTCTGCTTCAGTGAGTTTATTCTTCAAAGCGGTTAGCCACTCAGGCCCGCTTACCGGCTCAAATGGGATAACAATCATCGTTGCTTTGGCCAACATAATGTATCTATTTTTTAAAGTGGTGAGGTATGCATCTAATGGAACCTTCAGAGTATGTTATATTTGGGTCTTGCTTTCTTTTCTTATGCTATATGCAATGAAATAACTTATACATACAACTATAAATACAAAATACAAGAAACCTTGAGAGCAAATCATATTTTTATGAATATGATATCGAAATTCTCGAGACATTACATCCTATACCAGCCTAAGTGTACATTTTACAAAAATACTGTTACATTATGTAAGTAGACCAAAACAATTGAAGTAACTGAAATGTGTGTAGTTTTACTAACAACTCTTCCAACACTTTTTATAAAACAAAAATATTTTAGTAAAATATCGTAATATCAAAATAATTATTAAGCGATACCTCGGCTTTGCCCTGCCTTAGTTCTTGTTGGGTTAGATGTGAGACAGTTATTATTTTATCAAATAATGTATTTTTGTCTCTCTTGTTTTACTTCGCTTTATAATGATTTGAATCTGACTTGTCTATATCTTCAGCTGTATCGGCTTTTCCTTGAGATGCAAAGTCATTAAAAACTTTGCTTGGATAACGATTATGTTTCCCAAATGCTGGTTCTGCATATTTGACGAAACTTTTGTACTCCTTTTCTTCTTTCTCCCAGTCTTCCTTCTTAACAAAGAAAAGAGCTTTTCTTAACCATTCTGGTATAAATGTATCCATATAATGGAATCGTCTTCTCCAAAGTTTGTGAGTTTCGCAGTAGTTACCGCCATTACCAGCGATCCAAGGTGGTAAGCTGAGGAATACACATTATTATACACGAAAAATGCAATACAAAACTGAAAATTAAAATGTTGTTAACATAATATTCTTAATATAATTTCTATTGAAATGCTATGTAACTTACAGATTCAAGTGCCTTAAAGCCCATCTGTATGAGTTTGTATAGAAGTGAGCAGAAAAGGGGTTTAAGTGGTGATAATCAGTGCCACCGGAGTATGCAGCAGAAAGCGCCAACATTGTCATTCCAGTTTGGTATCCTTCGAAAACTACTACTCGACCCTCTCTTATATTTTTTAAGGACGGCCTATTTCCAGCCGGACCCTCTTCTGTGGAAAAATACATTTTGAGAGTTAAACGTTGTTGGATCTCGGTGTCATAATAATATGACTGCAATATTATCTTCGATACTAGGGTACCCAGAAATGTAAATCATTTTTTCGTTCACTTTAAACTAAGTCATATGAAGTCCATTTCAATTAGAATCAAGTCAATTAGAATATAAAAAAACAAATTCTCATTTTACATGGTGCGGGGTTTTTCACTGATTCGCAAGTTAGAGTCAATAGGCATAAGGGGTATACCACTAGACCTTTTTATGGATTACTAATACTAATTACTATGTTTATGGTTCTAAGTTGAAAGTCAATTTCGGTGTTCCGCAGGGATTTGTTTTTTGGCCTACGTTATGTCTTATTTATTAAAAAATCTTTGCAAAATTCAAATACCTACCAGATAAAAAAATTAGATTCACAGATGATACTGTAATTTTATTCTAACATTTGTCATTGACACAAGTCAAAACACTAGCTGAGATAGAACTCCAAAATATTACAAACTAGCTTGACTACAATTTACTAACTTGTATGTACATACCTAAGTACTATGTTATCATGGGCGTACCCAGCACTTTTTAAGGGGTGGGGCAGAAGTAAATAAACTAAGTAGTAAGAAAATGAAAATGCTTTTTATTAACTGCACTACACCTTATTTCAATAATAACCAACGAGGGTTCTGGCTAAAACTAGCCGAAATTTCGTTTTCAAATTTAACTTTAAAAAAATCTCTTCACGAACAAGCATCTTTTCTTCATCAAAGAATCGAATACCAATGGAAAGTTGCTCTTTTCCTGATATGTCGCAGATCTCGTCTGCTAGGATACTATAGGCACGTGCTTTCTTTACGTCAACTGTGATATCGTCTCTAATGACATCCACGCATAGACCTATTATTTCATTTTGAATTTTTGGTGAAGTTTGGCTAGATATAAGTATGTTGAAAACAAGACTAAGGTAAATTTTATAATTAATAGGTTTAACATTTTATTTTATAATCAAATAATCAATAAAAAATCTATTTTAATTAATTTCTTCCTTCTTAAAACAAAAATACATTAGTAAACTCCAATAAGTAGGTAACTATAAAGTTTTCATATTGAATCTCAAATAATCTGGTTAGTGTGTTAAATAGACAATGTAATGTGACAGAAATTACAGTAATATATAGGGAAGTAGGTACCTACCTAGGCACGGAGGTAGGCACGTACCTTTGGCTGTTCTAAAAAACTTTCTTAAATCCATTTTAGTTAGAAAGCCACTAATAGACAGCCAATTTATTCATATTTACTTTACTTCATCCAATTAGTTTAGAACTGAGTAAGTAGGTATATATTATTATTATCACTTTTCACTCACTCACAATCAGGAACTAAATCAAACTTAAAAAATAATAAGAAATTGAGAATCACCGTTTGTTTACTTTAAATATTCTTAGCTTCTGGTCAGAGAGCAGGGTTGGGCAAATGCCCCACCTTGCCCCACCGTGGGTACGCCCATGTAGGTATGTTATACAGCAACACATAATACACTTACAAATAGATTTATATTACTTTAGAATAATTAAATTAGGCGTACCATTAGTTCCTCATTTTGTCTGTTGTTTGTTAATATACTACCTGTTTATTCCAAACTTCTTAGTATGTAGATTATTATCATGCATGTTTTTGTTTGCTTAAATATGCAACCATCAATAAAATAACTGTCTTTTATCAATTAACTTAAAAGTTGGTATTTCTGGAGCGAGAATCCTTACCTCACTGTAAACCAGTCTTCTCCCGAGGTAAATAATTTTATCAGTATACCGCCATTAAAGACCAGTGCAAATAATTTCAGGAAGGAAAAAAATAAGAACAGCATGAAAACTCTTAGGAAGGGAAGAAAATATAGCTAAACCTATAAGAAAAATAAAATCAAGTCGCTCCGAGTTACGAGGGTGGAATGGAGTAAACTGTTAGGGGTGGAACTGATTTTTTTCTGGACATAAAAAGGTAAGGTTGCACCGAATTTCGTGAAAAAGAAAAGATTTTTTGTGGGAGATAAAAATGTTTTCATGCTGTTTTTATTTTTTTCCTTGTTTTGCGTTTAGCTTATTGTATGGCTATCTGTTCTGCGCTGGCTTATTATGCTAAAGTTAAAAATCCGTCGGGTTATCCTTTACTTTTACCACAATTTTCACACAGTCTTGTCAGTGCTATATCTACTTTTGTTTAGTTTATTCAAAGATTTAATTGTTTTATAAAATGTGTGGTGTACAGTGTAATTACGATAATAAAAAAATATATTGTTCTGTTCTGTGATGAAAACTCACCTTCGAGCTTCGTTAAAACACCAATCCTCCAGACATTCACCATAGAGACAAAGAATACATATTAGTACAGATTGGGCAAACATGCCACGTTGTCTATACCTAAAGAAACTGAACGAGAAGAGAATTTTATGGATAGAAAAGTTATACACTTTTTAATGGTATACACATAATTATTGTAAGTATACAATTGCAATTATAATATTATACCTATTCTTTGCCCAGGATCGTGCTCTGTTGAAGCGTCTAGTAAAACCACGTCGGGTACCCAAAAAAGGTGTTGAACCTTTTTAATATTATCGCGATTAAGTCTCGAGTTACACATCTGATATGTATAAAAATCGCGGTAGTTCAAAAACAGTATTTGTAACAAAATAAGACTTTAAATAATAATTTACTACTCAAAGCAAAATAACTGATGAGTAGTATTAAATTAATGTTACAAACTCTTTGGTGTCTGATCTCTTTCATGCCATTGTACGTGTTCCTAATTTGAAAAGGACTGGCCATAATAAAGACATTTTTAAATAGCATATTGTTTTAATGTTTTGCTTCCATTTTCTTTTTAACGTGGATCGCTTGTTTCAGGAAAAAAGTTTCATTTTTTAAATTTTAATTGATTAATTAATATCTCGCGTCCCTAATGCTACGAAAACACATGGATGCAATTACTGCAATTAGAGCCATGACAAGGATCAAGAAGTACGTTTATAGCGTGACAATTGCTGTTGGGCCTTTCTTGCTATTCAAAATGGATGAAATCGCTTTCAAGAGACCGGCAGTGTTGCCAGATGACCTGGTTCGGGTAGAGTTCGTATAAAAACGGCTCTCGAGGATCGGTACCTCCAGTTAAGTGCTCTTCGCAATCGTAGAGTGACGGCCCGTAAGTTGCAATACCACCCACGTCTGACAATGGGTACCCGTGTAAATGATCAAACTTTTCGTAATCGACTGCACGAAGACCAGCAAACGTCAAGACGACGAGTTGTTCAAATTCCTCTGACTGTTTAAGATTCTCCCGTCAGCATTTGAATTGGGAGATTATTGAGTGGGGCTTGGTGCTTTTTACAGACGAGTGCAAAGTAATTTTTTTTAATGATGATCGGAGTTTTAGAGAGGAGATGACGCGGCGAGCGGTTTTCGGAGTCCTGCATCTTCGAAGTTGACCGTTTCGGCTGTCCAAACGTAATGATTTAGGATGGGATTAGCTTACACGGTAAAACTGAGCTCACCATTTTAAATACGGGTACCGTAACTGAAGAACCTTATATCGAAGACGTCAGCAGGCCTCAAGTGATCCCATTTTCATAGCGAGTGGGTCCTGGGTTCATTCTGATGCAAGACAATGCCCGTGCACACACATCTCGAGTAGTACTGGAGGAGTCTCATATTGATTACCATGGCCAGCTAACAGTCCGGACTTAAACCCAATTGAGCATATGTGGGACCAATTAAAACAAAGGGTTAGAGAGAATGATCGAGGGGTCTACAACCAGCAGTAGTTGATTGACTTTACAAAACGTGTCTGGGAGGAGATTCCAGATGAAAATCTGAGGAATTTGATCCAGGGTATGCAAGTGAGGCTACAGAAGTACATTGCTAAGAGAGGAGGACATACTCGTTACTAATAAAAAGGAAAAAAAGTGTTTAACAGTACTTTTCATTTTACATTTTTTTTTTTTTTTAAACTTTGATTTTCTTTTGTTCATGTTTTCCATTTAAATTGGCTAATTTAATTATAAAGTTAAAAATAAATAAATTGTAAGCAATAACATTAGTTTGTAGTTACCTAATTAAACAATTTATTAACTTTACTGTTTTCGTGATAAAGCAAAAAATTTTACCTAGTGGCCCTTATTTTGTTTTGAGCAGTATATATTAACACAGTGTGTTTGTAGACAACTTGATAATGTCCTGCTATAATGGAATGTCTGCCATCCTCTTACATCAGGGCGGCATCGTGGTCACTGGTTTTTAACGACTTTGTCTTAGGGGCCTTTAATAAGATATGTGGCATGAGACAATTCTTCGTTGTAGTATCTAAACTTGTGATAGTCTGAGAAGTTTTCTTTATTAGAATACATGCGTCCTCAATAAAGTAATATTTACAATGTAAGAATGTACGAATGGTGAGTAAAAGAGCATATTATCGTAAAATTCGAAGTAAATCTGTCCGCACTCGAAGTAAATTAGTGTGTTTATATAATAGCATAATTGTATTTGCGTATGACGTATTATATAAAATATTAACTACAAATTTACAATTATAGAGACCCGTGTCTTACCTCCTTTAGGAATGGTCAAATCGAGACCCAAACGGGGCTTCCAAAAGAATGTCCCTGGGGCAGCACCCTGAAACATATAAATTTCTTAGTTCTTTTAAAATCTTTGATATAATGTCTTTTTTTTTCGTGTGGAAACCCCGATGGTCATCACCTCACCATGGCTATCGGTGAAGTGGTATGTCGGAATCGAATTGACTAAAATCACACGGTGTTCCGTCACAATAAAATCGTCGTTGAATCTTCAATAATAAAAAAAATTACAAATATTTTTGGGAGGGCGAACAATTTTTTTGAGATAAATATTCGTCTACTCTCATCTACTTCATTAAACATGATTTGATTCTAAATTCAAATTTGTCAATTAGCATTTCAACAAAACTCTTTGGTACGTTATTAAAGATTTTAATAGTTAATCCTTAATCGCTATTTTCTGAGATGAAATAGATGTAGGTTCCTACGCACATACAGGGATGTTATCATAAATGTACTGAGAGGCCACTGGTAATACATTAATCTCTTTAAATAATTCAATCAGTGAGTCACGCGGTTCAATGTTGTATTTGTTGTTGTGTTATAGCCCATTTTAGTAACACGAAAATAGTTTCGATGTCTACTGAACCTCACAACAGTAAACCATATGACGCCATATGACACATGAAGTAGCTGAAATACACTAGCCTTGTCGCATTAGCATCGGTCAAGAATCGCATTTTGCTCACCGCATAAGCAGCTGACATAAGTCTACCTGGCAGGGTTTCTATATGAAGTTTACTGTCTATGATTGGAAGAAGAATCATTGTTGAGTTAGACATTATTAATTTTGCACCATTCATTAAAATATTATAATTTGATTGTCTTACTACTGAATTAATACTAAATTGTTAATAGTAAACCATTGATAAACCCGCGAGAATGCACTATTTACTTCGTCTTATATAGCAAGCATTACCTCTATTAATCTCAAGAATAATTAAGGAAGTGTCATGGCAAAAAATACTGTTTCGCAGGATATTCCCTAGATAATAAGGGAGATCGTTTATATTAAATGAGAAAGGCAAAGAACCTATAATTAACCCTGGCGTACTCCCATATGCATTGGGGTACACGAAGAGCTAGTTCCGTCAATATGAACCTGTTGAGTTCTGTCGGTCAGGGACGATTCTAATAAACTCAATGAGGAAGCCTAATACACCGTAATGGCTTAATTTCAGTAGTAAGGTTTCATGTTGAACACAATCAAACGCTACTGCGTCTTTCTTGCACTTCACGCGTCAAAGATATATTTGAAGAGAGCAACGCCAGCATCAGTAGTGCTTTTATTTTTAGTAATGAATTGTTTTATGTAACAAACTATTACTTAAGATGCTGTAATAATTAATTACTATTATTTAAATTTAATTTTTTTTAAGGATTACTTAACGCAGACAAAATCGAGATTGGCCTAAAGAAGACGGATTACTTTAATCGCCCGATTTAAAGAAAGGTACCTACTGTATTTGTATAATCAAATTAGGGAATTGAAGTTTATCTACACAATTATTGAATACTATGGCAAGATGGGGTCATATGTTATTTATCACTGATTTTAATATGTTAGTGGATTTACTCCATAAGTCTTCAGTTTACTTAATATTAATTTCCTTAAAAAAATTAATTCGCATTTAACTTTTGCGACTTCAAAGTCTAACAGAGAAAGAGTTGTCCCTAGAAGTAGTTTTATAACTTTCTTTGTTAATAATATTCTATGTAAGCCTTATTTTATTACTTGTATTTTTAATATGGCTTTAGCAATCCTATATGTTTTTTAAATAAAATGGAATAGTTTCTAACGTAGTTAGTTGATAAAAGTGGGATTGTTCGAAAATTCTTTTTGTCTATTTATAATTCTTACAACGTAATCCTACTTTTGTAAATTCCTATAGTCGCCCAATCACTGAATATTGACGTAAATCGGTCAACTTTAATTTTCTTAACGGGAAATTCATTTAACATTTAAATTCACATTACTTAATTTAAATTCACATTACTTAACTTTAATTTTACATTTAAATTCAATTCGAATTAGTAATTAATAAGTAATAGTTTTTCGTACTTATTATTTATATCGTCACTTAACGATACCTACACTTGAAATTTTATACTTTAAAGAACAATGCTCATCTTTATATACCTATATATTTATTCTGTGCGTGTGTATGTTCCTGAACTCCTCCTAAGCGGCTGGTGGATTCGAGAATGGTTTAGATTTACAAATGGATCCGGTAGATGGCGCTGCGATAGGGTTCCAGGAATTATATTTTTTAAGTTCAGGCAGGACAACGTCTGGCGGGTCCGCTAGTAAATCCTGCACTGAGTTACATCAAAACTAAACTTAAACCTTTCACCAAATCATGTAAGTCTTGTCCATGATAACATTTACACGAAAGAGACCTACCGGAACTTGCTACCTACTATTTTTAAAAATACCGCAAACATTATAGTCTTTGTCCAAAAATATGCAGCGTATGAGGAGAGACGTCTTTGCTAATAAGTAATCTTTATTTTTATTGTTATAATTAGCAGCTAGCGTCGCTTAACAGTTTTTAATACTACATGCTACTACTACAATTTGAATACGACATTTCGATTCAATTTTTTACGAATCTAGAAAAAAGGAAAACTTATTAGCGGTAAATTTAATGCCCCTTATTTTTAAAGCCTCCCCATCTATTAGTGTTTGTGTTACATGGGAGAAAACATTAGACAAAATACGATACAATATAAATATATGTAAACCATTCTATTCAGCGTCGTTTCTTTAAAAACTTTGTTAATAACAAATCTATTATACTAATTACTAATTACATAATTGTAAAATAAAAAATATGTTCTCACAGTTATTTCTTTTCGGCAGTAGAGACAAAAAAAAATCTTGTTGTGTATATTTATACATATTATATTTAGAAACGCAAGGCTGGTGAAATATAACTAAACCAGTGGTAGATTGGTACAAAAAAAAATAAACAATTTCAAGTAACTTACCATTGTGAAAGATATAATATGTAAAAAAATAAAATATGTGGTCACGTTGTATTTTTGGAACATTATAAAGCAAGCCAAAACCACCTTCGCTAAGTAAAATAAACCCCGATTGTGAAATGGATTGAGTTTGTAATGACCTTTCCAGATTTGTTATGATGACAAATACCAACGGTCGGAAGTCACTTACAGCAGGAAATGCCATCGGCATTATCTCTATTACGATGTGTTTATCATACGTCACGTCAGTGTGCTTTGTTTACAGTGATGGCGTAAAATAATAAAACATGTAACGTAAACGCACCTAATAACGACCCCTGAAAATTGCAAATATATATCACTTGCTTGTGAGCGTAAACCAACGATTTAAATAATAATTGCACAGTTCATCGACGGAGTCCGGAGATAGCGCATATTTAATAGTGTCCCGCTCCCGATGGCGTAAGCACACTCTTTTCTGAACCTTCTAATGCTTTTGATGCTGCTGATGCTTAATACTTTCATAAACACAAATAATTACAAATTTTCATGAGATACAGCTTTAATTTGCCTAAAATTCAATATTAAAATGTGGCGGTAATAGGAACAATAATCACAATTTTATTCCTATTACCAACCTATGTCGATGTTAGGTTTTCGATGAATATTTTAATTTAGATTTTTCTTGTTATAATGCATGAATTAATAAGTAGTAGGCTATACTAATTTGATTAGTTAATATGTCAATTTGTATTTGAGCTATTAGCGCCATATATTTAAGGATATCGATAGCTGTGAAAATCAACTTTGTTCTTATGTAAATGTTTTAATGAATAAAGGATATTTAATTTTCAAATATTGTATTTTTATAGCTAAAATATCGTGAATATTAATTATTCATAGCTGCTAAACCTATACAACAATACATTTACTCAATACATATACATTTAAGTAAGTTGGTAATAGGTTATACGATTTTCTTTAATAGAACCTATTACCGATCTACCTGTACTTTTGCAGTTTTTAAGGACAACGAACCCTTATAGTTTAGGTATATCCTTCCGTCTGTCTGTTTGCCTGACTGTGTCAGTTAATAGTGTGTCAGTAACTTTTTATTTATTTTTCAAGTAAATTAACATTATATTATCTCATAATAAACGTTTATTTTTTTAAATATTTATAAAATATATATTAAAACAGCAATTCATTATTCATTAAAAACTAATATTAAAATTTACTGTTGTATAATGCCACAGGTACATTCCTTACACTATATTTTACATTTTACTATAATTTGTTATATATGTTAATAAGCATATTTTTTAGACTGATTAAAAGCTGTTAAGCATTTGTAAAGCTAAGTGTTGATAATAACACTCACACGAGCATATTTATTTAAGTTGAATTTTCATTAAATTATATTTTTATAAATTTTTATCTCATTTTTGCTAACGGTTTCTATATCTGACGAAAAAAATAACGCCAGTTATTAAACATGTGCTTATTTTTTGCATATCATTCTGAACTTAGCTTAAACTGGCGGTAATGGGTGCGTTTACGTTACACTACTTATTATAGGCGAATCAATGACGTTGTTGAAAAACTCCTTCATGAAAAATGTTATGCCGAAGCTGGTGCAAAGATTTTTATTTACAATCTCGAAAATTGTTCTGAATTTAATATGTCTGAATAATTGAATAAATTACAGTGAATGTGTCTTTATCCTAATGAATGGCAACGGTTTAAGCTTAAGGCCGCTACGGCACGCCGAAAGTTGTGGATTTAACATTGTGGATATCCACAATTAGTAGTCCCGAGTCAGGGAGTTCTTTGTGTCCGTTGTTGAAATGTTTGTGATGCTCCCCGCGACAGACTAATATACCTAATACGCAAGACTTTCAATGGCCGCGTACTTGTAGTTTACTTGAGTATAAATATATCTTAATTTATAAAAAATCATGTCACGTTGTTTGTCCGCTATAAACTCCTAAATTTATGAACCGATTTTAATAAAATTTGCACACTGTGTGCGCTTTGGTCCAACTTGAGAGATAGGATAGTTTTTTCTCAATTTATAGTCTCAATATTTTTATATACTTACCAAATTACTTATAACGCGTTGCCGGGTAATTAGTAGGTATACATCGCGGGCTTCAAGCCATAGGGGCGTATCCCACAAAACACCAACTTTTCAGGAGACACTAAAACTTAATAACTTTTTAAGGGTTTTATCAAATCATGTATAAATTTTTATATGCCTTTAAAAGTAATTTTTTGATGATTTAGAATACTTAATTGTTGCATAGGTTTTGTAAAACTAGTTAATTATGTGGTACTTATGTTTCTTTGGATCCACAATATTGGTCCAAAACTTAGTTAAATTTTGCTGCTTTTTTATCGAAATGCGGGTTTTTTATACTATTAAATTTAACAATAAAGCATATCGTACGTCACAGTCTAGGCGCAAATATTTTTCAGTTTCAAATTTATAAGTGAGTTTTTATTAAATCTCCTATTCAAAAAGCACTTGTATTTTATGGAACACTTCTAAACTAAAACTAGAAAGAAACTCGAGTAGGTAGATGAAATTATGGCTTATCGCTTGGTTACGTACCGTCCGGCAGTAGGTAATTATTTCAAGGACAGGGCCGAGTCACAATTCTGTATATACATATACTGTGACTGCAGTATTCTAAGATACTCTTCACGAGACTATTATATTATAATATAATTTTTGTGTCAATTTTAAAGCCTTTGTGCCGTGTTTCGAATCACGAAGCCCAAAATTATATTTGCTCTTTTAACTATATGTTCCATGTGAGGTATAAATGTGAATTTATTAACAAAAAGGACTTCCAAATTGTTAATAGAATTTACTTCTTGAAGCTTTACATTATTTATAAAATATTTTAGTTAATAGTGTGCTTGTTCTGTTTTTTTTGTGTTTAGCTACATCCTATTACATTTACACCATTGGATAAGTCGGCATTTTTAGAAACGAAACGAGGTAACTTAGGATGATGAGTAGTACCAAAAAAATTACTATATTAATAATTATCAGAATGATTTAAATGTTATTATAACAATAGAACCATCGCACAATGTTTTAGGCAGCCACTTTTTGGGACATTGCCTTTTTAATGGAAAATCTGAGAGATGGAATCACTAGAATATAAGATTTATTATCCCCGTTTAGTTAGCATGTTTAGTCTTTGAGAAAAAAAATATTGAAAAGCGACGTATATTCACCACGAATTTAAAAAAAAAAAAAAAAATGGTGGAACTAAACTTAATACACAAAAGCATCGATGATGTTTATTATGCTGCATATTTAAGACCATAAACGAACCTCGTAGCTTTATTAGTTCCAGATAAATGCGACATTTTTGGTTTTTAGTCTTTCTTCAATATTACGCCATATTGGGATGAGTTCTTTAAACTTAAAATACGCTCTTTACTTTCTCAACACGTGACATAAATTTCACGTCCCAATTCAATGGAATCTGGAAACTATACGATTTTTAAGTTTAATTCGGCTTTTACATCCTTAGGGTTGTCAAGCACCCAGATAAATTATTATATCCGGATTGGATTAGACTTTACCAAAAAAGCCGACCTCGTATATTTTGAAGATTAATTAGTGATTTGGTTTATGTTGTAGAAGTCTATGATACTGGCTATACACTTATTAAATATACCGAAATTAAAAAGTTGTCCATAGTCAGGTCAAAATAGACATTAAAGGTTAAAATAAATTGCATAGAGCTGAAAATTGGTACAAATATTATAAATAAGATGTAAAAATTCCCCATCGATCCTACATCTACAAAAAAAGTTATTCAAAGTCAAATTTCTTAAATATAGGTATTTTGCATTTTTCAGCCAAACGGTAAGTTTTTTTATAAAATAGGTCAGAAAAAAAATTGTAGATCATGCAATTATCTATTAAAATGTTTTTACACTTTTTTCCTAAGAATTTGTATTTCTGAGATATAGCGATTCAAAATGTTAAAAACGTGTTCTCGATAAAACACACGAGTACGCCGCCTATTAGGAATGTATAGTATTTCCTGGTATCCTGTACCAGGAAATACTATACATTTTTTTCAAGGGCTTAAAGTAGAACACATTTGGAGCTAATTTAGTCCGGGAATACTATATCCTACACTTAGTTTTTCTGAGTTATTCAGGATTTAAGAATTTCAATTTAATAAGTTTTCAAGTCAAAATGTACCCTAGCGGTGAATTAGATTTTGTTTATTAGTTTGCGCTTTTCTGGTACGCAAACCATTCATTACCATTATTTTTTCATTTCATTATCAGTGTGTTGTATATTTAGAGGTAAAGTTAGAAATTTTTCACGATTATATATGTGTTGGTAATATATAATAGGTACATGATAAGCAAGACACGTACACAATAGTAAAACATAAGCTAGTAGTAGCTCTACGTGGTGAAGGCGGTAACAGTTTTTACTATCTAAAACTCCCAATAATAACTATAATTATTGATACAGTTAAATGTCTTAGGGCTTATATTGTTTTCGTTGTCTGTTGCGTACTTTTGTTTGGTGAAACGGTAGCCTACCCAGTAACGCAGGGGAGCAGCCACCTAACACTTTGTAAGATACTAAGTGGTATCAATTTTCATTAATGGAGCCAGATAAGTCGCATGAAGTTACTTCACCTCAGCAAAACCTGACCCATTCTGCTGGGGATGTTCTTCCAAGTCTCGACCAACCCCGATGCTTGTCAACAAGTAGCTATTTGCATAAGCAAAAACGACTCCGCATACAAAATATTGACAAGATTTGATGTATTTATTTATTTAATAATAGATCAAAAAATATGTCAAAATCTGAACTGGTTAACACAACATTTGACTATTTTGGGGAGAACTATCGTATTTCCAAATCTAAGGAAGAATTTGCACCTCTTCTTTCTACGTTTATCTGCAAAAGCAACAATATGTACAAAAATTGTAACTACACAAAAAAAACTACAAGATTGATAGCGAAAGATTTGACATTTACATAAAAAAATAGCACATTCGTTAATTTGAGTACACGACAGCAACAGTAATTATGCACAAAATATTGGTGCATAGAGCTGCAATAATTAATTCCTCATCACTTCCTATTGGAATGCTCTCTGAACAGGCGTGAAGTGATCGTGAGCATCACTGTCGAAAAATGGATAGGGTGAAAACTATGACGCATTTATTCCATAGGGCTTTAAGTCATCTGATTCTTTTATCTCACATGACCTGCTACAACGATTAAAAATGCAAGTTCCTTTGCCTCCAGTCGCAATTAGATTGTCAAAATCTGTTCCCGAACCGCACTCGCTAGAGGAGCTTACCAGCACTAATGAAGAAGGAAAATATGACCTAGAAGAATGTGTGGTGATTTGTACTGAAAATATTTTGTAAAGAGTGAATGTAAGGTTGTAAGAATAAGTGACCCTAAAAATAATATGAGCGCTTAATATTAAAATTAAACAATGGTGAATTGATCATTTGAATAAAGAAGAAAAAATCTATAACCTCAGCATGGTGTTCAATATAGCATCACATCTTCCCCTACTCACTGCTCTCCATAAGTATCGTACAAATGTAGGTTAATCAAATCCGGATAAAAAATGTGACAACCCTTGTAAAAATAATAAACTTTAAATAACTTCTAGATTCCATGGAATTGGGACGTGAAATTTATGTGGTGTATTACTGAAGTAAAGAGAATTATTTGAGTATAAAAAGTTTGTCCCAATACTTATAATAAATAAATATAATAAAAAAAGAAAAACTAAATTCCTAAAAAAATATATATATGTTTATATAATATAGCTAGGAGATTCATTTATGATCACAAAGGTGCAACGTAAAATTTGCCTTCAATGTATATAACATCATCATGCTGTATTATGGTTCATTTAAGAGCAATGTTTATTTTTGTAATTATCCGGATGACAATTTAGCGATTTCCAAAAAAATATTACTCAATAACTAGATATGTAACTTCTTGAAGCACTTATACTATAGGTAAGCGTGCCCCTATATTACTTTACTAGGCTTGTCTTATTACTTATAAAGCATTGTAGTACAATAATATACTTACCATGTATAAGTAAGTCTCTTTGGCAATCCACCAAAAAAAACTTTTCTTTTTTTAACTAGGTATATTGAATCATTTAATACTTTCGACTACTACTTTGTTCGAGGCACAGGCCGGGGGACTTAATGCCACATTTCGTAAATGAAGAACTTTCTTATATTATAGTCAAATCGGGAAAATCCAGTAGGCTTACGCTTTTAGATTGCATGTTCTTTGTTGGGGTCAGGATCTTAAGGATAATGAAAAGCCAAGTACATAAAAACATATTTATTAAAAATAACTCCCCGTTCAATATCATCAGTAAATCTTATAATAATATTTACAATTTACTACGTCATCGTCAGCAGAATATTAACACACATTGAGACTTTGTCGTCCTTATGTTGTAAGACGCAGGCAATACAAAGTAAATGCTCTAAAGCCGAATTAGAAGTGTCGTGCATGAAATCATGAAAGTAGCTGCAGAACTTATGTAACTTATTTCGTCAAAATGATACTGTCGTGAAATCATCAGTATCGCTGAGATTATGGGTCCATCAGCATCGAAGCTTTATTATTATCTGGGTATAGCACCACTACCACAGAATACATAATAGTATGCCACTACTAATAATCTTACAACACACACACGTCTATTCCGCACAGGCGCTTTCGCCACGCTGCCGACACTTTTATGTAGTTTCGCGTCGCGATTATATCTGAAATTAGTTGCATGACATTAGTTGACAAAGTGTCACACAGCGTGAAACTATTCAGTGTCATGACATTAATGCATGCCTTGTAAAACTTGATGTTTACACTTGAAATTGTTGGTGAAAGTAAGTAATGTCATGAAATGAATTTTATACCACTAATTTCGTAATTTAAATTAGGCTTATTGGTTTTTAATTTATAATTTTTGAAGCTGACTGGAATGCAGAAATACTTTTAGCATTAGATCAAATGAAAGCATAATATTTCATACTCTTTCGGTATTTTTGTAAATAATCAATAAATAACTCCATCAAATAATGACTTTCCTTGACGGCTAATATTACGAGGGACACATCTCGCCGATAGTGATTTGTTTAAAAATAAAGAACAAAAAAAACAAATAGACATAATACAAATACATAATCTTTAAATAAATTAATCTACAATTAAACTAGTAAATTAAACATATCAAAATTTAGTTTGCCCCTTAACAGGACTTCTAGGCATGAGCTTTATGAAAAAAAAAACATTGAAACTAACAAAAACAATAGATAAAAAATACAATAGAAATAATAAAATGGTAAGTATTTCACTACATTACACTGTTCTGCTTGCATGGTTTAATAATAATTAGTCGTAAATGAAACCGTCAGTGTATGAAAAGACGTCTTTCTGCAGAAGAATATTTGTTAGACCGAATGTTATATTTCTACTAGTGAATGAGGTAACAAAAATTATATTAAGATAGGTGATAACGGGGATAGAGCGAGACGCAGCAAGGGGGTTGGTAACCTTGGATTGCCTCCTAGAAGCATAAGTCTGTATCTTCAAAAGCAGCGTCGTTTCTCAGAAGGAATATATGTAAAATATATTGCTAAGAAAAATGAAACTCGTCAAGCTTTGCAGGGTGCTTTAACCATCGCTAGCCATAATGGTAATCATAGATATTCATATAGAGGTTACATAATACACTACAAATCACAAAAGGGTCTTCTAAATTGTACAAAAAGTTTTCTAATAATTTAAATTACTGAAAAATACATATTTACAATCTGTATTGTTCATCATATTTATTAAGAGCCACAAAACAAAACTAAACCTCCTGGCCCAACTAAATTTAATTACATTATGTGAGGGAATACGATACAGAACATAGTTTTTAAACGGATATAGAGAGGACAAGACTGAGTGACTGACGAAATTGATACAGTAAACGCGAGCACCCTATTCTTGTGGTAGACTGTGTAGTAAATTATTTATAATTATTATTATACTCTGATAATACTGAATGGGTAACATCCGACGAATTACCTATACGAGATATTTATTTTACAATCAACTTAAGTATCAGTATTCAGGCGAGTACTATTTATCTTCAGATTCTGAAGAACTCTCTTTCTTTTGTGCACTTATCGAAATACTCATATCTTCTACTGTCTCCTGCGTATATTCTGACTGGAAATCGTTGAATATTTTACTTGGGTAACGGAAGTGTTTACCGAAAGCAGGTTCTGCGTATTTTTTGAATCTCCTAAAATCGCTTAGTTCTTGATCCCAAGATTCTTTCTTTACAAAGAAGAACATAGTTTGCAACCACTTCGGCATAAATTCGTCCATGTAATAGAATCGCCTTTTCCATATTTTGTGTGTATCACAATAGTGCCCGCCACTACCTCCCACCCAGAATGGTATACTAAAGAGAAACGAAGTAAATTTATAATAACGCTGTAGAGGTACACAAAATAAAGAATAATAAACTTACAGAAATTAAAATAAATAAACTTACAGGCTGATATGTCTTAGAAACCATCTGTATGCATTAGTGTAATAAAAAGAAGATAATGGGTTCAGGTGAGGATAATATCCGGCACTAGTCAAACCAGAAGCAAGACTTATGAAAGTCATTCCTGCCTGGTATCCATCAAATATTACAGCCACACCGATTTCAATGTTCTCAAGAGTAGGTAGTAGTACCTTCAGCTCAGGTTCTGAAATATAAGTTGTATTCGTAGTGTTTGTATACTCTTTGTTGGATTATTGAAAATGAATTAGTAAACATTTGGGAATTCATTTTGTAGATAATCGTGTGACCTTCAGCAGCCGTCATTGCCAATGACGGTATTGTAGAAACATTTTTTAAAGAATTGAGTGATAAGAAGACAAGACACAAGACGTGGAAAGCAGAAATCTACTCTAGTGATGTGTCTGATGTCACAAAATTCTAGGGCCAAAAGCAGAGGAACTGTAAGTGTAGCATTATTGAAGGCTTTATATTAGCTTGACCTGCATCTATCTATGTAACGGATTTTTTCAACGAATTTTCCACTGACTTTAAGACGACCTATTTACTTGAAAATTTGCACATAAATTTTTAAATAAAACAAAAACTGTATGGTGTCGTGGGACACCAGATAGAAACGAAGTTCCTTATTATAAAAATACTAGCAACCCGCCCCGGCTTCGCACGGGTACAAATTATACACCTAAACCTTCCTCATGAATCACTCTGTCTATTAGTGAAAACCGCATGAAAATTCGTTCAGTTGTTTTTCAGTTTATCGCGAACAGACAGACGCGGCGGGGGACTTTGTTTTATAATATGTAGTGATGATATGTAGTGAAGACTTTTATAATATGATTTTTTTCATCATTAGCTCAGCTACATGATATGATGATGATTCTAAACGCGAAAACCTCATAAAGTAATGAAAAGTAAACAGAAACACTATTCGTTCCTACAACTTTCGAGGGTTTCTCTCAATTTTATCAGGATCCCATCATCAGATCCTGACTTCCTTGACATGGGACTACCCTTGAGGTATCCTATCTAACAAAAAAAAAAATTAATAATAATCGGTCCGGCCCGCCAGCCACTCTGCCCCCGCTTTTTAAATCTCTGATATCTTCTAAGATATTCATTTTAATAATATGCTGTAAAGGGCAGTTTTGATCTACATGAAATGCACAACGTATCTAATGTATTTAATTGGATAAGGAATAATACTGTATTGTTTAAAATAGTTTGATAAATAAAACAGATTTTTTTTTGTAATATGTAAAAGATAAAAATGGTTACTGTGGGTTATCCTTAGGAGATAAACATATACCATCGTGGACTTTTTTATTGATCATTTTAAGATATACAACTCCGTAGTACATTAATTTGATCTATCTCGTAAGGTTTAGCCAGCGTTTGCAATGTAAGCGTACAAAAATAGGTTTGTTACGACATGACATTACAAACCTTTGAATTTCTCGACTTTTCTCTACAATAATATACATGTATACTACATATAAACCTTCCTCTTGAATCACTCTGTCCATTGGTGAAAGCCGCATGAAAATCTGTTTAGAAGTTTTTCCGTTTATCGCGAACAGAGAGACAGACAGACAGACAGACAGAGGCGGCGGGGGACTTTGTTTTATAATATGTAGTGATTAATTTCAAGTTCTATTCGAGGTATAAAGAAAATAATTATTCGGGTACACATTTTTTTTATGATTTTTATCTATAAAAATCAAAAAAATTACTTTACAAAATTATCTTAACACCTTTATTTTATTTACAATGATTTATAAAAATATATAATAATAATATACAAAGAAACAGCTATTTACATGAATTATTTACTCACACACATCCTCACACACATCCTCATACACATCCTCCCACACATCCTCACACACATCCTCCCACACATCCTCACACACGTCCTCACACACATCCTCACACACATCCTCCCACACATCTTCCCACACATCCTCACACACATCCTCACACACATCCTCACACACATCCTCATACACATCCTATCACACATCCTCACACGCATCCTCATACACATCCTCACATACATCCTCAGACACGTCCTCACACACATCCTCACACACATCCTCATACACATCCTCCCACACATCCTCACACACATCCTCATACACATCCTCCCACACATCTTCACACACATCCTCACACACATCCTCCCACACATCCTCACACACGTCCTCACACACATCCTCACACACATCCTCCCACACATCTTCCCACACATCCTCACACACATCCTCACACACATCCACACACACATCCTCATACACATACTATCACAGATCCTCACACGCATCCTCATACACATCCTCACACACATCCTCCCACACATTCTTACTCACATCCTCATACACATCCTCACACACATCCTCACACACATCCTCCCATACATCCTCAGACACGTCCTCACACACATCCTCACACACATCCTCATACACATTCTCCCACACATCCTCACACACATCCTCACACACATCCACCCACACATCCTCACACACGTCCTCACACACATCCTCCCACACATCCTCACACACATCCTCACACACATCTTCATACACATCCTCACACACATCCTCATACACATCCTCACACACATCCTCACACACATCCTCCCACACATCTTCCCACACATCCTCACACACATCCTCACACACATCCTCACACACATCCTCACACATATCCTCATACACATCCTATCACACATCCTCACACGCATCCTCATACACATCCTCACATACATCCTCCCACACATTCTTACACATATCCTCACACTCATCCTCACACACAGCCTCACACACAACCTCACACACATCCTCACACACATCCTCACACATCCTCACACACAGCCTCACACACATCCTCCCACACGTCCTCATACACATCCACACACACATCCTCACACACTCTCCCACACATCCTCCCACACATCCTCACACACATCTTCATACACATTCTCACATACATCCTCACACACATCCTCACACACATCCTCACACACATCCTCACACACATCCTCACACACACAAATTCACAATAACAGTCATCACTTAGACTATACATTAGATACTGTATAGCGATCTTACATAGACCAAACATAAAAATCTTACTCTATTTTTCAACGTTACGGACGTTTTTTGCCGGCTAGGGTACTCCTTCGCAACGCCCCATAAGGAACTTCGTTCCAATAAGAAAATAAATTATAGTTTAAAGAAACTTAAAAAGCATGCGTCAATATCAAACAAAATGATTTTAAAAAGTTTTATTGTAAAAAGCGTAAGGTTCTTGTCATCTAATGTTACAAAATATAGTATATTTGTTAGTTACACTCGAGAGCAATGAATCCGAGTTACATAAAGATACCTGGAAATTTATAATAATATTGAGTTCTAATGCTTACATACATAAAAAAGATTGAGTACCTTCCCACAGAAGTTTTTAACATACTTACATCATTTAGCAGCTAGGCTTAATGTACTTAAATACTTCATCCTCCGCGGCTTTTCCCAACTAAGTTGGGGTCAGTTTTCAGTCTAACTACGAAACGGCTGAACGAGCTATATTTCGTGAAGAGACTGTCATCAGACCTCCAACCCAAGTACTAGGCGATATCGAAGTTCTGTAGTTAGACCAGGTTGTCGGACTTTTTAGGGCTCCAACTGCCAGTAACGAATGTCACAGATGTTCGTATGGCAACCGGGACCGACGGCTTAACGTGCTCTCCGAGGCACGAAGGGGTCTCAATGTGTTAAGAATAGTCACCCAACCTAAGACAGATCTAACTAGTATTAATTAACCTAGCTAACCTACGAGCCCCTCTTAATGTACTTAAATACTTATACAATAAATTACATATTTCTCTGAAGTAAAATGAGTTTTTTTTCATGTCTTACCTGTTGTAGGTATAGACAAATCGATACCCAAGCGAGGCTTCCAAAAGAAGGTGCCCGGTATTACCCCCTGGAAGAAGTAAAACATTTGTTTAGTTGAGCACTGCTAGCGACATTAGTACAATGAGTTTTGCAAAAAGTTAAAAAGCATGGAAAAAGTTCATATTTTAACTTTTTTGCAAAGGGTATTATTAAAAATGTGTTACAATAATACCTGTGAAGATAAGGCCGCCTTGCTCTAAGCTAACGTATATGTGACTACTCTACAGAAGATTGCTAAAATAACTTTATTTCTTGCGATACTCGTGGGTTAATTATCCATAGAATGTTACCTAAGTAAAGCGCTCAACTGAAAGGTTTTGAGAGAAATGAGTTAGTTCATTTCGCTGAAAATAACTCCATGTTTGTGTACCTATATTATGTATTTAATAATCAAACTTCATTTTAATATTTTTTTTCAATTTTATTCGATGTGGCCGCCTTGGTCTTTTATACGTATCCATAATCTTTGAGGAATTATGCTGTAAAGTTTTCTTGAGAGACCTATTGTTGAAGTGATATTTAAAGCTGCCCCCGTCATCTAGCACTTACCGACCACAGTTCCAATCCTAGGGCAGAGTTTCAAGACTGCTTGCTGCAGCTGCTTGTAAAGTTGAACTCGTTATGAACGCCTGTGGTGTTTTGTGTGCTACATGTTTATACAGGGTTACTGGTAATATGTCGGCATTTTACTAAACTTACTCTACATATACTTTTGCCTCATGTATCTATTCTTATAAATGCAACCAATCTACTATTAATTTATTTATGGTTTTGACGGAATGCTGGTTATCGTGCAACAGTAACATCTCCATTAATCTACTACAAAACTACGTCACACACAAAACCTCAAAACACGTTAATCAGAGCGGTGATGTCGTTTTGTACGCCAAAGATACTCTAATGCATACGTTCGAAGAACCAGAATTTAACAAGTCGGACTCTGGCCGGGTCATAAAATTAAACTCTTAGATGTCAATAAGGGTGTGGGGGCTGGAAGGAAAGGGTTTTTCCCTCCACCCGCAGCCACACTCGATCACATTTCGCTTTTCATGGTTACTTACTTGTACACACTCATCCCACTAGGGGTAAAAATTGCTTAGACCACTAAACAGCATTTTCGGCAACTTCGCCTAAAAAATAACTAAGGTTGACTACGAGACTCTAGGACCCCTTATGTTAAACTTAAATTTTTCCTTCCTCTACTTTTTTATGGCATAGATGGCACACGAGCAGACGGGTCACCTGATGGTAAGTTTCTACTGCCACACATTGGCACCTACAACTTAAGAGTCACAAGTACGTTGCCGACCTTTAAGGTGGGCGTAAGGGAAGGGAGGTAAGAGGGGGATGGGGAGAGGAGGGGAAAAAGGGTGAGAGGGAAGGATTAGGGCCTCCAGTAACCTCACTCACTCGGCGAAACACATACGATATTCTATTCATTACTTATAAATGATACAGAAATGTTTGTACAGCCATCTTAAAGAATGCAAAGAGGCAATTCGATGCTCAACAACTAAGTAACGCTAGTCAAAACCCTAAACAACTCTGAAACACAGTAAAAACATAACTAATACATCCAAACCAAAACACACATCACCTCAATTACTATCTCTCTGTACATCTCCGTATCAGTCTTGCAATATGGTAAATCAGTTCTCCGTAAATGTTGAAAAAACTCTTGCTCACCTGCACTTCTAATCACTCAAATTTCTTTGGAGCTAACCGATCCAGATGAAATTATAGCAACTATTACCTATTTAAAAGCTAATGCGGCTACAGGCTGGCACGGCATCTCAGATGATTCTCAAACGCTATGCACAGGCATTACCTATCGCTATTGTATTCTTCCGCAACACATTTGTAATGCCTGCTTCCAAACAGGTTTCTTTCTCGCGTCGTTCAAGAAAGCAATTATCGACTCTATTTTCAAAGGTGGTGCTGGCAACATGGAAAATAACTATCGTCCTATAGCAGTCTTGAGCGTCTTGTCAGAGATACTGGAACGACTTATAAATAGATATTGACAAAGTAATTGGAATACTTCAAAACTACTACCTGCTATCCCCGCAACAGTTTGGCTTTCGGAAACAACAAGTGACACAATAAACGACTTAAATCACAAATCACATTGTAGAAAACTTAAACTCCCTAGGAAGGTTCTTACTATATTTTTAGATCTTGCAAAGGCCTTTGACACCGTCTCCATTCCAACCCTTTTACTTAAGTTGAAATATATTGGAATACGAGACCTTCCGCTCAAGCTATTTAGGAACTATCTCTCTGGTCGCACCCAAATTGTTTCTATAGACAACCACTACAGCGATGAATTTCCAATATACTACGGCGTCCCTCAAGGGAGTATTTTAGGTCCTACATTGTATCTTGTGTTTAATAACGACAACTGTAATCTCAATATCCAAAATGGAAAAATTGTCTCCTACGCATACCGCGCTCACATTTTTCGGTCGGAACTTCAAACTATTGCACAAAATGGCTTTAATTCTGCCTTAAAGTGGCTCTACTCTCTGATTCTTACCGCATCTCGCAGTCAAGAACACCTATCACTATAATAGCTTATTATTATTCCACACATCTTAAACTCCCATGCCAATACCCAACTATTGCCTGAGTTAGAGAGATTAAGTATCTTGGTATAGTCATTGACCAAAGCTTAAGTTTTAGGCACCACATCAATATCCTCATAGGTCGCATTAGGAAGCTTATCTCATTTTAAAAATCCTGCGATATATAGCTAATCATTTTATTATTAGAAACGTATACTTCGCACTTTGTCAGGCTATCGTCAATTACAGTATCTGTTGCTGGGGAGGTGCAGCAAAAACCATCTTAATGAACTTGGAGCTCACAGAGCTATACTAAAGATTGCTACATTTGTGCCCATTTTATTCTCAACAAATGAACTGTATAAATCGTGGAACGTACTTCACGTGAGACGACTCTAAATACTACAAATAGTGATGTTACAACACCATCTTACGCCATATAAAAAAATCACAAAACGCAGAAAAGACAAAATTTGAGCAATTCCATACGTACACACCTCGTTTATTAAGAAATTTACTATTTATCTTGGGCCATCTATGTACAACAAAACTAACGCAAGCTGTCCCATCTATGTCCCGTTCGCACGCAAAAACACACACCCACACGCACACACACACACACACACACACATACACACGCACGCAGGCGCACACACACAGATGGAGAGAGAGAGAGAGAGAGATAGACACACACACGCACACACAAACGTACACGCATGTATCACACGTGCCAATTAAATCCAACGCCAAATAAACTCCTTATTACAGGCTACTTAGTACCCTATCTAGAAGTGCAGTACTCAACCCACAGACATGGTAGTCATTATGCATTGCTACAAATTTTATACATTGTACCTATTGTCTACCTGTAAACCATAACTTTAGACTTAATAAACTTATTAACATAAACTTATAATATTATATTTTATTAATTAATGTCACACAAGTTTCATTTCAGCAAAAGCTAATAATAAATAATATCAACGAGGTATTGAAATGTAGTGCTTTTGTATAATATGTATTTTGTACTTGAGTACCTAGTGTTGTGATTGACTTTTCTTGCAAACAGTAATCTTAAAAAAATCGGGGTTTCGCTGAGTTGATACGGCCATTTGGTTTTACGCGAATACGTGTCAATACGTAGAGGTAATTTTTTCTGAGGTGGGTAGAAGTGCTTCTTTTTACGTATGAGGATTCCCAACGGTCATCACCTCACCGGAGCTAGCGATAAAAAGGTTTGTCGGAATTGAACCGACTAAAACCATAAGGTGTTCTTGCTTTGCTACGAGTTAGTTTTTTTGCAGGGGACCGTGGGGGACACCGTGGTGTACGGAGTCCCTTACCGCCGTGAGAGGCACGCGCGGAACACGTGTCGCCACCGTCTCAGGCCTGCTTCTGCAAGAGTAAAAGGCAGCCCCACCAGCTACCCTCAGGCCAGCGCTCATGGAGGTCGGAGATCACTTTTCGCTCTCCAGCGATTACTCCGATAATTCTAAAAAAAGCTAGGCGATTGGAATGGTTTTTGATAAATTTAAATATATAAAACTCCGATAAGCTTTTTTTTACAGAAACAATAACTGTTAATTAACATAATCTGCTCGGTTGCCCCCTATATAATAAAAAAAATATTGTGACGTCAATATGCTTCGGCAGTTTTCCAAAAAAAACAATACTGCGAAAGTTGCAGATAGAGTATTGCAGTGAGGTATTTAACAAAGTCTTAAGCTGTTAGAAATGCCACATTGATTTCAGAAAACATTGGATATTGCGAAAGGTGTAGTTTGGAGACACTTTTGTATTGGCTGCTGCCCAATGTCTCTTCATAATCCGTGATCGCACACAATCGATGTCTAAACAGTCCAGGGTTGATACAGAAGGGACTACATCATCCACTTGCAGATGTACTGGCGCCGTCGTTGATCCTTTCGGACGACTTCATCCTTTTATGTTCCCGATGCCGCTTCCCTCTGTCTCTGTCATACTTGAACGCGAAGTATGAAGTTTCGTCAGTACATAGAGTAATATAGAACTGCCCCTATAAAATCTTTACCTCCTTCAGATACGTGTAGCACGTAGGGTTTCGACTTCCAATGAGGTTTTCTCAGACGTCCATATTGAATACATCAATGAAAATGCTCTTTCATTCAGGCATATTCTGCCCTGGTAAGCAAGCCAGGCACTAGACAATGGCCAAACAGTTTTTTTAAATTATATTTCGGTTTATTGTAGATTTTCAAACACCTCCATCCATCGTTGTTTTGAACTATGTGCTATGAGTGTGCGTAGAGTTGATAAATAGGCATGCGGGACATGCAATGCGCATCTAACGTTTTACCTATTTTACTAATTATTGCAAAGCAAAGTTACATCTGGCATTACAGGATTGTCCCGTATATTATAAGATAATTATAATATACAATATGAAACCCCGAGTATTATAAGATGGTGCCCTATCCGCAAAACAGTAAACTAAATGTCTATTATTTGATATCAAGATAGGGTTAATTGGTTATTTTGCATTTGGCAACACGTTAAGTATTCATGCGCCCTAGTAATATTTATTCCTAATCAGTTTCTTGGTATGTGTTTGATTTTAAATTCCGCTAATGACACAGGAATTATATTATTCTATGTTGCTGTTTTCATTTCTAAACTAAAACACATCTTACCTCCGCCATGGGTAAAAGTATTATAAAAAAATAAGCAAACATTGTAATTTTAAAGCACTATCAATCTTCACCAAACTCTCCGCCTCACGATTCTGTACTGGATCGAGTTACGAAATTATCTTCACAAGTTTTGTTTTGACAACAATAAATTCCAACTGGCAGAAAACGCTGCTATAAATATTGGTGAAACCGTAAATGTTATTTGTTTTGTTCAATGAAGATTTCGCGTAAGGGGTACACCCCTTACACACGTACCTATACCTAGTCGTGCTTATGACAGACTTTTTGTAGGAACAAAATTCGTATAATAATAAATTACAATAAAATCTTTGTCGAGCCAAAAAGTCTAGTCTACTAAATAAGAGCAAAAATAGCTCTTATCAACCCATCTTATAGGTCATTCACGGTCCAAGCCGCACGCCTATGGAACGCCCGAGGCTATCAGATGAGCACAGTTGCTACAGAGTTTCCAAAAACTCTGTCAAGGAGTACTATCTATCTCTATGATAAATATTTATTTTAGGTATATGTATATTTTTATTTTTATTAGGTATGTATACGAGTATATACCTACTGCTGCCACTTCCCTTCAACTAATTTCGCTCATGGGCAATCAAGGTAACGGACTCGCTCGCGTCACTAGACTGACATACCTGGCTGCAGACAGTCTAATTTAGTGAGTGAGCGAGGGAGTGGCCACACAACGGGCAAGTATCCACGCGGGTGCGAGGTCTCTCCTAGAAGCCTGTGAACGCCCTAGGAGGCATCTGTACTTCTGGAAGGAGCTAGGCTGGTTTAACTAGTCAGCCATATTTGAACGCATAATGGACCGCCTATACGCGTCTATGCGCGAGTCTATACGCGAAAACATAGCCCTATATCAATACCAATGTATATGAGTACTTGATCTAGCATGCACTTACAAAATTTGTTTTTTTTTTAATGTGATTAATCTAAATTTTATATGTAGCTACCTATGTAGAAATAGAGAAGGCTCTACGTAGGTAATTAATCATTTTATTATTTGGCGCCGACTCAAAATTAGTTTTTATAAAATTTTATAGTTTATTTAAATAAGCTCAATACTCAAGAATTAAAAGGTTTATTTATTTTTTGCTTTTTAGTTCTTTTCGTCGGTTTAATTTTTTGTTAAAGTTTTTTTATTTTATGATTTTTTGTGACTTGCGTCATCTTTTATTGCTTTGACTATTACTATCTTTTATAATATATTTAATCTTACTAATATTACTAGTATAGTATTATTTTATCTGTACTAATATTATAAAGGTGAAAGTGTGAGTATGGATGGATGGATGTTTGTTACTTTTACATAGGCTACTTTTTTATTCCGATATTCCCACGGGATCAGGATTTACGCGGGTGAAACCGCGGTGAGCAGCTAGTACTAAATACTTTAAAACGCTATCAAATGTCTTTTCTTCAAAGCATATTAAGTGGTTTCTCGCACTAAAACTACAGTTTTTATTTCTAACTTCTGATTGTTTAGGAAAGTTATGGTTTTCATATCCTTCATGATGTGATGATTCCTAAACGCAAACATCTGATTAAGTTATGAAAAGTAAACAGAAACACTATTCGTTCCTACAATTTTTGAGGGTTTCTCTTAATTTAATCAGGATCCCACTATCAGACCCTGACTTCTTTGACATGGGATCACTCTTGAGGTATACCCTATTTAACAAAAAAAGAATCATTAAAATCGGTTCATAAATAACGGAGTGAGGGCCGAACCTACATAAAAAAAATTTACTTACGGTCGAATTGAGAACCTCCTCCTTTTTTATCGTTGGTTAATGGTTTAATTTTAACCGACTTAAAAAAGGTAGAGGTTCTTAATTCGACTGCATGTTTTTTTGTATGTTTGTTACGGAATTATTCCGCCAATTATGAATCGATTTTGATGATTCTTTTTTGTTTGATAAGTCTTACTTCAGAGGTGGTCCCATATAAATTTGATCGAAATTGATTCAACGCTTTATGAAAAAATCAACAAAACAAAAAAAAAATACACAGATTCTCAGTTCTAAAATTGCGTACAAGAAAATTTCTACATATTATTAGATAAACATATCTAATAATATGTAGAAATTTTCTACAACTGGCAACAGCCCTCTCGACTTCTTAACTCGTACTATTTTTACTTTAAAAACGTGCAGTTATCATATAATTTCGTAAATGTGTACTAGATGGTGCTGCTATTTATTTTACTGCTTTAGTCTCTCAGAACGGAAATAGTCTAATAAAGATTGGGTTTAGTTAAATTAACTTTAGTATTGATTTAAAAAAACTTTAATTTTGTAACGTAAAAAGTCGGAAGAAATTTATTTCTCATTTTCTTTCAATAAAAATCGAAATTTGTTTGTAGGAAACCTAATATTGCTCACTGTTATTGACGTATTTAGAAATTCTGAATAATGATTATTATTGAGATTAATTAAAATGAATAATATTCATTATTCAGAATTTTTAAATATATAGCTACAAGTACGCAAGACAAATTTCCCTAGTACAAAAACGTACTTATATGCAGTAGTAGTTCTATATTTTTATGAAACTACATTAAATAATATATTTTAAGACAAATGCCGGGCACGCCGATACGCAAAATTATTATTTAAAAAAATCATAGTCTTAATTTTGATAAATTATTAAATTAGGGTTGTTATTTTAACCATATTACTACGTAGGATATCATTAATCTATAGTCCTTTTTGTAATATAGAATTCTGTCTATTTGTATTTTTATTGTAGGGAACCACGTGTCTTTCTTTACACATCGTGCTGAACCTTGCGATGGACATCTTCATTAAGTAACTCGTAAACATCAAGTAGGATTTATAATACTAGAAGATAGGATTGGGTTGAGTATTAAAATACAACTATTTCATTAACCTGTTTGATCGTCAATTATCTATATATATTATATTTTATTTTATGATGGACTCTACCTCACGCGAAGAATCAGCGCAGGAATTCCGCCAATGTTAAGTGTTTTATAATTATACAAGTTAAATAACAAAAACAGAAATAATCGTCAATCATCTATAGAATGTAAATGGTTTGTTGTCACATGTATATGTCACACGTAACTTTTATTGACTTCCGAAATTCCGCTACGACCTGCGACATTTAGATAACTTCTTGCTAAAACTACTTTAGACAACATAATAACGAAACGTATCTTTTGTTCTACAGTTGTGCAATAAACTCAGATGAAAGTATAATCAAGTCACTACTTGAGCTAGGAGTTAGGAAAGATAATAATAGGGTATATTATTTTTTGTGAGGTGGGTCACAATAGCGCTACGGTGGTGTTAACTTGTACTACGAAAACGCAGCTTACGCGGTGGCAGCGTGATGGCCGCATCGATCTGCCCCGCCCGCCAGCCTTTAGGGCGCACTTCACTCCAATAGTTCCGTATCTTGCTCACTTCACGACTACCTCCTTATGTATGAAACGTAGTATCTATACGCTTTTATTGTTTAGCCACCCCCATTAACCAAACCTGATATCTAACGCTTGGCGGCACAAAGCACTAGTCGAAGAACGAAGGTGACGTAGGAATCAGATCATTTTTTGCTTGTTACGGTTTGACGTTTTTCTGATTTTTGTTCTTGGGTTTCTTAAACTGAGTGTTTTATGTGAAACTAGTCGAGAAATGCGTATGGACTCATCACAAGATTAGTGTGAATAAGACTATAAGCCCTGTGGACCATTGTTGATTGACATTGCGGCATATCCCACCACTTATACATAATGGTTTATTTGACGAAATCGGTTTGACGTATCTATTCATAAAACAACTTCTACTTTACCCAAGTTAAGTGTCAAGTGGTATGATATATACAAGTGTAAGACAAATCGCACGTGTTATATAGTGATTGAAGATAAATCGTGTTTTAGTTGTTTTGTTCCTTGACGACTTAAACCTTCACCACGTTTCGTCACAGCAAGCTACGTTACTCAAACCATTTCCCATCAAGAGGTTCACCATTAAATATCAGAGGGCAGTCAGTAAAAGCCTCGTCATTGAGTCGAATCGAAGCTTCACCGAGACTGGCTGGAGAAGCGGAGAGCGACCGCAACGAGGGCAGCGTAGCCGGCGGCGACGCCGGTTGCGTCCGCCCTGGCTACGGATATGAAGCGCTCTCCGTGGCCAGCGACGGCAGTGAAGAAGAACTCGAAGAAGCACCCGAGTACGCCGCCTTTGAAATTGAACTATCCGGAGGTGGAGAGTCCATTGAAGGGCCATCCTCGAGGGGTTCTACCAAGGTCAACTTCCCTCCAGAAGTGGAGTTAGAAAGGCGACCTACAATCTCTGCAGTTGCAAGCGCAGCTTACCATCGAAGTCGTGGACGGTCTATGAGCGCTTGGAGCGACATAAGTCGATCTAGTATACGTTTTGAAGAAAGGTTAGTAAGTTTATTTTTTTGTGGAAATATTAATAACATTTAATAGTTTATACTTTATATAAAGGTAAAAACGTAAAGACGTACCTAATTCAGTAATACCTTGTTTATAAAGATATTTAAAAAAATGCCAATAAACTAACGACAATATTCCTAACTAGTACGGTTCATTCTTAATAATTTGATGTTTTACCGATGCAGTCAAGTGAAAATGTCTACAGAAAACGTACGAAGTGTATAACAAATATTTATTACACTCAGTAATTTATGATTTATATTGTGTACAATCTCTGTTCGCATACTGTAGCCATATATATCAAATTACATAAATTGGTAACGACCAGGTAGACAACATGCTATAAAGGAAGTGTGCGGAAATTTTCATGTGCTAGTTCTTGGGTAAAACAACTCATGCTTCTTACAGAAAGGCATATTGAAAGGGGAATCGTTAGAGGAATTCTACATCCACTCACCAATTTTAATGAAAATGAAAATGAAATAAGCGAGCGTCTTTCGACCATGAGAAACGCTTGACGCATTCCGCCATCGGACCCATTTTGGCATGCGCAATCAGGACCGCGGCGCAGCGACTGAGATTACGCGTTGAAAAGGTCTTTTGTCCACTACGATGGTTTTTGATTTTGGGATTAGTAATAACGGCAAACACTTCATATCCAAATATCACCATTTCTCCCAATTTTATCTGATAATATTATTCAATTCAAGTGCGTTTGTACAATGTAGTAGAAAATTATCATTTTTTTTTATATACTTTGTGGTGAAGAGTACCAAAAACACAGTCGATATAAAATAACTATTTAGAATATAAAGTTCAAGGCATTCTAACAAAATTCGTTCGTAGGAAAATGAACTTTGAATCGATACAGTTCTTACCAACATTCAAAAATCAAGTAAACCATATGCATATGTAGGTCAACAAATAAATATTAGCCAAATTGGAAACGTTGCAAACCACACTGGTTGTATATCATGTTCATTTGACTTCCTTTCTGAGGCTTCCTTTTAAATACATTTTTAATGATAAAAAAGTAATATTCTCTCCTAACAAGCTTATACTTACATGCATTAAGGAAATCTGCACATTCGTAAAAAATATCTACACATCTTAAAAAAAACTGGACAAGTGCGAGTCTGACTCGCGCCGCGAGGTTTCCGTAAGCAAACAAACTTGTATGCATGTAGTACGTCCATCTCGGGAATCAATTCTCGAAGATTTTTGCCCGTCTTTTCCGAAAGACAAACTTAACTTTGCAGTTCTGTAAGTACTTTCCCTTTTCAGAAGCCAAAAATGACTGTCTTGTTCGCGGTGTGCGTCGAAGCATTTTCATTGAGCAATAGGATGCGACTTCTTGGTGGATTTTTCCTAAGTTTTTCAAAGATACTGGGCAAACATATGGTGGTGTACTCAGCATTAACTGTCTTTTATTCTTCAAGTGGGATCGGACAGTCAGACAGGACATGGACAGGACATACAGAAGACTGTTGCTTTCTTTCCGGCATGTAAGAATATAATCTATGTTTCGTCTCCTGTTATAATGTCATACACCGCATTTGAACGTCCATAATTGTACTTTAACAACATTTTTTTATACCAATCGATCGTACAGACAGGACCCATCCTGCAGAAAAAATCTTTTTGCCTACGTTTCTCGCCTTCCTCAATTTTGTTGGTTTGCTGTCACCTTCGAACACCCATACAGAAGACTGTTGCTTTCTTCGGCATTTAACAATATATCCATGTTTCATCTCCTGTCACAATGTCATACACAATATTTGAACGTCCGTGATCGTACTTTAACAAAAATGTTTTACGCCAATCAACACGAGTCCGTTTATGTTCTGAGGTGAGTTCATGAGGAATGCAGCGGCAACAAAGTTTTCTAACTTTTAAATGTTGACGTAAGATTTTTTGAATTTCTCCAAGTGTCCTCGAATTGTTCCAATCCCCAAGTGTCCTCGAATATCCTCACCGGTTTTCTTCAATTAGTTGGCTGACAGTAGCCACATTTGCCTCAGTGATCGCAGCTGAAGACTGACCTACACGAATTTCATAATGAAGGGAAACACGGCCACGATCAAATTCTGCGTACCAACGCCTTATGGTGTTCAAATGAGATGCCTCCCTCCCAAAAGCATTTTGAAGACGGGCAGTGCAGTCTTACGGAGTCAGTGAACTTTTAAAATTATAAAAAATATTATAATTCCATTTTTGCTACGCACGACGAACTTCAAATTGTGATAAAAAAAAACAATTGACACGCGCTTTCCCGCCAATGTTTTTTTAAGTGTCTAATGTATAATAGTCTACGTGATGACTGTTATTATTATTATATATTTTACTAGCAACCCGCCCCGGCTTCGCACGGGTACAAATTATACACCTAAACCTTCCTCATGAATTACTCTGTCTATTAGTGAAAACCGCATGAAAATCCGTTCAGTTGTATTTCAGTTTATCGCGAACAGACAGACACGGCGGGGACTTTGTTTTATAATATGTAGTGATGATATGTAGTGAAGATTTTGATAATATGATTTTTTTTCATCATTAGCTCAGCTACATGATATGATGATGATTCTAAACGCGAAAACCTCATAAAGTAATGAAAAGTAAACAGAAACACTATTCGTTCCTACAATTTTTGAGGGTTTCTCTCAATTTTATCAGGATCCCATCATCAGATCCTGACTTCCTTGACATGGGACTACCCTTGAGGTATTCTATCTAACAAAAAAAAAAAAATAATAATCGGTCCGGCCCGCCAGCCACTCTGCCCCCGCTTTTTAAATCTCTGATATCTTCTAAAATATTTGTACAAAGCTTCTACCTCGTTCACTACGAGGGCTTGTTTGCCTCACTCTGAGTGCACCAAATAAAACACACTTCCCGAGTAGATCACTTTAATTCTAATATTTGACTCCTTTACGTTGTACGCGGGAACATCTTAACACCGACTTACAGAAAATGACGTCACACGCACAACGCCATCTATCGGCCAACAAACAATTCACGTTTAGTAACGTGTACAATATTAATTTTAATAATATGCTGTAAAGGGCAATTTTGATCTACATGAAATGTACAACGTATCTAATGTACTTAATTGGATAAGGAATAATACTGTATTGTTTAAAATAGTTTGATAAATAAAACAGATTTTTTTTCTAATATGTAAAAGATAAAAATGGTTACTGTGGGTTATCCTTAGGAGATAAACATATACCATCGTGGACTTTTTTATTGATCATTGTAAGATATACAATTCCGTAGTACATTAATTTGATCTATCACGTAAGGTTTTTGAATTTCTCGACTTTTACTACAATAATATGCATGTATACTACATATAAACCTTCCTCTTGAATCACTCTGTCCATTGGTGAAAGCCGCATGAAAATCCGTTTAGAAGTTTTTCCGTTTATCGCGAACAGGAGACAGACAGACAGAGGCGGCGGGGGACTTTGTTTTATAATATGTAGTGATAAATCATTGTAAATAAAATGAAGGTGTTAAGATAATTTTGTAAAGTGGCTTTTTTTTTTACTTTTATCGATAAAAAAATCATAATAAAAGATGTATACCTAAATAATTATTTTCTTTATACCTCGAATAGAACTTGAAATTAATCTTGTGTATAAAATTCTCGTGTCACAATGTTAGTTACCTTACTCCTCTGAAACGGCTTTACTGGTTTTTACCAAATTTTATATGCATATTCAGTAGGTCTGAGAATCGGCTACTATCTATTTTTCATACCCCTAAGTGATAAGGGTTGTTCATCCTTAACATTTTTTTTTTAATTTTTATATAATTTTTTTATTTTTTTATGATACAGCATTAGAAAATACATACAACCCTGAATTTTCAACCCTCTTCGATCAACCCCTATTTTTCCATCGCGATTTTTATATTATTCTGTTCCATCCACAGATCCGCAATAGGGTTGCAAGATGGCAATCGAATACAATAATTGTAGGTACGATAAATTTTCATGTAAAATTATAAAAAAAGGCATTGCAACGCATGCCGGGTGCATCTAGTATTTTTATAATAAGAAACTTCGTTCCTATATGGTGTCCCACGATACCACACAGTTTTTTAAACTATAAGTATCTGCTATAAAGTAAAAAAATATGCAAAAACGGCTAGATAAAACTATAGGGGTCCACTATATATTTTTACCTACACAGTCTATACAATGACAGTTCAAGTTATATATTAATTAATGTTAAACTCCTTGCTTTTGGACGGTTTTGTCAATTTTATTATCCGATTCAATCATATTTAAATAGTCCATAATGTACACCAGAGCTATATGGCTATGAATAATTTATTCATACTTATTAAGGCTCACTTAGAACTCTTATTGAGTCCTTGTTTGAGAATTTCTTTTTATTGACTATCATTTCTTGGTTCTCTTGTCTCCCTCTTTGCTAAGGAATCTTTATGATTAAATTCGTGGTGAGTTTCGAGTTTGAGGTCGGTGGCATTGCGACTAAGCTATTTAATTAGTGCAAAATGGAGAATTAAGGTCATCACACACTATAACGGCACTGCAACGGCACAGCTACAGCACGGCGCCCCGCCGCCTGAAATTAAGGCTACCGCTAGCTGGCTGCTTTACCACGCGTCACCCGCGAGGTGCAAGCTAATTTTATCGTCTTCATGTGCGACTGAGAGGCGAGTTGTATGGTTGCAGCTTGCAGCAAGCGCGTTTACTGCCCGACGTTGGCTTTTTTATTTTGACATTATAAAAAGTATTATACGACCACGTTTTAAAGCTCAGATTTGAATGACAACTTAATTGCTGGGGTGGAGCCGTGCCGTTACCGTGACGGTATAGAGCTTAACTCTGAATCTGCGGTAGTAATTCTAAGGACTAATAGTTTCGCAAGTCATTAGATATCATTACTTTTTAGTATTCTAACAAATCGCATTTAATTTTTTTTAGTAAATAAATAAGTTCTAATTAACCACTGAACTGATGTAAGATATTCTTCGATTTGTTTTTTAAGTCAGTTTTATTCTCGTAGGTCATGTATTACTGCATCCAGGAGTAAAATATATGCCGCTCGTGAAAATACATATTAGGAAATCAATTAAGTTGATCGGTGTCGCGATTTACATTTGTAAGTAAAGTATTTGTAAGTAACATTATAAATTCTCAATCGCGTAAAAAGTCTAGCAAATAGCAGTGGGTGCGTCATTAGTTGCTTTCTTAAAATATTAAATAAATTATTGTTTTGAGGTTACAGATTCTCAAGTAACTTCTAGATCGTTTGCATGGTAACTTTTTTAACTGTCGTTTCCTTGAATAAAATCTTTAAATAGTCTCTAAACCCGCACTTCCATATTTGCTCGCAGAAAAGTATATTTTCTTCACTATGCGATTAAATTATGCGGTACAAATAAAGTTTGGCTGAGATATTTTTCGAATATAAGTAGTTAGTTTTTTCTTTTAAAAACGTAACGCAAAGAACAAAATAAATATTTTCGACGAAAGCCACGACTTCTCGACTTTGTGTAAACTGCAGTCCTTTTCCAAATCCTCTTCTCTCTAAGCGCTCAATCTTTCAAGCCCACTGTTTCGCTCACCTGGAATATTTACTTAAACTGTGCTTGATAAAATGACGTACGTCTAAATATAAAAAATAAATACGTCTAAATTGAATATCGTAAATGGAGTTTTCTAAACTTTAAAACGTTGTTGTAGATAACGCCTAAATAATGCTAATGGTGCTAGAGGCGCCTTCGGGCTACGATGTGTGCCTATTGAGCTTAGTCGAAAACGTGCTCGATTGTAAGGTGAGGTAGTTGTGGTTTGTTAGTAACATGAGATCAAACCAAACAAACCAAAAGCCAGGTGCATCTCACCGTTACGGTGAGACGGACCAAATTCACTTTACGTGAAGGGAAAATACAATGCCATGCCAAATTACAGTTTTCTATTACTAAAAGTCTCTGAACTAAGGCGTGGACGATCAGAAGGACGACTGGACGATGCGAAACTATAAGAGTTCCTTGTTGACTACGGAATCCTAAACAGCCTGTCGTGTCGTGGTTTCAGAAACGTCACTATTTTTTCAAAATCCTTCCATTCTTCTTTTGTCCCGTTCTTCAAAAAAAAATAGAAAAAAAAATTACAAGTACTATTCTATCTATATGGCCTATAAATTGTTTATAAAATAATCTACCTTGAAAATTTAAATGAAATGAAAGCCAATTATATTTTAGAATAATACCAGCATTTCAAATGTGTATGTGCACTACGGCAAGCTATTGAGGCTCGAGTACCTACTGGGTTGGAATGTCAATCAATGTAAATAGAGCATGAAAATCATGCAAGGTTCGTTTTCCGTATTGTTTTTTAATATGTCTGAAACATACCTAATACAGAGCCATATGGATAGTGCTTACATTTACATAATATTTTTACAAGCACATTTTCAAATTTATTTTGTATGATGAATTTTATTAAGGTAATGTGAACAAATTATCCTCTTTGTAGAATTTATTAACCTTGTAAACTAAATATATAGGTACTCTGAATTTATTTATCTCTTTATACCTAAATTAATGTGCACAGTGCATTATACTGGCACTTGTGAAGGCTAAAAGGTAAAATAAATACATCAGTTTATTGTCCGTTACAGGTCTTACATACCCATTATATTTTTCGAATATTAATTTAAGTACATTAGTAAATATGCTTTATAACTGATAGTGCAATACTAAAAATAAAATAATGTTAGAAATACAATGTTTTCTATTGGGTAACATCACATCGTGATCAAGAATGAATTACTGTGTTTGATATATCTTACATTAAGACCTTATTTTTAACTAATATTAAATTGTAGGGAAAACGCGCGGCGAAAGAAAAAAGAAAAAAAGATGGCGGCGCGTGGACCGAGTCGCGTCATTACGAAACTGTCGAGTTTCCTTATTATTGTGAGAATTAATTATCGAGACTGAAAATTATTTTGAAAATAATTACTTATTGTTTAAGAGGTGATACTGAATTTCATTACAATTAAAACGTTACCACCGCACCCGAACTTTGACTGTTCTACAGCTCAGCCATCACTGACGCCGACATACATAATATAATTTTGACAATTCACAGTGTCATTGATTGAACTGAACTAGGCAAGTTGGCTGAGTTTCAGCACAGCACAGCAGGTCAGGCCCACTCCGCACTTTAGGTATGAAGCTACAAGTACGTAGCGGGCTCGATTAGTAGCGCCAATTATTCAGAGGGCTGCCACGCGCCGGCTGGGCCGCACTTGTGGTCGCACGTTAGTTCAATACTCACTCACGCACCGCGTCTTGTCGTCCGTTCGTCCGCTTAAGATACAATTACCACACAATTCATAATAGTAAATGTTTCTTAACTGAAATGAAATCAAACTAATATTGCATCGTAAGCAAAGAACATCGAAACGTAAATATACGTCTACTTATTGGTACTTAGTAATTAGGTAGGCACCTCTACCAAGTGTTGACTTTTGTTATCTTAATTTAGGTTTCCTGTATTCAAGTGGTTAGATTACCCACAATATACACTATCGTATGCCTAATGCCTATTTTCTTAGATTAAACTGTTTAAACAGACATTGTGAAATAAAATAGTTTTTTTTAATTTAAGTTTAATCTACATAAGTACTACTAGTACCTAGCCTAGGTTTATTTGAAACGCCATTTGTTCACAATAGTATAGTAATAGGCATAACTGGTAATTAAATATTCAGTTTAATAATATTATTCTAACTGAAGACAATCCTACCGTTGCGCGTTTTCAGAAGAGATAAGAGTTACGCTATAGAAACATATGCAACTTATAGGTGAATGTAACCGTAGTTAATTAGCACTGTGCCTGAATTACACTCTGAATTACACTTTATTGTGTCGGAGCAAGAGTCGTTATTTACTTAAATGAGTTTGCGGTTTAGGTCTCCTGTACTTGTGGTACTATTATGTATTCTGGGACAGTAGTAAGTAACTTATTAGGGTTCGAATTTTTGGATCTTGAACGTACGCTACAACAGCTTAGGTTTGCTATAAGCTAAATAACTGACTTTGGAGTTCTCGTTGTCTTAAATATAAATTAATAATTTTTAATTTCATTAACTATTACCTACTGACCGTTGGTCGGGGCTGGTCATCTCCGGACTTCTATTACTTAAATATGTACAGTAGTAATTAGCGCGTCTATTTATATTTTAGAATAAGAGGTATGTTACATTGTCCTCACATTTCATTTACGCTTATAAGCAATGTAACCAGAAATTTGTAAAAAACATTTTGAAAAAGAGTGTCCTTGAGTTCTTCTTCTTCTCCATAGGATCTACGTATTGGAACATTCAACTAGCTTCACGACTGACTTAGTCTGATTGACTCCCACTCCTGAAAATTCAAAAATACCTATTATTGGTTTAATTGAAAAAAAAAAACCGAAATATGTTATAGTAATCAAGCAATACATAATAAGGATGAGTAAAAAAAAATAAACTATTTAAAACGTAATTTTTCTAAATTAAACTATTCATTATATGAATCAAACAACAACGAAACAGGGAAGCTTAGAATTATCTAAACAAAGAAGTTTTGACTACTTCCGATGCCCTCAGAAGACACTATTATTAATTGAAATAAGCGAACGATTGCCTCTAATGTTATCTGAAAATTAAAATAAATTAGTACAATAACATTGTCACAAATTTATATGAACTCACGATGACATTAAATGCAGTTGTTTTTGTTATTACGAAAGTGAGCGTGCCGCCGCGCGAGATGAGTCAAACTTAATAGACTATTTCTAACAAGTTTCCTTAAATCTTAATATAATATCTTGACTTATGAGATATCAAGGTTTTTGAAATGTTTTGCTTATGTCTGTGTATTTGACTTTGTAGTATTTTCGCAATATGACTAAAAATTTGACAGTTTTACAAACATGACGTCATGTAATATCCGATTATTTCAGATCTAAGTTGTTATTCTAAAATAAACAGTAAACATTGAACTTACGTTAGTATTTGTTTAATACATTGTAATGAAACCTTACCTCGTACCACGGTAAACAATGGATTTGATGCGTATAAGCGTAGGAGGTGCGACACCTCAATCTCAGTGCTATAACTTGAAAAACGCCCTTCAACGGGGATATCTGAACACACTACAGATGCGGATGTTTGATGAGAGATTGATGTACCACCAGGTTGGAGTATCTACCAGATGTGTTCACATCACAATCTATTATAATATATATATACTAAAGATTTAATTTTAAAAATTAGTGTAGATTTGTATACGTTTATTAATATTTTCTCTGAGCCGTGTTAGTAGCAAGAGACAGCAGCTCATCTTATCCAAGGAATACCCCTCACACAAGCTTCTTTCAGGAAAGGTGTCACAACGAACTTACTTACAATGTACACAAGCATCGCTGCCTATGTCCACCAGCTCCCTGCTAATTTTAAAACAAGGCTTTAGGTTTGTACCTAATGCGGAAGCCATTCTCGTCCAGCGACTTGTTCATTCCTACAAAGAGCTTAAATATTTTCATATTAAGTAGCCAAGATCTTTAGGCTGTTTCTTTGTAAGCAGGTGAACAGAAATCTTACGAGAATTTAGCCACATAACGGTATAAAAAACATAGGAATAATTTAATATTACTTAAAAAAGTATAAACCTCAAGTGCAGCGGACTAAATAGATACGAGTGTTTACCAATACCGAATACTTGATCCGCGGCATCGATAGTTTATAAACATAATAAAGGAAATACGCTTTTCCTAGAAGCGCGACTCACGGCAAATTAAACGTAACTAATTTGTTAAAGAGGCGCCCAAAGTTACACAATCCCTGACGATTACCTACTTGATACTTACTTCTACTAATAAACAGTTTCTTACTTATTTATTAATGATCGTACTTAGCTCTCAATGCTCTCATGTTCGAATTTTCATGGCATTTTTCTTACTTCCTCGGAAGACTAAAGTAGTTAGTGTAATTTCCTTAGTTAGTGCAACAATTCTCAACTCACAGTAATACTAGGCAGTTCTTACAATTAATGTTATAATTGGTGAAGACTTTAAGTTTCTTTTTCTGATACTATTAAACAATCGTCATGTCAAACGCGATAGCTGAATCTGCTCGCGAATACTGTTTAAGTCGTCTGATCGGGATGAAGGTTAAAGTTGATTTTTCCTGTGTAACCTGATCACTTACAAAATTATAGCATTCTTATCATTTTAGATCCTTCAATGCAAATGTAGACAATAACATAAAGATTATACTTTGAAGATACTTTGAAGCGTATGAAAACTTATGCCTATGAGTCTGCTTATTTGTCAGGTGTTTTTTTAAGATTTTTCTGAACAACTCTCATTGTTGTTCCAAGATTCGTCAGATGTGGTCGAAATCTTTCTTCATATGCCAAAGTTTGCCGAAGTTAGTTAAGTTAAAAGGGCCTTCGTCTACAAATCCAAATTGAAGTTTATCAAACGATTCAACTGGTTTTAGAAATTGTAAAATACCATCGTACTAAAATGTTCTCGAGACAGATCCATTTTTCAGTAAGCCAACGTGCGTTCGTGCGTGCGAGCGTGTGAGCGTGCGTGCGTCCGTGCGTGCGTGCGTGCGTACGTGTGTGCGTGCGTGCATGCGTGCGTGCGTGCTGCGTGCGTTCGTGCGTGCGTGCGTGCGTTCGTGCGTGCGTGCGTGCGTTCGTGCGTGCGTGCGTGCGAGCGTGCGTGTGTGCGCGCGTGCGTGCGTCCGTCCGTCCGTGCGGGCGTGCATGCGTGCGAGCGTGCGTGCGTGCGTGTGAGCATGCCTGCGTCCGTCCGTGCGTGCTTGCGTGCGTGCGTGCGTGCGTGCATGCGTCCGTCCGTCCGTCCGTGCGTGCGTGCGTTCCTGCAAGCGTGTGAGCGTGCATGCGCCCGTCCGTGCGTGCGTGCGTGCGTTCGTGCGTGCATGCGTGCGTGTGTGCGTGCGTGTGTGCGTGCGTGAGTGCGTGCGTGCGTGCGTGCGTGCGTCCGTCCATCCAGGCATGCGTGCATGCGTGCGTGCGAGCGTGCGTGGGGTGCGTGCGTTCGGGCGTGCGTGTGAGCGTGCGTGCGTTCGTGCGTGCGTGCATGCGTGCGTGCGTGCGTTCGTGCGTGCGTGCGTGGGTTCGTGCGTGCGTGCGTTCGTGCGTGCGTGCGAGCATGCGTGTGTGCGTGCGTGCGTGCGTCCGTCCGTCCGTGCGTGCGGGCGTGCGTGCGTGCGAGCGATTTTTAAACGTACCTATCATATTTTTCTTAAAAAAACAAAATATCTAAACAATACAGTTAAGTAGATATCTATGAAAAATACAGATGAATTAACTGCGTTTAATGTAAGTACCGATTAAAGCATAACTTACATACGCTTGAACGTAACACATTGGTTTATTATTAATGTTCAATAGAATATATAATATATTTCACTTTATATTATGCTCTTTATAGCATAGAGATTAGAGAATTCTTCTTTTTCATGTGTTGTTTAGTATGTACTTCTTCCATATCAATAGTAATTAATCGTTAGTTTACACTATACGATTTATTAATAACGTTTACACAGCTTCTGATAGCTCCATCGCCGCAAAACGAGCACATAAGAAACTTCGGGGTTCGGGATAAGATAGGACCAAAAATTTATAACGAAATAGACACAATGTATTTAAACAATTAGCAATAAACACAAGTAGAAGTCACAGATGCACTTCTAACTATTTCCACTCACTATTCACTTGTACTATTCAATTCTACTATTCTCTATAATTCGCTCAGCTAGAACTGAATGTCCATACCGCATTGCAACTACTTTATATAGTAGGAAAAACATCTCATAGAAAGTTAGTGAACTTTCCTGAAATATCTCGTACAATCTACTTGACTCGACCGCTGTTCGAACTTCTAGACTTCAGTAGAACATTCTTATTGACAGACAGATTAGTTCCGTTATCAATCATCGTGCGTGTCAATTTAGGTAATCGTAACCTTCCATGATTTCGTCTACTCGTTAATAGATGGCATCCGCGGGTCAATTTAGGCTTCCGTAACAATAATAACTAGCTTTTGCCCGCGGCTCCACTCGCGTAATTTTTTTCTGTCCATTTAAATACTTCTGAAATATCGTTTTAACTTAGACAACTAATAATGACACAAACTGCAACTTGCAGCGCCAGCTCTCACATTATTGTGCCATTGCAAATAATTGTGTTACGAAAGAAATAACTACAACCATGCATACAAGTTATCTTATGTTTGGCGAATCAACTTATCTTCCTTATTTTACATGCAAGTTACGGTTTTTATATTGTGACGTCAACATATCTTACTCTTCTAAAGTTTGATTTGCTATTAAAAACTAGCCAAGTCAAATATTGAGCTTCAATTTATCGTAAGTTATTTGTGGAAAAAAATCGAGTGTTCAGATTAAAGAAGTTATATATTTAAATAGAATGTTGTAGCAGAGAATATCAAGAATGTGTGTTTTAAATTTATTTTAGAATGTTGTATATTACAAACATAGAACGACGTCAATTCATTTGCTTTTTTTCATGAAATAATTATTTTGAATATCCCTTTATTTTGTTAAATAACCCTTCCCGAATATCAATAATAAATAAATAAAATAAAATATTAACTTTATAACCTTCTGGAAGGGCACATAACCAAAAAAGTTATCCGCAAATTAATAACCTTTGTGCATTTATTTCCTTAAATTATGTAAATACCTATGTTTTCTCTATGCCATCATAAAATAAATTGTATATGGTTACAAAATAATAAATTCGTTCCATAATAGCAGATTTTCAATCGTAGAAATAGCATAGGGGAACGCAGAGCGCCGAAATCTACTGACTGTGAGCGTCAAGCATTGTCACGTGAGTTCGAGACTTATGGAAGTCACACTTAAGTATATACCTAAAGTATTCAGATAATGACTTTGCGCTCTCAAGAAAGTGTTGAGAAACGCGAAGCGAGTTAAAAGTGCCACGTACCATCACGTGAGTCTAAAACCCAATGCACGATGGCATACACTACAGGGCGATATGACCGACCGGTCTCAATGCTTTTCTGTGAGGAGATTGTGGAAACAGCAGGAGTTTGTTTTCGTTGTTTGGTGATCCCAGAGTAATCGGTAGCCGGTTCTTGACTATGCCAACGAGTTATTTTGCCCCTCACAGACACCAAGCTCCACCATTAAATTCACAAATAAGTTTCAGAGGATTGTAAGGAAATATACATTTATAAATACGGGTATAGAACAAGAAGATCTAAACTTTTAAACTTTCGCTTTGGATGATAATATAATTATGTTCACGGGAATTAACGCGATCACGTATTTAAATAGTATTACAGTAACTACAAGCCTGTGACTGCTAGTGCAACCTAGTGGAAACATCAGGCAAAGCAAAGATATGTATACCTTTTAAATACGTGATCGCGTTAATTCCCGTCAACATAATTATATTAAAAAGATCGCAGACACTATCGCCAAAAACATTACATCGAAGCTGAAATATTGACACATAACCCGTGAAGTTTTTTTACATTTTCAGACCCTTCATTTTCCATTCGGTTCCATTTGTATGAAATCTTGTGTTACACCGTGGCTAAACAAAGTTCAGAAGCAAACATTTATTTGTTGCGGGGGTGGAACTTAGTATTGACTGGGAGTACTCTGTTAGGTATACTGAGGGGGCTCATAGTTTCTAAGAAGCGGCACTGACTGACTGAGTGACAATAGCAAGATTCTCCCCATCGGTCGGACGAATCGAGACGTTAGATCGTCACAGTTGTTTTATCGCGATTTTCTGCGAGGTGACTGTGTGGATCCGGTAGGAAAACTTCCAGGCGGGACCGTTTCACTCGCGCTCTCATGCGTACCCTAAGAGTGGCCGCGGATGTATGAGACGAGTTTTATGTTTTTCAACCGATGCAGTGTCTCGTGAAGGGGATGTCTGGATATCGCCCAGTTGTTACCCGCGGGCTGGCGTTGGGTGGACCATTGGAGGTAAAACCGTCACCGTATTGATGGTCCACTCATAACTGGCGCTGTAAGGCACACCGTGTGGTTTTAGTCGGTTTAAGCCTGATATACGGCCTCACCAGTAGTAGGCCTATGCCACTCGATGTACTAGCGCGCGCTAAATACCTACCTACTCGCTCGCCGGCGGATCTTACACGCAGTCTCGGGCAGTGGGTTGCCGACAGCTGTATCGCGCGTACACGCTTTTATTTTAAAGTACAAAAAACGTAATACGAAATCGTATTGATATATTTTTAAAGAGAAAACTTCTTTAGCGGCGTTGTGCACTTTTTGGGATGGGTGAAAAAATGTTAAACTCGCGTCAGGACATGTGACCCTGATCGAAAATGTGTCCGAGTGTCATATATTTAAAAAAATATTTTTATGACGAGATCGAAAATTCGTAAGACTGAGGCGAGTTTCTTATATTTACATGTAGAGAGATATGGAGAGGGAGGGAGGGATGGCAGGAGAGAGAGACTCCAGTGAATTGTAAACTCCAGTCGTGCGTCAGAGCTGACAAATACTTTTTTTTGGAGTGTAAACTTCTCTAACCACGTTTGTGCACTTTTGCTGATTGCTGAACTCGTGACCGTAACGCTAATAATACATATATATATCCACTAGAGGGCGCTAATCTAAGCATTGAGTTCTATCAGCTCTTTGTTAATTAATGTCACATACCTGTTAATGTGACTTTTTAAGTTCGTCGTTTAGAAAAGGGAAGAAGTTTATTAATCTTTACATAAAAATAAAACACATGTTGTAGGATTTTTGTAAGTTTATCAAAACTTTGGAAATGAAGATAAGCGTAAGTACTTAATTTACAGCACAATTGTAATTTTTTTTATACAAAAGTTTATTGAAGAACCCTACACACATTTGAAAGCCCGGCAAGAGTAGGCAATTAAAACGGTAGGTATCGATATTTTTGAAGGTAGTGATTTATCTGTTACGTAGTAACTACTTAGTAATCTGTGCCAGTAGCCCGGTGAGGTGAACTTTCACACGAAAAACAAATGGGTACTATTCTCACGGCCAAATTACGTCGTTATTTCGCGTGTAAGCTCATTTAACCGACGAAAAAAGAGGAGTTTCTTAATTCGACCGTATGTATATATATTTTTCCCTCACTTCGTTATTTAGGAACCGATTTTGATGATTCCTTTTTTGTTAGATAGGGTATACCTCAAGGTTAGTCTCATTGTCAAGGAAGTCAGGATCTGATGATGGAATCTTGGTAAAATATTATAAATATTATAATAATTTCCGTTTAGGTATCATCATATTATGAAGCTGAGCTGATGATGGAAACCATACCTTACCCACACAAGGGGTTTTTCTTCACTAACTAGATAAACTTTAAAGAAACAGTACAGTTTTAAGTGGTAATATTATCAGCCATCTTAACAGAATTTGATTTAATAATTCTACCCTTGATAAGGCAAAATAATGAATTTATAATGGACAGTAGAGCGTATAACAATCCGCACACGTCTAAGTTATATTTATCCAGGTCACAAAAGGGAGTTGATATATTATGCCAGGTTTGTTCAAACCGATTTGTTCATTGCGAATTGTCATGTTACTGCCTTCACGTCGAATGTTACTCGAATTTCAAAGGCTCAATTACTTTTTCATTCCCCTATATAATATTCCTTTCTGTAAAAGATTGCTACCGGGTCGATCAGTTTGACGCAATGTTTGTCTGCGGTAGTATAATACTCGTCAAATAATTGAAACTAACGTTAAACGTTGAATCTTTCCATGACCATTAATATTCCCGTCACCAGACCGGGCGTCATTACCGAACCAAAGCTCAATATCTTAAGAACTTCTAATAGAGACAAATCATCATAAGAGATTGACAAAGATATTCTAGATTGATTAAAACATGGCCAAAATTTTACCAGCTTCTTGCCTTTTAATGTTCGTTCAAGAAGGGACTGGTGTACTATATAAATGTAAAAGGATCAAACTGGAATAGGTATAGATTGACGAGCTACGCGGGGGTGTGCGCTGAGAGAGCGGGAGGCAGTTGTGCAGAGGGCGGCCGGCTGGCGGCGGGCAGTATCTCGTGTGCGACGGTGACTCAAATCACATTTAGTCGTACTAGCAGCGTGGAACGCACGGCCCACTGCCGAGACGTCAGCATCCCGTGTAAACGCAATTCAACAAACACACGTAAACTTTGCGCGTAACGCATTTAAACGATCATTATATACAGTGCCTGTGTAAAGTGTTTTAAATGTTGATATTAACTTATAGGCCTAATCAATTGCCGTATTTATTATTTATAAAAATTATCTTTATCTTTTTACTACTTTGTATCTCTTGGTCCTAATTTCAAGCTAATTTGGAAAAAATCTTATGTTGTTTAAATGAAGAGTATGATTATGGAATTAGAGGACGATATATTTTTCATATATGGACGAAGTGGGTTTGTATTATTTATCATTATGTAAATTGATAATTTTTAAAAACACGTTCATATCTGCTGCACGTATCTGTATGAAATATCACTGAATAAAAGACAAAGCCAGCACAAAGAAAATATCATAAAAGATGACCAAATTCGTACCGTCTACAAACTTAAACATTTTGAGGTCAACTGCTACATGAAAACAGCTTGCAGTCGGTAAAAATAGGCTATTGTGAAGCGACACAACACTCGACACAGTAGCACTCATCCTCTTTTCCTTTCCTTTTACTTCGCCTTGGTAATACAAAGTACACATTTATTAAAATATATAAGATACGTATCTAGTAGTCCACAATGGTTTCTCGTATGCACTTATATGAAGGTATTTGTACTCTGAACACTTCTACTAAACTTATAACTAAGTGCACTTTTCACTCGAGTACCTTTTCGCATGTTATCATTTAATCATGTAGGTACAGAACAATAATACAAAGACATCGACTACCCGTAGTTAGTAGTCCGTGACATTAGTGATCCTCCAACATTCAGTTTTTTTACATTTAGATTAAAAACATTTTTAACAAATGTTGTAAACAGATACGGAATTAATATAATATTATATGCATCATTTGATGGTTCACTGCAGGGATGTTACGGATATCGAATTTCGGATCTGGATACGGATACGGATAAATGAATAAAATTATACCGGTTTCGGATACGATTGCGGATATAAAATTATTTTGGATTACCATTTCGGATGAAATACAGTTTCAGTTACAGATATTAGATTTTTAACGAGTTGTGTTAGAAAAACACAGATAGGGAATAATTTGGCTTTATTTCTTATCTAGAAATAAAGCTAACTCAAAAATCATCAGGTAGGTAGAGTGCTTTGGGGTGAATGAAATCGAATGTATTTATTAATATGGACATGTCTTCAAGTTTCGGTATTTTAAAATTACTAAGACAATTTGGCATATGGGCCAAGCGAACAGATGGGTCACCTGATGGTAAGTGCCTACCGCCGCCCATGGGCACCTGCAACTGAAGAGTCACTAGTGCGTTGCCGGCCCTTAAGGTGGGAGTAGGGGAAGAGGGGGAAAAAGGGGAGAGAGGGTTAGAAGGAATTGATGGGCCTCCGGTAACCTCACTCATTCGGCGAAATACAATTAGATATTCCCCCAAAGGGGGGGACTGAGGGCAGATTTTCAAAAAAAAAAAATTATATATAGTTATATTGGTTACAGTTAGGTACGGTTTCGGATAGATTTTTATTTCGGATATCTAATAGTTTCGGTCATGGTTACAGAGCTCCATAACGTCCCTGGTTTACAGTATCTTAAAAGGTACGGATTGCGCTGAGCTATAATTTTAGTCTATTAACGCCCGATGTATTTATTTACTAGGATTACCACTGAGTAGGTATACCTACCATACCAGATAGATTAATATAATAAAAATAAATCTAGACCGTATGTGACTATTCATGAGGAAAGGGACTGTCTGAATGTTGAAATCAGTAAAATTTATTTACATATTTTTAATAACTAATATATAAAATGTAGAAGCCGTTTTGAAATGACAAATGCTATTATTTTTACGATAAACAACATTGACACGAACGGATCCGTAGGTAAAATCCTATCAGAAAGCCTATTAATTTCTGAGAAAAAAAGACTGGCCATTATACCGCAACGGTGCTTGAACTATCAGTCTTTACAATATGGCAATATATTTATAGCGTTATCGAATGCATAGAATAACAATAATAATCTGTATAGATTTACATTATTTACTACACAGTACATTTGTAACTAATTAGCTACCCGGCCACGCGCTGCTGTGGCTAAGTAATTTATAAAAAAATATTGTGTGTGACCTATCTCTCGAGTTTAACCAAACTGCACACAGGGTGCAAAATTTTAGTAAAATCGGTTTATTAGCTAAGGAGTAAGTTCATGGCGGACAATCTACGTAACATAAAAATTTTATATATGAAGATATTACAAAGTAGTAGTAAATTATGATGCAATAAAGCGTAAATCTAAATAACTGTTATCTATCGGTTGTCTTTTTACGATTGGTTTAATCGTAGTAATGTATGTAGCAATTATGAATGAAATTGACTATTCAACGCCTGCAATTCTACCTATTATATAGGTAAATGCTAAAATAATACTATAGCAAATTTTAGATGAAAAACCATTCTCCGCATTATGTGTCAACAGATTTTTTTTTTTTTATGTTATAGGGGGCAAACGAGCAGACGGATCATCTGATGGTAAATGACTACCGCCGCCCGTGGGCACCCGTAACTCAAGAGTCACAAGTGCGTTGCCGCCCTTTAAGGTGGGAATAGGGGAGGAGCGGGAAGACGGGACAGGGGGATTAGAGGGGAAGGACGGGAAGAGGGAGGGGGCAGGGTTAGCAACCTCCGGTAACCTCACTCACGCAGCGAAAAGCAATGCAAGCATTGTTTCACGGCCGGTTTTCTGTGAGGCTGTGGTATCGAGCGGAGTCGAGCCGGCCCATACGTGCCGAAGCATGGCTCTCCCACGTATAACCGATAGGTAGATAGGTACCTTCACGTACCTACTAACCAGACTTTTAGAATAGAACCAGAATTTTAACTTTAGCACAACCCCTTAGCTTAACTTGTTTGGTAAAAGTAACTTGCAAATAAGCAATGTTTGACAATACGTCAGTACGGAATACACAACAAGTTTGACTATGTTTTTTTACGTAGCTTTTTGAGTTTGAAAAGCATTATCTTATCAGTTATCAAACTTTTTAACAATAACTTATAAGAATTTAAACAAAAGTACGTCACTAGTAAGTAATTATAGAGTTAATAATAATTATATAAGGTAGGTACACTTAATAACGACTCTTGAAATCTTGTTCGTTCGTCACTGCGGCGCATTCGCGACTGATTGTGTACCGAGTGTATACCGAACTTGAGATGAGTTGGTATAACTCGCTTTTCGACTGTTTGTTGAAGATAGAATACTGCATAGATAATATTACCGTCCTAGCACTTTTGTTTCATTCGCTCAAATCGCCATCCGCCGTCGTTGCAATTCGCGCCGCTTGTGGCCGTGGACAGGGGGTTAGACAAGTGGTTGCTTCAGAGTAAATGGTGACATATTTTTATTGCAAACATTTATCACTCGCTTATGTGCGTAAATCATCGACATAAACAGTAATTGAACAGTTTGTTGACGGTCTACGTTAACAGTGCCTATTTCATAGCATCATATTTCTTAATTTGTAACCACACTAGCAGCGCCCCGGAGTTTCAATCGTTCGAATTTCGGTACAAAAAGTAGCCTATGCGTTAATCCAGGTCTCCAGCTATCTACATACCAAGTTCCATCGTAATCGGTTCAGTGGTTTTTGCGTGAAAGAGTAACAAACATCCATCCATCCATCCCTCCATCCATCCAAACTTTCACATTTATAATATTAGTGGGATTTATTGTTTTCTTACTTAAAAAACACAACATAAATATTAAAAAAGTATGAGTTTCCATATGAAAATATAGTTATAATAGGAACAATATTCGCTATTATTTCGATTCATTTCCATTTTTAATGCAAAATAAATTGATACAAGTAACCTGCTAAATTAATTTGGTTAATTAGTTGACAGCTTTAATTTGAACTTTTAACGCCATATATTTTAAAGTACGGATGAGAGACGAGATGAAATATGGATACATGTGTCCTAAATAAAAAATAATATGGAATTTCGTTAAACAATATATTATTATCTCAATAGATACCTCAATAGCCACGATTAGATAGAGAATTACGTTAGATCCGAGTCAGAGTCAAATAAATTGTAAAGAACAGTTCGATGTTACTGCCCAATTTAAAGTTTTTTAAAATATAAATTTATGAAATATTTCATGTGACGATTGTGTAGGGTCAAAAGCACCACTCTGAATTCAATGTAATATGTTACATGGTTTATGTAATGCACAAACATTGTAATTGATGCTAAAGAAGACTAGGTATATACGCGGGTCACACCGAAAGTTTTTAGAATAGGCCAGTAAGAAAAGCAGCCGATGAAAAATTTATTCAAATTTCGATTCGGAACTCTTTGGGAATCTGTAAATGTTAAATGATTTCATATGACATTTGTTTCTACAAATGGACTGAAATTTAAAATGTGTCTATCGTGCATCGAAATGGATTTGACTAGAGAAAATTTTTGCTCAATGATTTATTACGACTTTCGTTGCGGTCTTTCTCAACAACAATGTTACTTTAGACTTTGATTGGCATTTCATTACGAAGCAGGGATGTTACGGATATTCGCATCCGCATCTGCAATGGCGGAGCTTCCGCAGATGTAGATGATGCAGATGTAGTGCAAGTCGCGACAATAAAGTGAGTGGGGTTGGCTATTGGCGTGGCGCGAAGATTTCGGTGACAAGATACGACGCGTTTGTTATTGTATATCAGGGATGTTGCAGATATTCGCATCCGTATTCGCAATTGCAGAGCTTCTGCATCGATTTTGACATCTGCATCTGCATCCGCATCCGCGGATGCGAGTTTTTAAAAATCCGCATCTGCATCCGCTTCCGCGAACGTCAAAAATTCTACATCCGCAACATCCCTATTACGAAGCCCCATCTTGTACCACTGTTTACAACTGGTTTAATCACTGAAGATTCTCGAGAAGGACGTTCTTCTACGGTGACTACTGAAGATAACGTGAGTGCTGTGCGGTTAATGATAGAAGCTGATAGAAGGGTGATATATCAATATACTCGGGCAGCTTTAGGCATTGGTATGGGTCAAGTACAAAAAGTCTTACATGAACATTTAGGCGTCAGCAAGCTTTGTACTAGATGGATACCTCATAATTTGACGGAAGATCAAAAACGCCGTCGTTTTGATTGGTGCCGCTTAATGTTCGAAAGGTATGATCGAGGTGCGATCGAATGCTGTATATGACATCGTTACAGGTGATGAAAGCTGGATATATCGTTACGAAACCGAAACCAAATGAAAATCTGCGCAATGGATGTTTCCATTTGAAGATTTGCCGACAAAAATAAAGGAGGGTAGAAGTGAAGGGATAAAGATGATTACCTCATTCTTTGGACGAACGGGTCATTTCTCAACTATTATTCTAGAAGATAAAAGGACTGTTACTGCAGATTGGTATGTCAGTAATTGTATAACAGGCGGACTATTGAATATTTATATATCAAAGGTGTGGAGCTAGTAAGTCATTCTCCTTACAGTCCCGACCTGGCACCTTGTGACTTTTTATTTCCAAAAATAAAAGATAAACTTAGAGGAATTCGTTTTATGAACCCTGAAGATGCCGTTGCTGCGTTTGAAAAAGGTGAGGTAGAGATCCCTAAAGAAGAGTGGGCTCACTGCTTCCGTTTCAACAGTTCAACTTTGTGCACCTGTTTTATGCGTGCATCGATTTCTTGATCCTACAATTTATGTTTTTCTTTTTACTGACGTGAAATGCTTTGAAAAATGCCATATTAGTGTCATGTCATGTAGGTATTCCTATTGATCATAGTTTTTTTTTCACTTACTTTACTATTGACAATAATTTGTCACTGGAAATGTAAAAGTAACTCTTTCAAATTTAAAAAGTGAATGCTCATTAAACAGAAATGTACGTACTTACACTGCAAACTGCACTTAGTACACTTACATTGGTATAACAAACATACATATATTTTGTTCTCGTTATAATAATTAATGAAGTTTCATGCAGAGAAATATGGCTAAAATAACTGACGTAAAACATACAAGGATTCGAACATTACATTAGGTATATCTTAAGTATTGAAGTAATGTACATGAATTTTAATCAAACAAAAGAAACTGTTTCTGTGTACAGATGCCATTTTCTGTCAGTGTAATCGTAGTAATTAATTTTATTGACAAAACAATACAAAAATTTTGGCGCATAAAATGGCTGCCTTTAGGGTTGTACCTTTATTTAAACATTGAACAATTAAAAAAGTTGAGTTAAATAAATTATTTTGTGCCATGCTAGTTAGGTGTTTATTGTATGTTTAAAATCCGACAGATTGGGCATTCCCAAAAAGGGTTGACGTCAGGCAGACGACCGGTCATAAAACTTAGCAAAACTCTTGCAGCATGTCTTCTTCCTCTACATACTATCCGAAATAAGACATGTTTTGTCGACCCCATATTCATTAAGATACGGAAAGAAGAATGATTAATAAATAATTTTATTTACAGACCACAACTGGCCGCCAAAGCTATACCTATAACCTAGCCTACCTATTTAAAAACCATTTGTAAGCAGCTCCGCAATAAGCTGCATACAAAGACCTGTCAGACCCAATACAAAAGAAAGATAAAACACCTCAGTATTCAAACTATCGAGTATGCATATTTTTTACTTATGTTTTGTAGCTCTGACGGTTCTGAGATCTTGTAGGTACTTATTTTGTTGACATCGAGAGAAATAAGAACGAAAGAGAAAAATAACCTGTTATAAACAGTTTTAATATTTTCATTATGCATTTCTGAACAAAATTAACTAATTTAAATAGTTTCTATACGAAACTTTATCGGTTATCTCTTTTTGCACGATATCGGAACCTTAAATCAATAAAAGTTTTAATAATAGATTTAACAAGTAACAATCTGTAATTTCTTTGTAAGTTTTTTTAGTGTTGAAATACTTTTTATTCTTAAGATCCTTGATGATATCTGAGAAGAATGCTAACGTTCCATCACGTCTCCGGACCTTTTCATTTAAACTCTTAATTTCCACTTCAGAAAATGACACTTTGCTGTGAAATTCTATTTTTTTTTTGTTTTTGAATCTGGGTAATCATTTAATTTAATTTTGTATCAGATGGTTATCGATAAAGATTATTCAACAATGTTATTGCCTACTGCTAGGCATGGGCCTCCTAGAGAATTTCTTGAAGGGAAATTGGCCTACTATACTAAGTTGGGCAGGCGGGTTGGTATTAATAGGGTTTTGTTTCTACTTTTCCCTCTATCACAATGATGTTATTTACCTAACTTACTTCTTTAGTCGCCTCTTACGGACGGAAGATGGAATGAGGTAGTGACATAACGTATTCCTTGTCTGTCAATACACAGAATAACTGTTTAAATGAATAAGCATCTTTTATAAAATAAGGTCAAAAAATAATGTAAATCATGAAATGAATAGGTTGTGGGTCAAGAATAGTTTTTGAATAGATTTGAACAGTTTGCAAAAATAACAAAATTATTGATCATTGTTTTTTTTCTGATTATTATCTGTCTTCCCACTTCCATTGAAATATATATTATTATATGATATAAATCTATTATATACGTGGTGATGAGCTTAACAGTATATAATATACTTTTAAAATAAAATACCAACCAGTAGAGAAGATAAGGAAGTTATGTTGAACGATGTTTTGTGGTCGTCGTACCACATTTTATGTCGGATGTTTATAAGTATTTTCCGTTCCAATCATTTCTAACCATTGTCATCTCAAAATTTCATTAACAAGAAATCTGATAAAGAAAACACCATGTTAACATAATATTTTCCGTGTAAAAATATAAATATCGATCACTACCCTTAATCGTATGCAAACAAAGGAAATACTAACATTAAAAACCTCATAAAACAAACAAACACAAAACTAAATAAAACTTTATAAAATTAACAAGGTACTTTATCATATTAATGCATGAATTATAACCTACCTAGCACCTATGTATTATCTACACCAGTTTCTTCCATAGTTTATATAATTTTTACTTCACTTTATGTGAATATAATTTTCAATATTAATAATCGACAATAATAATATTAATTATCGATATCAATATCAATAGGAAAACAAAACTTTAAAATAAAAAGAAAATGATGCTCACTATTTGTATCACTACAGTAAAACTGATATAGATACTATATATTCATCATCATCATTTCAAAACGACTATATATATAACACAAAGGTACATACGCGTATATACATACATGCATCAGCTGTCTCGCAGCATACTTTGTGTACATCGGCTGTAAACAAGTATCCAAGTTATACACACACATTACTGAAAAGCGAAAGGTGCGCACGATAGGTTGCGCCCAAAAAACTTAACGCTGTCATTCGATCACTAAATTTTACTCTTCATATTTTTTTCACACCGGGCGCCTTATATGAAAATCGATTCTTAAAGAGTAAACTTCAGAAGTATATTAGCAGACAAGAAAACAGATAGCCAATGACAAATCCTCACTTATACACAACAGAATATAGTAAAAGTGAACAAGACAATACAGGTTAGTAATAACAAATATTATATTACAGAATACAGACACAGATATAATATACTTACACATTGTAATTATCATTATACTTATCTAGGTTAGCATGTATATACTTAATAGTGTTAAACGTGTCATGTTATTTTAAGAATGAGGACAAAATGAACCCACTCCTAACACAAGCATTTAGCTTAGCTGGAGAGGTTAACAAGAATACCAGTTATGTGTGATCCACGTTGCTAGTATTCTTTATTAAAAAAAACTACTGAACCAAATTAAAGATAATTTTAAGAATCGACAAGATATATTTGGGCATGCGGCACTTACAAGATGATTCCAATGCATTTTGACATAAAATCTATAAAGGTATAATAAGAAGAAATTTAAATATACTTCAAAATGCATAGAAAGACGCGTAATGTCCTCTATCCTGAATCACTTACATAAATACCTAGATAAATGCAGAGCTGGCCAAAATATATTTTAAAAAATAAAAATTACAAAATAGTTAAACACATGTATTCAAAAATACAAACCACTTTCAAGTCGTGTATTTGAAATACAAATTACAAAATGCATTAAAAACCATTTTCATAAAAACCATTCTCATAATCAGTCAAAGAGGGATCTACTTTTATGAACACTAGATTTTAATTTTTTTTTAATCCACGTCTGTGGCAAACAAGCCTACAGCCCGCCTGATGCCAGGTGAGGTCCATCCCGTGGTGTAGGTATAAAGCTACAGGTACATGGTGGGGTCGACTAAACGTGCCAAAATTCAGTGGGCTGCCGCGCGCCGGCCGGACCACACGTTTGTTGGATGCTCACTTATGTGCTACGTCCCGTCATCCTTTCATGTCCAGACTATTGAGTTATTAGTACCTAGGTTAAGTTAATTTCTTTACAAAAATTGAGTACCTAATACATACATAACTTACTGGTAATTAAATATTCGGATTAATTAATTCTAAAAAAAGACAACCCTAACGGCGGAAAGTGGTGCAGTGGTAGAATACTCCCGTAGGCATCATGTCAAATGCACAAGGAGGCAAAGCCTCTCCTTAGGCTTAAGGTTTCATCATCGCTTGTGAGTTTAGAGTCGATTACGTTAAGATTATCATAGCACCTTTCTTTGAACCCATTCAAAAGGTCCAAGCTGATAGACAGGTGGTCCCGCCCGTAGATGATAAGAGTACTCACTCCATATGGGGATGGAATTGTGACTTGTATAATAAAAGTCTTTGCCCCGGGGTGAACCAACACCGCTCTATTAAACACACCGACCTTCTAGATGCCAGCTTTGCTCTGTACGGCTTTTCGTTCTTCTAACTTTAAATTTATTATTTTAGAAACGTAAGGTAAGAAAGCTGGGGAAAAAGGTAAAAATAGTCTATTTTAACTACTATTTAGTTCAGGTTATTTAACACGTAACGATGCCTAAAATCCTGAGTTAGCAGAATTATTAATAATTAGCAACCCGCCCCGGCTTCGCACGGGTATAAATTTTACACCTAAACCTTACTCATGAATCACTCTGTCCATTAGTGAAAACCGCATGAACATCCGTTCAGTAAGTTTTCAGTTTATCGCGAACAGACAGACAGACAGACGCGGCGGGGGACTTTGTTTTATAATATGTAGTGATAGCCGTCGATGAAAGGTTTTAATATATCTGAAAGGAAAATGTATTAGTAAAAAAAAATGTTTTGAACGCATTGTATGACGTTGCATATATATTCGTTCATTCAGATTACAAAACAACACAAGTGTCGAATAATCAATGTATTCTAAAAAAAAAAAACTAAACTAAAACTAAAAATAGAAATCTCATTTAGATATTTCAAATGATAATAAGTCCAGGAATTGATGGATAAAATTTTAGCCCCCTAACGCGAGTCTTTCGTCAACAGGCTGGGTCAAGGGCCTTATGCAAACGCGGTGCTGTTTGACAGTGTATCTATGCACAGTGAGGTAATTTCTGTCTTTTGAGCCACCTAAGCTCGGGGCACTTCTTTACTTACTTACTTTACTTTCTTCTATACTCTTTTATTGGATTAAACTATAATTTTTTTTGGTTTTTATATTTAGCTATGATAAACAACAATGGTTATATATATTATGGTTGTTTCGTACTACTTCCCGTTGTCTTCTATTCTTTCCCATCAATATTTGAATATGTTTAGGGTTTTTGTAAATAATTTTCCGAAACAATTACCTACATTTAATTTTATTTTGTAACAAGTCCATAATTAACAAGATTTGATTCATTGAATACAATGTATACCTATTTATCGATGAATCAAATCTTGTAACCGAATAGGTACTGAACCAGTTTCAGCGAAGGGTTAGATACGAGACGACACGTCCACGTCATCGCTAAAATTGAAATTAAATTATCTCCATATTTGCCGAGGTAGAGAAAAGGAGACTACCTACACTAAATCTCGCTGAGATTCTTGCAAAGTGAATTTTTATGTGTTTGCCATACTAGTAAAACTAAATAAATTGATTGCATTTCAAACATGTCAATAAAAATGGTATTTTATAAGTAACATAAAAAAATCTGATAGGAATTGAGAAAGATATTGTTATATGGTAGGCTAGGCGTCAATATCTCAATAAGGTTTATTTTAAAATATCCTACATTTTAGGATCTAAATTAAACGTAGAATTAATTTATTTTATTTAAGATGGTCAGTTCCTAATTATGAATCAAAAAGATAAATGGAACTATATTGTTCAAAACAGTTTTTCCGTGCCTGAACGCTGGTTCAGTTGCAGTTTCAAAACAAGGAATCAGTCATTCGTCTATGTTAAGTATCTGTATCTTGGTATGTATAATATGAATATATTTGTATGTCCATCGATCCCGGTCAGATCAAGTCTAGCCAAGCGATGTTTTTACTTCCTTGGTAACTATTTGTATAATAAAGTAAATAAAATCTTAAATGTGTATCCTATGACGAAACTGGAATGTAAAAAAACAGTTACCAACTGGTTAAATAGTTTAGATTACGACGAACCCGAGAAGCTGATTAGCACTTTAAAATAAGTAAGTACACACACGTACGCTCACACACACAGGCGCGCGCACACACACACACACACACACACACTCTCTCTCTCTCTCACACACACTCACACACACACACACAGACACACACACACACACACACACACACACACACACACACACACACACACACACACACACACACACACGCACGCACTAAAAATATCTTCTTTTTACATTAACTTATGTTATCCTAAATACATATTGTTGTGACACGTCCCTCAAACCCTAGCTGTATACTCTGTAACACTAAGGAGAGAGCCTGGAGATTTGTCACACAGGTTTCGAACCTACTACAAACTCCAGCTCTCACTAAGGTGTAAATTATGTTGTACCATTTTTAGTCATGAACCAATGTACCTAACCTTATTGGGAGAAATAAACAATATTATTATTATTATTATTTACAAAAAGTATTTAAACATATTTAGATACCAGTAGTGTTGTTCCCAGAATACAGAATTTCTTTTGAAAATACCAGTTTATATAAAAATATAAAAGTGGTGTAAAACTGACACCAACTTGATCCCTGTTCAAGTTTACCGGGTATTGAGGCTCCAGAGTCAGGAACGCTCTCTACTATACGTATCGTGTCGAGGCACGAGCACCCATCTGCATATCAAGCTCAAGAGCCCAGCCGGCGGACGCAAGCCTCTTGAGATATTGGTCAATCCTCTTGGCTATCATTTCGCTGGGTCATTATTTACTGGTTAAAAATCAGGCGTAGGTATACAATTTCGGATTCGTAGGTTCGAAATTGGATATATATTTACTCTTACTAGATAGATGACTTTGGATACAAGTAGGTACTACAATTCCGATTAAGAAATTAATTGTTGTAATTCTTTAGTAAACCAAATTTTTTACTTCTATATAATATATTTAACTTCTATATAATAATTTTCTCCTTTCACACACGCCAAGATACAGAAAAGGAGTCACGACCCACAGAAGGAGGAAACCGACCCAAGGAATTTTCTTCTCTCATTCTGTTGTTATAAAATCTAGACTGCCATGAGCGATAGGACATTTTCACTGTAGTTATTTGTAAATCGAAACATATTAAGTACACATGTAACGTACAATAGAGTTCTTTAGGTAAAGAAATGTGAAAATTTAATATTTTCACATTCCGTTGCTCTTTTGTAAATTGTTCCAATTACCTATTGTACTTTTCGTGATTGGTACCTATACAACACAGAACCCAGGCACAAATGATGTAAGACTAAAGGGTTTTACATTTTTACCGGATTTAATATTTTACAAACCCATCGTAATGTAATCCCCAAAATAAAAACCCTTCAACTTTATTGTTAGGCCTAAACAAAAAGTTCAAGCCGCTTAACCTTCTCATTTCGCGACAATACATCTGTTCGGTTACCGGCACGAGGTACCTGCAAATAAATCCATTCAGCAAAATTCTAATTCTTGTGTAAATATAGGGGGGTATTATTTTATGTATTCGACATTGTATAAACAGTTTGTTAAACTTTTAAAGTCTGTGCATATTTAGAAGAATTACATCTTTATATATAAAAAAAAACTTGTCACGTTGTTTGTCCGCGATGAACTTAAATTTATGAAGCGATTTAAATTAAATTTTGACACTGTTTGCAGTTTAGTTCAATTTGAAACATAGGGTAGTTTTCATCTCAATTTATAGTCACAATATTTTTTTATTACAAATTATTAAGTCACAGCAACGCGTGGCCGGATAGCTAGTCTTTATATATAAAATATTTCGTTGTTTGTCCGCGATGAACTCCTAAAATAATCGATTTCGATTTCGATTTTAATGAAATTTTGCATACTTTATGTAATTTGGTCCAATTTAAGAGATGGGTTGTTTTTATCTCAATTTATAGATTGTTTTATAGTGCAAATTAGCATGCGGGTTTAGCGGATAGTTTGTTTAATATAAAAACGTTTCTCAAATATTCCACCTATACAACATACTCATTTGTCCAATATGAAAAGTATGATCGGTTCCTAGCCAAATACTTATGTGTCAATACAAAATATTTAAATTAGTATTGATATATCATGTAAGTTTTATAACGTCGATTTTCACTTTTTGATGACCTAGGGGTTCGAATTTATAAAAAAATATTTCTTCTTTAAAGAAGAAAATCTTCATTCTTGTCTCATGGACGGTCGGACACAAAACTACATACTCGTATATTTATTTCAACATATTATATTATTTCTTAATACTATTAGAACAAAGTACAGAGTAATTTAAATAAACATGGGTTCCATTGGCGGCATGGATCGATGATTTCCTTAAACTTTGTTACTAAACATGTAAATAGATAAACTATTGAAATAATTATGGATTACGTAGGTAGTCATATAAACTTAAATTACATATATTTAAAGTTCAAAAGTAGTAATATCTAAAATAAATACCCGACAATTTAAAGCACAGTGGGACTTGACGCTAATGAGAGAGAGATACGGCTGAGTGCTGTCGTCTATGACCTGAGGCAGGAATTCGTGAGGTGTGTAGAACTCCGACAAGACAAGACTCCTCGTAATATAATATGTTTTCTAATATACTTAAATATTTCACTTATATATTTGAAAATAATATACATACATCTTATGTATTTTATTCACGTATATCAAAAACAATTATAGATGCTTATTTTCTATTTGCTGTGACTCCCCCATGATTATTTATAATTTAAGTTTCCGAATCGACTACCTATTCAGCAAAGTTGTCATTTCTAATAATAATAATTAATTCACACATCTCACACACGGCCGTCTGAACCCAAACTAGGCAGAGCCTGTACTATGGTAACCGGAACGCTGATATACTTCTAAATACATACATGTTATAGATAAATTACACCCAGACACAGAACAAATTATCATGCTCATCACACAATTATTTGTCCTGGGTGGGAATCGAACCCACAACCTCTGGCTCAGCAGTCAGGGTCACTAACCACTAGACCAACAGGCCAGTCATAATACCAATTTACTTATATAATGTTACAAAATGTGTGCACCTCATTATAAAATACCTTCTTGATTTACTTTGCCACCCCTTTCTCCTCCACAAGGATAAAATTTAAAAAAACCTGCTTAGTGCACGACAACACTTCCTGCAACTTCACTAGGTACCAACAGTTAAGACTGCGCCATGTCTGTGAGATTTGCAGGTGTAAAGAGATCAATGATTCTAAACTTGGAACCAGTCTCAGTTGGGAATTGAAATGTATTTATTTACGTTTAACTTTCACGAAATATTCCTTATATGTTTAGAGCCTTATCGATAGTAGGTACTCGTCAACTAGAGCAACTATTATTATGTATATAACGATGTTATAAATAACATAAACCAATTTAATAAATATTGGACAAAGGCTCTTAGAGAAAACTGGTGACTCTCGATCCAGATCATTCCTGGTACAGAGGCTGGCCATCGCAATCCAGCGTGGAAACGCCGGGAGTGTGATGGGCACTTTTGTGCCGGGAACGGTCAGTGGCGGGTTTTTTGATTATATAAGTTCATTGTAATTCAGACATTTAATATTATTTATACTGTGAAACAATTCTTAAATCGAAAAACATTAAAACGTACAGGTTATATAGATATTTAATAAATAAATTAAACAATTCTAGGCCTTAATCGTAGGATAAAATGGTTTTCTCATTTCTTGTGACAATTGAAATAATATATTATGTATATTCTATTTATGTAAATTTGAATACTAGCTAGTTTAAACTTCTTTTACTTTGTTGATAATTCAGGTTTTTTTTAATCAATCAAGTATATAAATACTAGCCATAGTGTAAGCAGACTTATTAGGTAATCACGTTGTCACTTTTTACTTTTCCAAGTAGGTACGTTTTATAAGTTGGTCGACTATTACTCGTGATCATGGAAAATCTATTTAACTTGAACTAGATACTTTAGTTTTGCTTTTATCTTCGTTATATATATTTTTGTCATGATTTTTTACACATATTTAAAAACTAACATTAAGGCTGCAGGAAGTTGGACAATTAGCACTTTAAAGCTTTAATTTTTTTTTAAGATTTCGCAAACGAATCCCTGAATCAGAAAATCGTTTCACAGTCCTTGTCTGAGCCAAGCCGCGGACGGACGCGTAGACGGTCGATCATAGCAAAACTGTAAAGGTTCTTTGTTGACCACGGAACACTATTGAACAACAATAAAATAGCATCGAAGCTTAACTTGGTAAAAAAGTGAGGGGATTCTGAAGGTTGATACTAGGTATACGAATTGAAAACCTCCATAGACTTGGTTGCTCATTGACTGGGAGACCGTCAAACTATGTTCGCTTGATGTTGTACTCAATAAAGCTACTTGTGAATGTGTGATGTTCAATAAAGCAACTTGGCGTAAAATTATACTGTAATTTACTGCAAAGGATTTTGGATAAGGTCGACGTCAAACAAGCGTGACTTGTCATATTGCCTTAAATGCTCTCCTTTACGACAGCGCTCGTTAACACCTCACATCGGATCTTCTCCAAAGTACACCTAAGTTGCAACTGTCATACATCAAATTTACAAACTTGGAACCAACTAATTTTTTCAGGATTTGAATTTTTAACAGACAAAAAACATCAAATCCGGTAAAGCGGTGAAGACGCCCTAGGATTTCTACCTATTCTCGAACTTTTTTTATTTACAAACGTGTATCGATAATTAAATACTTATTTAATGAAATAATATACCTTAAAATAATATATTTCAAACGGCAGTATCAAAGGTAATCTTATATTAACTCTGTATTTATGTTGTAAATTATTATTTTAATTTGTAAATAAATCTATTATAAAATTAAAAAAATATATATTAACTCAGATTTGAAATGAATTGTAATTATGAAAACATTACAATGAACTACACTGTAAACTTTTTTGGTTTATTCCTTTCCGTCCATTATAAGGTTACTGGGAAGAAATCACTTTTAGCGATAGGGCCACAGAATGTTACTGACAATTTATTGTTATTTCTGTACTAAATTCCTTTTACGATCTATCTTACTATTCAATTGGTCTATATATCTGTGTATTAAATGGTGTGTCTTAACCAGTTACGCTTCATATGTATGGTTGAGTTCTAATACGCGTGAAAATGGTCGAGAGGTCCACATTTACCCAATAGTTAATATATATATCCTATATGTAAGTTCATTCATTCGGATTAATTACACTACAAATTTTGTTTGTAACAAGGTTGTTCAAAATCATGTGCAGTCTAGCGTATCTATCGTAATGAAACTCATGGTGGAAAATAATTTCTAAGAGCGGCCGTAATCGAAATCGATTAAAGGACTTTATGCCAATTGTTTTTAGAACTGTAAAGCCACCTTTGACAAGATCGTAATATACTCCAGTGACCAGTCAACTGATGTTTATAGTGAAATAATAAGAAACCAATTACCACTTTGATAGATTTCCATCGGAGATCTATCTGCTTTCAAAGAATAACTTTGATTTTTGACGTACCGCATTGCCTTCTAAGATTTACTTACTTACTGGATTGCATCAGTGATATAAACATTACCAAAATAGGAGACGGGTAATAACAACGGACAGGTTGGTGTCTCGGAATAGATCAGGATCATAAATTATGTACCTGCGACCTGCCGCTCCCAAATGAAATGTAGGTCATGAAACGCGTGAAAAGGCTCGATATCACATACTCACCACAATAACAACCATCTTATTACACTTGAGTACGTCTCTTTATATTCGGCTCACTTTTATTTGCTATGTTTAGGTAATAAAGTGCTTACATATGTCGTTTCCCAACATAGTAACAGCTATTCCTAAAACAGATAGCAGAATTCACTTTTGCGCAGTTTGTTAGTAAACTCTGTAGATATATCATTTATTTAGTACCTACTCTACAAACCAATTCACAAGGTTGTTTTATCTATATTGTTGATATTTCATTTCTAATAACTATCAAAACTGAACAAATAACAAGTGTAAGTGGACATTCATATTTAAAAAACAGGCAGTGAACTATACCTTGCACCGAACCGCGTTGAGCGACACGGATGTCCCTATTCAAGTGCACGTTATCGATATATAATGTCGATGTTCTTCTTCCGATTCCACAATCTACAACGCGCCGAGGAGAAACGAAAGAAGCTTAACGGAGTTACGAAAAATAACCGAAATATGAACTCTGACATGTTAACCGCCCCATCCCGACTACTTGAGCGACCGCTCAGCGAACCGGTCGACAGCCTCGATGAGATCGCCCTACAGATACCAAGGTTTATTACAATTGTTATCATTTCGCTTTAGCTTTTGCCACAAATTTGCGCCCGTTTGCTTGCCTTTCAACAACTATACAACACATGTACGGAGCTAGGTAGCTATATATAGCTCCTGATGTTGCTTCAATATATGTAGTTAAATATTGAAAGTGTCAATCCGAGTTGAACTTATTCGAAAATCACTACTAGAATCTGATACTTCTCAACTCTATGCCACTATCAATATTTTTGCATTGGTACTTATAGATAAAACCCAAGATTCACCAACAAAACTGACTATAGAATGTCAGTATAAAAGTAGGTAGTAAAATACACTCGGCAATGAATCCGGGTCACATAAAGATACCTGAAAATCTAGAAAACTGTGCTAGCTTAGTGAAATAAATTGTCTTTACTCTACAAGCAGAGTATTTAATTGTCTATTAAACACAATCTATTTCACCAAGCTAGCATTCTTAGTTGCCGAGCTTTTAAGGTATCTTTATGTGACCCGCATTCATTACTCTCGAGTGTATTTGTTGTGCTCAATCGAAACATTTTAACAATACATAACTAAAAGTGAATTTTTCTCTCATAAAATTGTGTTTACTAACTAGTTGAAGAACTAAAAACATCTAAACTGTGCATCTTGGGTTTCAACTTATCGTTACGTGTGTTTAGTTAAGACCGACTGTAAAAATAATCTTGTGAGTTTTTGTAAAGCAATATTCTACGTAACTACTTAGCATACTATACTTTTAGGGTCGGTGACAAGAAGCCGAATGTTTTGTAGTCGTCTTGATAAACATTCGTCCTTTTGACTGTTATGGTAGTGCAATGTCAAATGACTGCTTAACATTTATTTTTATTTAGGGAACAGTCATATACAGTTTTTGCATCAGGAAACAAAACGGTTCTTCTAGATTCAGAGTTCCATTAAAAAATTGGATACGATATTTACAATAGGTACATATTTTATTCATAAGGAATACGTGTTTTATTTATAAGGAATACGCACATGACTCCAAAATACTTTTATTTTTAGACTTTATTATTATAGAAATATATCTACCTATACATTTATTTTGCATGTGGTTTGTCGTATTTTAATTGTGAAATTTAATCATTAAAAAGCTTTTATTTCAAATATCCGTCGCTAGTTTATAAAACACACCACTTTTTTCTTAAATTCGCATCTCGCGGTATATAAAAATATACTTTGTCACATGCACTTTTGATATTTTTTAGTAAATAGGAATAATACATTATTTAAAAGAAGCATTTCTGTCCTTGTAATAATAACAAGAATGTTTTATAACTAACACACACACACACACACACACACACATACGCACACGCACACACACTCTTAATTGTATTTTTATTGTATAGCTGATAAAACAAAATGGGTGAAGACACTGTCTCCTGTAACACAGGTTATCACCTACCACAGGAGGCAGGGTTCCAATGTATTGCAACAATGGCTATGTAAAATAAATAAAGTTTTTCAAGTACTATTAAAGTTATAACTATTATTTTCATAAATCAATAAAGAATCAAACAAGACGTGGTTTTTGACGTTACAGAAAAAGCACTCGAAACCGACTGTAATTTTAACTTCTTTTACTGTAGCAATTGTTATTTTGTTCATGTGTTATGTTTTTTATTTCGATGTCGACATCCCTTAATGGCATTTTGGGTTTGACAAGTTTTTTTTTTTACAACAACTATGTTGGTACATCTGTCAGACATACTACATAACCTTTACAACCACATCAACTATATTCTAGACTTCTTTCTCCTGACGTTATTCTAACACACTTTTATTAATGTTAATTCAAATACCTATTATTTTTTATTTTAAGTATTTTCTAACTATAACACACTTTACGGAAGTTTCGTAACCGTTTTCAATTCGAGATATAAACAAACAACTGTACCTGGGAGACCGAGCTTCGCTCGGTAGCTTTTTGTAAAACCGATTTTTTTTATACTTTTTTTGTAAAATTGCGTTTTTACAGAAAAATGAAACTGTATCTGTATACCAAATTTTATTAAAATCGATAGAGCCGTTTTCGAGATACCCGAAATTTAAATACATACATAAATAAATACATCCATACAAGAATTGTTCGTTTAAAGTAGTACGATAAACCGTCCGCCTTTATTAGCTAAATAATAGAACACAACTGCTCTCTGTAGCAACGTGTGTTTGTTAATTGTTAATGATCATGGTCCTTCCATGTGTGTTCTTGGTCCTAGTGCCTTGGCTAATGTAACAGCTTGATTATTATCAACTTGCCCTACACTTATGTAGTAATATTCATAATAGTCAGACAATGAAATAAATAACGAAGTTTAAGTAAGTATTAATCAAGTAAAGGCATTCCCACAGCCCAATCAAAGCAAAGCCATGTTGGTTAATTATAATTATCTGATAGTGGATAATCTTCACCGGCCACAACGCTTTTCCAATGATTGTGTTTGGGATTGAATTGAATTCCGAATTGTATGTCATATCAGATTATTCATATGAAAGTGTTATATTCATCAACGCTGTAGCTTTTTCTGTGTTGACTTTTCCGTGTAGATAGTATATGTTGATAGTAGTATGTGTTATTGATAGTTTATTATGTATGTATATGTAGGTAGATAGTTGTGTTTAGTCAATGTTACATTATGTTATTTATCCCATCACTTTCTACTGGTATTTATGACATAAATTACCTACCTTTTATAGACGAAGATAAAGAATTTCAATCTACGTAATCGTAAATCGTAATCTACAATCTGCGTATTTGAATCTACGTAAATCTACATAGATTTGTTTACTACGCACTACGATTGTTACTACACTAAGCCATTTCTGGAATAAAACTCGGTAATTTTACAGTTTATTATGGAAGATAAGTTCAAATTTAGAACATATTTTTGTCTTCAAACTTTATTTGGGTGTATCGTTTATATAACTTGAGTCAAACTTGAGTGAATATTTATAATTTGCAATGCCTTTCAATAATAACCAATAACGTGCGTCTGTTTGGAGCAAACTGTGAATGTAACAGTCAGAAGTCAAATAAATATAGTTTGGTTTGGATTCCACAAAATTAACTACTCTTTCCTATTTGAATGGTATCACGTACGTAACACGTTAAAAATAAAAATTAGTTAAAATCCAAGCTCCTATTCCAAATTTTGCATTCCCGTCTGTGCGCGTTGCTTAAAAAATGTGTACAAAGAATTCTCATACAAACGCGGTTGATTCTACCAAAAGGTTTATTAGAAAATGTGGTCCAAGTACTATAGAACGCCAATATATCTAGTGCGAACGTAATAACATCGGATACACAACATAAATTAGATCTAATAGCCAGACGCTACTGGACTTATTATATGTATATCGCAGGAAGCGTTCCTACCGTTAAACAACTTGCAACTTGGATTTCATTTAATACACTGACTAAAATCACAGTACAGTCGATTGTACTGAAACTTTGAACTTATATTGCATTCAAGTATATTAAACTACTTAAATTGAATTTAACATTTAATTAACTTAGTTTCTGATACACATAAATGGGACACAATGTTGAAATAAGTAAAAAAAAAAAAAAATTTAATTCGCCGTGGAAGACAAGCCCAGAATTTTTCTCTATTAAAATTCTATAGCTAAATGTGTCATGAATACATACCGAAAGCATGAAAAAGTCATTTGATGGCAGGGCTAGTTTACTAATTAAATTTTTGCTGCTCTATTCATGGCTACATAATATAATGTTAATAGAAGTACGTAGTAGACTATACGTGTATTACGTATAGTCTAAATCTTAGGCATTACATAGGCTGCACTAAAAGTATCGGGAATGGAATATTTCCACTATTCCTATCATATTAAATTTTTTTTTAATTGAAAACTCCTTGGTTTTAAAAATCGAATACCATTTATTTATTTAAAAAAAGATTCTCGGTCTTCTCACAAGGTCTTCTCAAACTTGTTTAGTCGTTGAGAAAATGGAATTGACTCGAGAAAATTCAAGGTCGATGATTTATTATGACTTTCGAAGCGGTTTAACACAAAAACAGTGTGTTGACCGCTGTTGTTGTGTTCCGAATTTTTAATTTTTTACGTTTTATAAGAAGACTAAATGCAACAAAACGGTCACTATGGAACAGCTGACAAAAGTCACTACGAAACGATTAAACGAAAGGAACATGACACCAGCCCTACTATTACTGACTTAGCAAACCCGTCAAAGCCTTTAGAACTTTGAATGAGTAATTATCATATACATTAATTTTCTCTGCAATTAAAGGTTAATATTGTAACGAATAATAAATATATAACTATTATTGTTCATACAGAAAACTTATTATTATATGTATGTGTAGGTGTGGGTGTTGAAAACTTTCTCCCGTAGCGTGCCTAAAGACCGAGGACTTACCACGTAGACTGGCTATACCAATTTTGTCTGCAAGGAAACACCAAGTCTCGTCTCAGAGCGTCAATCAGTCGCTTTGAAATTTAATTGTAAAGCGATTTAACGTGAACCCTACAAGTCTTAGTGTCGACCTCAAACGGCTCAAAAATATAATTTTCACAATTTCGAAATATTAGTTTGATAAAATAAACAGTACCTATTTCCTTATTAATTTTATTTGTTCATTTTAAGTTTGACAAATCTAAGAGCTTCATAAATATTACCTTTAACTCAGTAAGGGTAATTAATTTTGTGGTTTTCATAAAATTCACCTGTCTACATTCTTCTTTTGTTATCATTAAAACAGGGAGGTCGTACGTCATCCACGTATCTGACATATTATATTTTAATATGCTGATATTGTCAATTCATAAGGCTGAACATTTTGTCTTTCGTGCTATTAAGAGTGGCACGTAGCTTGCCAAATTTGAAAGAGAAACTGAAATTTTACTTATATACTTATCGTTATCGTTTCATCATTCAATTTTAGATATGGCTTACAATTGGTGTAAGCAAGCTCAAAATGACGAAATATTTCAATAATCACCATATTTAATAGCGATCCTTATATCCCGGATATCCCTTGAACGTTCGTTTGAACGTTCGTTTGCTTTATTACAAAACGCAGACTACTAACAGAACTAGGTTTGACCATAGGTTATTATTAATTGCTTTGAATAGGCTTACATCTAGAATTTCAGTGGTTTACGTTGTAATTATGCGGTGTAGGTCTAGTCTGTAATCTCCCATGTGTTAAAGTACTAAATTTTACTTAAACCATGCCGTTTATTTATTTTAAAATAATGTTGTACTGTGGTTTTACGTAAAAACATATTTTAGTGTTACACTAAATGCGTTAATAATAATAACAATAAAAACGTTTATAAAAATAAACAAAAACAAATATGCATAAGTATATAATAAGTCGTGGAAAAAGTCTTTTCATATTTTGTATGTATAAAATTGAAGAAAAATCTCTTTGGTTGTATTGTTTGTATCTGGCTGGTTTTAATATTTATAAATATAGGGTATTAAGAAAAAGAAAAATAAAAAGTAAAACACACTTTCGCGTCATTTTGCAATTATTTGTCTGTCCGCCAAAATGAGTGAATTTAACGAAGAAATTTAATACATTCTGAAATTTTGTTACAAAAAAAGTTAAAAATGCGCCTTAATCCGCGAAATCGTTTATGGACCTAATGCAATTACAGTAAGAGTAGCACAAAGTTGGTTCAAGCGTTTTAATTTCTGGAATTTTGATGTCAAAGATGCAGCTCGCTCTAGTCGGCCTCTTACAGATAAAGTCGATGCCAATTTTGAAAACGTGGAGCAAGATCGGCATATTAGTAGTTACAACATAGCAAATAGAGACAAGACAGATCTTCATGTCAAATACAAGAAATGTTAGGTGAACTTCTATAAGACTGTTATTGAGACACTTTTATGGATTGTTTCGTAAGCTTTCATGTCCTTCAAAAAGCACAAATGCCTTTAACGCTAAAGAGCATTACAGCGAAAGCTTGATGTAGGATATCACGATAAATACGCAGACGTATAACAGAGCTACCCTATCTTTATTGGAAATACTGAATTAAGAGATCTCTGCTGGCTTAATGGACTGGTGCTTGGCGCCAGTAGGCCGAAATTTAAGGTCAATTTTCAAAGTTTCTGCGCGCTCTTATAGCTTTTGCGTATGAATTCGGACTTGTTTATAGAAAATTCGTGGTATGGCCAAGTGCATCAATAGATATTAAACACATAATTCACATACTTAACTGACATCTATTTAATGCTGCCACTGATTTGGAGTGATGAAATTTTATTAGTGTGTTCCCAGATGTTATGGCCAAATTTTATTTTAAATCCATTATTACAGAATTAGGCAAATTGTGATGTAGGAGTCCTTAACATGACCAAGACATGATATCCAAGGAGTTAAGGATAAAAAATGTTATGCACACTTTTTTGCTCTTTAACGTTGATATTACGCGCCTATTCGTCTTGTTCGATTACTTTTTGTCCTCTCATCTAAGAGACCAGGTCGACCTGGCTGTCTTTGCCGCTGTTATTATCTTTATTAACAACTAGCTGCTCCCGCGGTTTCCGTAAGACCGTCGTTGCAGACCCTCGTTAAGTTTTCTTAAATTTTCTAATTTTCCGCACAACATTCTTAATTTTTTCTTTCAAGAACCTTCTCCTGACAATAACAAACACAAAAAAAAGAATTAGCGAAATTGGTCTAGCCGTTCACGCGTGATGCCGTGACCAAGGGAAATAGGGATTCATTTTTATATATTTAGATTGAAGCGCATTGGCATGTGCAATGTCAAACAAATTGCCTTACTACAAGTAAGTAAGTAAGTACAAACTGTTGACAAACTGACACTGCTCAAACACGTCGTTTTTTGCAAGTCTCTCGGACTTAGTATAAGGTAACTAGTTTCTTAACACAGTTAGTTAAAAATTTGGTCAGTATAAGTGCTTTTTACAAGAATGTTATGTTTTACGTTTTTCCTCATACATAAATTTACTATACGAATATTATAGAACAGAACTGCCAGAACACGTTCATTAGAGTTTTGAACCTGTAATTTAACGTTTTACGTTCAATATTCAAAGTATCCTGTACCCTAACATGTTGACTGAATTAAAACAATGGGTTTATTATTGAAACAAACAGGCAATAACGGGCGCATCAATACGTTACGTCCCGCGCGTCTTAATATGCAAGACACTGACATGTTTCGATGCAAGTCGGCACGGGTTGCCACCTTGCCACGGTTTTATGTACCTATTTGAAACTTTATTTACAATTATTTTGACATCATTCAAACAAAATTATTGGGTATGCGTTGAAAAAAAAAGCACTAATTTTTGGGGCACCCTAATATATGTATATGGATTGACTTGAGAAGAACCTCCTCTGTTTTTCCGTCGGTTAATAAAAGAAGTATAAAGATGTCATTCGGAGACACTGACTCACAGGTTTTACCATCAACATATTTCACTCTAGGTTATGGCTAACGTTACCTGCCCTTTTTACGGCCTAAAAGCCTACATCGTAAGTGGCTGCGACTAAAATGATGCCAAGTAACCCGGCAAAAGTGATCTATGACAAAATAAATAACATTTACTTTTTCCTTGTTTATAGCAACATTTTCTCCTTTCAACATGGTATAAATAATTGGTAGATATCGATAGTATTTTTAGTCTTTTTACAGATATTCTTGAATAGAGTAATTAAATCTTTGATCCATGCTCATCATTTTTTTTAATTTCCATCGCATTGACGTTAACAACCACATAGTACGGAGTATGCATAGTATCAATGAATACGATTATTGCGGCTTATCCCTATTGCTATTATGACGATATTAATATATATATATGTTATTTCCATGGCTCAGAATGCCTAGGTCATTAAGCCTAAACCACCGTATTCCGTTATTCCGTACCCAAACTCTGAAAGGTTCAGAATAGATTAGCTACACTGATCCAATATTAATACTTAGGTTATCTTGGCCAAAATGGTTGATCCAATAATTCTGTTATGTTAGCCGTAAAGTATGTACTTGAAATCGAACATTTCGCACACCTAGATCTAAAGAGATTTAACTCAAAAATTTAAATTTTTGAGTTTGCTCCCTTATGCACACCATTGAATTCGTTATCTCAATACCTACCGACCAATAAAACAGATTTAAAAATATCACCAACACTCGACGCTCGCTCACCAATACGCTTACGCTGCCCTACGATCACTAAATTTTACTCTTCATATTTTTTTCATACCGGGCGCCTTATATGAAAATCGATTCTTAAGGAGTACACTCCAAAAAATAAAACAAATATACCTACACGTTTAAGAAATAGGTAAACCCCTTTTTTTTTTTTTTTTTTTTTTTCGTGTGGTAACCCCCACGGGTCATCATCTCACCGGAGCTAACGGTGAGGTGGTATGTCGGAATCGAACCGACTAAAACCACACGGTACAAGTTTGTCTATTGCAAGGGACCCGGGATACCCTAAGAAGGAAGCCTCCGGGAACCAGGTAAATCACTACAAAAATCCAATTTTCAGCCCCAAAACATGATTAAAACACAGGATTTCTACATTATCTCTCTTCTAGCTGCAAACAAAAAGCATAAATCTACGCACACGGTAATTAGTTTTCGAATTTCCTGAAAAAGTGCTTTTTAGGGTTCCGTTCTTCAAAAAGGAAAAAACGAACCCTTATAAGATCACATTGTTGTCCGTCTGTCTGTCAAGACCTTTTTCTCAGGAGACGGTGGACGCATCAAGTTGAAATTAATACTAAATAGTTATGTTTGCGGTCCCTTGAAGCTGTAAAAAAGTCAAGTTTATAAGTCAACGCAATCAAAAGATATAGACTATTTAAGTGTTAGATTTTAACAAATTTGAACATTTCACAGGTAAATCAAAACTTAGAGATAGTTTGATAGCACAAGTAAAGAAAAAATCCGAAAGTTGTTATATCACATAAAAAATGGTTTCTGTGATTACAAACTTTTGTTTTGCGGTTTGAAAGTTGACTTTGTCGTACATCGAGAGTATTTTTAAAACCGCAAAGTTAAGTTTGTCTTTCAGAAAAGACGGGCAAAAATCTTCGAGAATTCTACATACTAGTTTGTTTGCTTACGGAACCCTCGGCGCGCAGGTCAGACTCGCACTGGTCCGGTTTTCTTCTGAGTTATCTTTTTTAGATCTAGGTATGCGATTAATGGAAAAATTGTAAAGATAGTAGTGTAACGAAAACACCATAAGGTAGGTACATATTTATTGCTTAGAGATATTATGTCTTATAGATACAGATTCTAAATATTTGCAAGTGAAAAGATCGCAAAGTGAATTGTGCATTCTACTAAAACATGACTGGCCTGCTGGTCTAGTGGTTAGCGACCATGACTGCTGAGCCAGAGGTCGTGGGTTCGTTTCCCACCAATTTTTGTTCTGTGTCTGGGTGTAATTTATTTATAGTATTTATGTATTTAGTAATATATAAGTATGTTTATCAGCAGTCTGGTTACCATACCAGTACTTTTTTAAATACATTTTTATGGAAAAAAAAAATTATAATAAATAAAAAAAAAAACATTATTATTATTATTGTTACTCGAATTTTTCACTTAGAAGTTTTTATTGCCAAATAGTTATAGGTTAACATTCTCAACTACATTATCCTTTGCTAAATATAAAATCGTATTTTTTTCTCAATTAGACAACTTTTCTAAAAAAATCTACTAGAATCAATTTAGTAAATAACATTTTGTCGTAATTGGTACTAGTTTCTCGAGTTACCCATATGCATAGAATAAATAATCTCCGTAATACTTTTTCCAGTAACGGTATTCAAGAAGTCTTGTTGGCCACCACTAATCACTCTTACTGACAGTTACATATCAAAAGTTTACATTGTTAATAATATAAATGTATATATTTTAATCCTCGTGATTAAACACAATATGATGTACAAAATGTTTAACACGTATACCTGCTTAATTAAGTGGTCGAATTAACATAGCCACTTTCCCTTTGACGGCCGAAATATATCGACGGCCACGTTTAATTTCATTTTGCGGTTACATAATATGTAATACTAGCGGAGTTTCAATACATATGCTATGTAATCTGCTTCCGCTAATATTAATTGTTTTAAATCCAACGTGTGACGTCTACTTGTAGTAGTCACAAGTAATCGTTCTAATAAGTAATAGTTCTTTTGTCGGTGTAGTCGATAACCACGTATATTTTTAATATTGAACTTTGCTCCCATTTTCACATTTATGTTATTGATGGGATAACATTTACATGACAAAACAGTGGAATAGATATTAAATATGGCCTAGCGGTTAGTGATCCTGATTGCTGAGCCAGAGGTCGTGGGTTTGCTTCCCACCCAGGATAATTAAGATCATGTGTTCTGTGTCAAGGTATTTTTTTTTCTATTATATGGATGTATTTATAAATATATAAGTATTTTTATCAGCAGTCTGGTGACCATAGTACAAGCTAAGCTCTGCCTGCCTGCTAGTTTGGGATCAGAAGGCCGTATGTGAGACGTGTCAAATCATTATTATTGTTATTAGAGCTTGTCACTAAAGGACGTAACTAAAGAACTAAAAAGTGTCTAATAGATTTCGTAGCGTAGTGGCCAGTAAAGAATCGCCAGACTTCCAGTAAAACTAACCAAAGTAAATCTTATAATCTAGACGGTTAACTAATGAAAATTTCATTATTTTTTCTCAGTTTAAATGTGGATCATCATAACATTCCTAAAACCTTACTCTTTAAACTATAAACAATAGATTATTAAAAAATATCGAGGTCCGGGTGACAGCTAGTTTGTATAAAACAAGTAACAGTAAAATATCTATTACAACATATATTTTTGGAAGGATGAATTTGAACTACCCCATTCCGGCCCTTTGTATAAAGTGGATCTAAAGGATAAGAAGGTTATTCATATTCTAGAAACATGCCAGTCGACCAGTTCGACGTATGAGAAGTCGGCTCGATGACGCGGTGCGCAAAACGTCAGCGCGGCACTCTCATTGATATCGTTCGCCGTCCTGATAACTTTGAAGTTTAGTCTGCTATTGAACAGAGAAGGGATAGAATTCGTAATGATATTTTCATTCTTTGTAAAAACTAACAGTATATGATATAACAATGATATAATATGTATGACATGATATCTGGATTTGAACGATACACAAACAACAACAACAGCTGATATAGTTGAAACGTTTTAGACAGATTCTTTGTCAAATTCATTTGAACTTTATTAGGTAGCATACCGGTAAGTAGCCTTCTACCTATCGTAATTAGTCTGAACTGTTGCTTGGCCCTTCTGGCACTTTAATATTTATCAAATAGTAATATTGTAGTATTTAATACACTTTGGGAACTTCCTAAAAAGCTCTAAATCAATATTATCAGCTTGCATAAAAAATTAACGATTTGTTCAAAATGATAGTATTAAGATAACGGCAGACACAAACTCAATCAATAACAATTAATCATATACGTATATAACTGCGACATAATATAGGGTTTGGCCATCAAATATTCAGAGGCGACTGTACTGTGTAAAGTGCGTGTCATTGGATATTATGTAATGTTTGTTACTTCAATGAACAAAGCGAATAAAACTAGAATATTTAATCGCTAGGACCAACAATGACCTAATTTGAGTAGAAATAGTAAGAGCACGTACTCGTATATATTTGAGTTACTGAAGTTTTTTTAGGCGTGATAGCCGGCACGGGCACACTTATACAGCTCGCACTGCATTCAAATCAACATATGAAACGGAAGGTCCGTTTTAAGTTAGTTGCGACTGTGCCTACCTTTCATATTGTTTTCTGTGGAATCTCTCCGAGTAACGTTCAGCCCAGGCTAATATAAAGTTATTAAGTCGTAGACCCCTGGCCCATCATCATGATTGTTTTTCATACCGAAAAAATTCAAAAGAATATTTTAATTCACCATGGTCTGGGATGAGCTGCCTTCGGCTGTTTTCCAGGGAAATATAATTCTGAAACCTTCAAGAGTGGAGTGAATAGGTTTCTCTTGGATAGGCGTGTACCATCTTCGTCTTCATCGTCACTTTTCATCAGGTAAGTTCGAAGACAAACGCCTATTCCTTAATTGAATAACAAACTTAACAGTCTTAAAACTGACAGCATCTGATTTGGACAAATATTGCCTTGGGCTTTTTAGCCCAATTATTAAAGGAAAATATTATTATCTTATGGGTATGTCTATTTAATAATACTAATCATTTATTTCAAGCTGCATAGGCTCATAGTTAAATATCATAATCTAAATCTACGTACTTAAACATTCTGTGTTAGTAAATAAAACTTAAAACTAAGTTAGTAGGTAACATTTCACTTGCACTAAATCTTTGTGCGGTCTATTGGTACTTGTCTGCAGAAGCGACGGAATACCACACATTGCGGCCAAAACCGGGGTGTTCGGGGCAGCGGCACGCACCTTTACATTAGGGTCCACAGGGGCAGTTCTAAGCGTTTTGCAATCGCCACTTCCTCCTCTGCACAGTAAATAAACCTTCTCTATCAGTCCGAATCTTTGATAGGCAAGAACTTAGAAGGTGGAGGAGCAGGGGTGCTCGTGGTGACCCTTGGGCCAGAAGACCGCGTAGTGCTCGCAGCGCTGCTGAGCTGCGAGCTATTGCTTTTCGCGGCGTGTAGACTGTGCAATCCGTGTCGGCAATAAACTGCTGACGAGTAGCTTGCAGCCAGCCATATCGAGGCATGCAATTCGGCGCGTTTTTATAATACTTACACGCGCCGGTGACCCAGTTATTGGCACAGACTTGCGTACCTCTTCTAGTACGGTGCGCAAGTCTGCCTGATCTGGGATGCCTCCAGCTTCTTGTGTACATTTGCTAAACCTGCCTTTAAAAAGACAATATCCTTGAGCAGAATATTTACATCGACGTGGTCGAAAGTGACGGGAAGTAAATTATGCAAGTCCTGCGACCCTATCACTTATTATTTTTTTATTATATTTTTTGGTTAAAAGTGATATCACTATTAGTAAACAGAACATTTTACTGAAAAAAAAAAAACAATACATACCATAAATGGCCAAAAACTGGAATGAATCAAACAACATTTAAACATTTTATGCAATCAGGTGGCCTCAACGGCGCCGAACGTTGAAGGTCATTCACCGTACCGCACAAACATAATACCTACGGTTGTTAAACTTACATTGCGTAGCGTCAAATGAAACTAATGACTATAACTCCTTAATCTCGCATTTTTATGATGAACTGACTTTTGTATTATGATAAGTATCCCCAGAAAGACGTTTTTGTAAAACTCAAACTCACACGCTGTATAACGCTTTTAAACCGAATCTCTCTAAAATAGGTTTACTGTTTTCAAACAGCTATGTTGTAAAGGTTCAGATGTGCTCTAAAATATAAGCTGGTAAAAATTTCTAATCCAATTCGATATTATTATTATAATGTGTGACATCAGTATAAAAATCAATATTGAGTTAAAGCGCATAATAAACCGTTACTATTCTTAGTTTGGACTACTTCATTCGTGATCGTTCATGCTTATTTGAAATATATAAGTCTCCATTGTTTGATTTAAAAGGACTTAAAAATTATCATCGTTCAGTAAATCGAACATAGATGGGAGTTTTTAATAAAGTTATTCATCATAAATTTGATGCACGGAGAACAGAAAGAAGTATTATTACAAGCTCGCACTTACTTTTGGAATACGTTTCTTTCTTTCAAAGTTGCAAGGTTAGAGCAATTACTAAATTAATTGAAAATGGAAAAGATGGTGAAATTTCAAAAGATATGAGCACTATGGAGGTGTCGTAGAATACTAATAAATACCCTGTTACACGTTCACACACGTACACTGGATGGTAATGCTCATTATTTTAGCCAGGAAAAGACTAAACTTTAGATTTAATTAAAAGCTCCCAGATAAAACTATCAATAAAAGTATAAATACAAATACAACATAACTTAGTTTATTTAAAAAAAAACTTAGAAAGTGTTATTAACAAATTGTGAAATATTAAGTATTTAAACAGTTTGTCAATGTCCATTCGGTCTTCTCCTCGTTATAACATTCTTCCTTGCATTTAAGTGGTTGGATTTGCTAATGAAATATATAATTTCACCGGGGGGACTGAAGAGGGCACTCAAAATGAGTTTCAAATTATATTCGGCCGAGATTTGCATAAAGATTATGAAGCAATTTACCATTTTGGTATATTTTAAAATGAGAAATATTATTGCTCAAATATCTAGTCGAAGGTTTTCTTGTAGTATACGCAAAAAGTTACTAATTGCTTTTAGCCCACGAAACAAATTGCAGATTAACTCAACCGATGCCAGTCTGTTATTTTCATCATCAACGCGCCATAATTGTAAAAGGTTTTAACAGGCGATTTGGTGTTTCTTAAGTATTGAAATAATATTTTGGAACATATTACCCTGTGTTATGTAGACCTCTTATACTATGCGTTGTAGAATAAACATGCTTCGATACTGTTCTTCTCATTAATATAAACATAAGAATGGACGTATTCTTGCATACAAATACTTACACTGAGCTTGAATCAAAATCGTATAAAAATTTACATCATTACTTTGCCAACTTATCATATAAATAAAATAATTTTAATTCCTGTTTAAGATACAAGTTTTATTTTTTAAATTCATTACACACCTAAGCCATGTCCTATATTTGTTTTAGTCATATTTTATTAATTGATAACAAACTAGTATTTTAATTAATTATATCGCAAGGAGGAATATCATATCTCGGTTCTATACGCTGTAAAATCGAGAAAAGTACTCGTATACCTTAATATTATATTTTCATAAAGCAAATAATCCACTTATTTGCCTTCTAGGATAACGGTACACACGTTTTTAGTGTTACATTAAGATTAATGTTCACCATATTTTCCGAGTATCCTTGGGAATCTTCTATTTTCATTATTTTTAAGCTCAACTTTTTAAGATGACTAATATTTTTCTCAAACAATGACATTGAAATGCGTATATACATATACTGCATTTAACAAACATAGGTACCTTATCGATAGTTTTGTTCCACTTTCTAGTAGTGTTCCCTAAATGCAACACCATGAGGAGACTTAGCAAGTCTTAGTATTGTCTTGCGTCAATACGTCTAGTCTTGGTTGGGTATTACAGCAAGAAGAGTCTCGCAAGTCTTGCCTCTACCTTACTACCCCTACTTTACCTACTAGCCCAGTGCTATTTATTAAACATGTTAGTTTAGACATTAAAACAACGCAACAGAGTAGGAACATTTTGAGCTTATATTGCCATAGACATAGTAAAATCCAACTAAATTAATAAAATTAACTTGACAATATTTACGACATTGTCAAGATAGATAGTGATAGGCCGTCACCTTATATTGAATGGAAGAGTTGTAGAATAAAGACAATCTACAGAATTTACCATTTATTTATTTAAAAAATATAACACAAATTAAATTACAGTGAGCTTTGACGTATGGTTCCTTTAAAATTATTCTTTTGACTAAGAATTGATACAAAGTAACCATCTGGCTGACTCATCACTTAACATATTTCGGTGTTCTCTAATTACTTACGATGCTTTAGAAAATAATCTCTCAGCAGGAACCTACTGCAGTTGCAGGTATTGAAATAAAATCACTAGCCATCATGGATGAAATCGGATAATCCGTTTCATGCGTTCTCCACCACTCTAAAATGTCTTCCGAGCTGGTGGCTCTTGGTTTACTTAGGTAATCCTCCAACTCGTCGATAACCAAGCCTTGTAGACCAGATCCAGACGACGTCATCTTAATCATATTTACAAACTTTATTTACATTTATTGGTAATTCTGGAGATTTAGACACCGAGTGCAGCTTTATATTCTTTACTAGCAACCCGCCCCAGCTTCGCACGGGTAGCAGAGACATCTTCAACAATCATCATCATATTTCAACCAATTAACACAAAACCTTAACAAATTATATACATAAACCTTCCTCATAAATCGCTCTATCTATAGGTGAAAACCGCATGGTAATCCGTTCAGTAGTTTTTAAGTTTATCGCGAACGGACAGACGCGGTAGGGTCTTTGTTTTATAATATGTAGTGATAAAGTTTAGTAAATTTGTGCAGATTTTCTGTTTTAATTTGCTTTACCAATAATGTGATATCAAAAGTCTTAACTTTGTGCATTCCAGTCCAGTTGCTCTTCCTACAATGCTTAAGCATTTTAGCTCGGGCTGCTTGGAAACGCAGAATGAGCCTTTCATCCACTTCGATCCGGTTAGGTGTCTCATCTAAAGACTGAATGACACAATGATTTAATGTAATATATTTTTCTCAACCCAATTTCGTTGATAAGAGTTGTAAGTTTTTTCTCAATTCCTGGGATTGGAAAATCCTTTAATTTGGCGACACAAGTGCATAAGATGTTAATACCAGTTCTCACTTTTAAACCAAATCCAATCCTATCATTTGTGGCATTCCATCTCACTGGACAGCGACTTCATAAGCAGACTGAAAAATCCTTAATATCTCCCTTCTTTTATTTTACTAGAAATACTGCAAATTTTTGTAATAGTTGTACGTGGGTCAGTAATATTTGGCACATATTCTTCAACTTTTTCAGCTTCATTTTCCTAGTCTTTCTATTGCTGTTCTTGTTTCTTCACAGTGAATTTCACTGTATAATGCTGTTCTTGTTCTTCACAGTGAATTTCACTGTATAATGCTGTTCTTTAAATTGCTCTTAAACCTAGAAAATACCGAATTCTGGCAAATTGATTGACGAGAAGGGAAGATATCACTACTCCGGCTAGAACCATTTGAATCTCCGTCACTCTGAGTACAATTATTATTCGCTAGAGTCGAAGCAATTGGGAATAAATGAAATTGAAATAAAAACTCCTATTTGTATGGTAGGTTGGCATTATTTGATAAAAATGTTGGTTCTTTGGAAGATTAAAAAAACAGACGTGTCACCAGCTATTGTGTGACTATGTAACAATAAAATAAAGATACGTAAGTAGTCATCATCCTCCGTGTGTCTATTATTGTTCCTCTTTTGATAGAATTCATCTACCTACATTAATTAAACTTACCTACCTCCCTTGATAGGTATATAGTTAATATTTGTACAGTTCAATATAAAGGTATAATAATATTATATTATTGTTATTATTACTACAACAAATTATTATCCTATCCTTACGACTACAATATTCCTTGCTAAGATAAAACAATCTTTATTCGTATATGTTCTACATAGTCCAGTCAAGGAAATAAAATACCTAAATTTTGGATTGAAAAAAAATGCGCTGATTATGAATTTCGATACCCGCAGTCTGGACAAGTGGGACGTCATTTTTTTTTCCAATTTAATGGAATGCTTTCCTTCTATCTTTTCCATTCAATATGCTCCCCATTTTCCCGTCTTTAATTCCCAAAGAGCCCAGTAGTCGACAATAGGTTTGCAAATTATCCTTGGTAAAATGTGGTTGGTAATACGGCTCTGCCGGTAATACGGTACTTCGGGGATACACGTGAGTGAGTGTATTTATGTGTGAATGCAAGAGGTCGCAATAGCTCTAGATAAGTAAAGCAATAGTGATTTCAAAAATTGTAAAAGTATAATAAATAATAAAGTTAGGAATACAAGTTATGACCGTTTTAATTTCCAGCTATTATTACCGTTTCTCATAAAAACCGGTGAAACTGTAACTGTGGTATAAAGTTAAAGATTTTAAATCGTATTTTTTTCTGAATTTTCTCAATAACTGAGTGAATGTTCCAAAAAAACGTACGATTTAAAATCTTTATCTTTGAGAAACGGAGGTAAAATACCTGGAAATTCAAATGGTCATAACTTGAACACGGATAGTTTCTTTTTTTAATTCTTATTGTAACTGCATGTTAGAGTCATTCCCTTTCAATGGTTTAAGTAAGTATTCCTTTTTCAAATACAGGGTGTATTTACACTTACATAAACTTTAAGTACTTCAAATTTCACATTTATGTCTGTGCGCGTTTGCTTAAAAAAATAATACACAGCACACAAAATACAAAGATTTCACCTCACATATTAATAAATAGATAGAAGATAATGAACGGTAGACCTCAAACCATTGCAGAATTAAAAAAGACTACTTCATTCACGCTTACTACACCTAAGCCAAAAATACATTAATACATCCGATACTAAGCGGCTCACTCAGTTGGAAACACGCGCTAGTCTTGTGCGGTGTGCAACAGCGTGGAATGGAAGTGAATGAATGCCAGCTTTAGCGTGTTTCGAGAAATTCGATCAATGTCAATCACTGCAAACGCTTTTTAGCTAACCATCGCAGCTAACGGTGAAGTGTGTGTCGGAATTGAACCGATTAAAACCACACGGTGTTCTGTCACAAGTGACTCTATTGCAAGGATTCGGGAATGGAAGGAAGTCCCATGATCTTTATGATCGCATATTTGAGCCATTCTGCTCCAAACGTTCATTATGGGGTTTAAATCTAGGCTTTAGTGCGGCGAATAATTAAATTTTATTGTGATAACAAAATTTGTCAAGTGAGAACATTGAATGTTTACGCAGTATACCTAATCCATTTTATGATTTCTCAAACATTTATTGTTCCAATATTAAAAAATATTTTTGATGCAAGCTTTATATTTGAATAATAATTAAATCCACGAGATTGTCGACATGTGGGATGTGGATTCCGCAATCGTTGTGCCGATAGTCATTTCGGCTCGTGGATTAATTGCTAAGAACCTCGACAAACACCTTCAGAGGCTTACGTTAGGCGGCTGGATTAAGAGCCTGGTGCAGAAGGCAGTTCTCCTCAATAGGGCACGCTTAGTAAGGAGGTTTCTGTCACTGGAACACAAACCACCGGTCCGGTCCGGTCCCTGTACCCGATACCGGTGGGACACTATTTTTTACATTTTTAAAAATATTTTTTTTATATCTGAGTGTATTTAAAAAGTAATTTATATAAATAAAGAGAATAATAATTTATTAATCAAACAGATAATAGTCCAAGGAAATATACATATTCAATCAATCTTAATATAATTATAACTACTATAATTTGTACAAACTGTGTTTAGGAGTAACAGTACCGACCCCCTTTTGAAATAGTATGCTGTGCTCTAACATAATGTGATACTTCCCAAATTACCTATGTGATTACATCTATTTGATTAAGTTACAAAATAAAACTTAAAGGATACAACAAAAAATAATAGGAATAATAAACAATTTAGTGAAATAAATTTGAACTTAATGATTTTCATCAAAGCTATGTACTTGTACCTAATATGTATGCGTACGTGTGCGTGAGTGTACGTGCACACATGGTGTGTGTTTGTGTGTGTTATAACTTAGTTAGGAAAGTTTCAGTTTTCTCGTAGTTTAAATGTAGTATGGTGAAGCTATTGATTGTGTTGATTTGTTTTTTAAGTATCCAATGGTTTGAAGTCTATCTTTCATTATCTATATTAATAGATAGATAGATAAGAAAAGGTAGAACAGAGCAAAAGTTAAAAAGATTTCATTCGAATAACACCGAAAACATTTTGTTTATATTATTTGGCTTATTATAGAGAAAATTCATTTGTTAATATGAAAGCGATAGTTAGGTATATAAAATTAGTGTCTAATTTTTTTTATTTCTGCGATTCTTATTTCTGCGGAAACAAGGTCATTTTACCTCTACGTTTCTTCACCTTTGTTCACAGATGATGAAAATGTATTTGTACTTGCTCCGACTATTTCCAGTTCCTGCGTGGTTATGTGATATAGTAAACTTGATTGTATGTATTCCTAGGAATGACGTTTTTTAATTAAAATATTCTTAAAAAAATCATTTGCGTAATGTTTCAGTGGGTAAACTTTTTAGCAAAAAATGCATTGAAATCTGTTCACTATTTCTGGGTTCCGAGATATAAACCTAATTGCACTGGACTAGATATATATAACTTAATATTGAGGACTTGGTTGCTAACATAATATTAACAATTCTGTATACTCACAACAATTTGCGTATTGTGATAGTAAACATGTGATTATAAATGAAAGTTTGTTCTTCAGATAATTTAGAATATTTTGCATGCTTATAATCTGATGCTGTATAATATCTACTGTTTACAGGACATTTAATATAAATTTATTTGCTCCAAATTGATATCATCTTTAAAATTCAGTAAAAGGTTCGGCACGTATCCAGTCCCTAACCTGACATGGATAATAATTACTACCTACAAAGAATTTTGCTATTGGTTCCTTGAGGCCTTTATTGAAAAAAAAAATGTACATAACCGGCAAATGGAATATGACGAATCAACAAATTGTTAAATTGTAACATGTGTTCTTTGCGCTACTTTATACTACAGTATACGCGTATATATTTATTTAAGGTAAATGTCCCCTATTTCGGCATCTTAAGGCTTTTACGGCTATATAATTTTTTTTTAATATTTCTAAATATCATATTAGTTTAAAAGTTTTTGGTAAATGAACGTGTTTATTTTGCAAGTAATTAAATGCAAGAAAAAATAAAATTAAAATGGCTATGCAATTTTTATTTGAATTCTATTTTTTATTAATTCATTTGTAAACGTTATATTTGAACCCTACTAAACTTCGTAATGTAATATTGCTCTGTTCCCAACTTCGTGAAGTATATTGTCAAGGTCACGCGTATCAGCATCAACTGAGAAAAAATCTTGAGGTCCGTATCCGTATTCCCGAATCTAGACACTAATAATCCGTATTCGTATATAAACAACCAACAACCAAACAACTAAAAAATAATGTTACGCAACTTAGTTTTGTGTGCAAACCGTACTTTCCAAGTTGACACATTAAGGTTTTCATTCATTCACACACTTTTGAACTAGTGACTATTAATTTTGTGATTTAAAATTTGGAATTCTACATACTGTACTACGCCAATATAATAATTATATAAAAAAATTAAAAAACTACGTTTAAAAAAACCGACTTCAAAAACTAAAAAGTATAAAATAACTTAATAAAGATTTAATTTTATACACCTCTTATGCGAACCTAATTACCTTTAATATTATATAATTATGAATAACAAAAGGAAGCATAGAAAAATGAATATGGTCGCCATAGATAGAAGGGACTTCGCCTTGCAGGTACCCCGAGAGGATTAATCGAGACGTCCGATTAATAATGATAATAACTTCACACACACGGCCGTCTGATCCCAAACTAGGCAGAGCCTGTGCTGTGGTAACCAGACTGCTGATAAACATACTTATATATTTCAAAATACACACATATTATAGATAAATTACACCCAGACACAGAACAAATGATCATGCTCATCACACAATTATTTGTCCTGGGTCACTAACCACTAGACCAACGGGCCAGTCAAAATTATTATTTAAAAAAAATCTCACTAGATCCACATCTTGAAATTAGGATCCAATGAGAAATAAAATTGTCACTAGATCCATTATGGATCTGGCCAATGGATCTTCTGAGATTGGACCATAAAAAAACTACTGGGCCAAACTATGTTAAATTTTTATGGGACCAAATGGCAACTATTCCGCATCAAACTAAAGAAGAATCACGTAAATCGAATCATAAATCTCAGCGTAATCGGTGTACATACATAAAAAAAATACCAATCTAATTGAGAACCTCCTCCGTTTTGAAGTCGGTTAAAAAGGTTTTGTGTTAAAATCATCAAATATTTTTTTCTTAAGTCTTTATGAAAAATCTTTATCATTAAAAGATTTATAAGCACAACACTAGACTGTCAAAAGTGTTGTGTAAATCACGTTCGCTGGTATACTAAGTTTATGGTGTCACTGTTGTGTCGCGTTTTAAAACGATAACACTTTTGACTTTTGTCAAAAATAAAAAATAAATGTTTGTCACGTGATCTCACTTGTTGCTTTCGCTCTGAATAATAATTTATTAGTGATATTTAATAATCAAAATAAAAACTAGTCTTTTTTTTCACTAATAAATAAATTAAGCAAATATATTAGAACATATTTTTTATTATGTTTAATACATAAAGCAAAAGAAAAATTAAGAATAAGATTTGGCACCGTTCGACACCTTTTTAAATTGAGAAATAACCTTGAAATTCATAACGTTTTTCATTTTTCGACTCTTTATAAAACAATGAAGGTTTTTGAAGCGAAAACACTTTTTGGGATGGATAAAAAATGTTAAACTCGCGCTAGGATATGTGACCTGATCGAAAATTCGTAAGACGGAGCCGAGTTTCTGATATTTAAAAAAATATAACATTCGAAATTCAAACAATTATGAGCGGCCAGGAGCGCAGAACTTCCAGTGTACCCTATGTATACATTTAGATATGTTATTACCTACTTTTTATTTTTAACCTAATTATATATACAGGTGTGTGTGTGTATGTATATGCAAATACATTGTGAAGTTATGTTTTCACTTCTGACGTGCATTTCTACGACTGACTGTATTTTTCTGAGTCACTTTAAATTCTAAAACACACAACTACTGTACCATTTTTCGCTGCCCATTCTGAGCTTAACACACTATGGAGATATTAAATTTAATTTTTTTAAATTCTTTTGCAGTGCTATAAAATAATTTTATAAGGAAAATACTGTAGAATCTGCACTTGCGTCACTTTAGGGCCGCTCAGTTTCAGTTCAGCAATACATAGGATGGGGTCGAGAAAACAGTAGTAAGAAGAGATTTTTTTAAAGAGGGATTTCAATTCACAGGTTAAGAACATTTAGAACACACAAAACCAGGACGTCTCTGGATGGATAAGATTTTCAGAGGTTATCCACTGCTCCTATCCAGGGACGACAAACCTGTTTATTAACTCACCGTTTCTCCTCTGTACTCAGCTACCTATTAGAAGGAAGCAGCAGAGGTTTTCTAGCGAGGCACCCTAATTCCAGAAGTAGTTAAGATTCATCATACTATTCAATCTTTCATATTTCCCTAACGACTTCTTCGCTTTTACAATTAGGTATTTAGTTCAGTATATTCGTCCTCAACAAATGTTCCGTTCATCCCTATTTTTATACATACATAATATATATCGCTTTCGGGCGGACTTTGGTATAATCAGTTTAAGTCCTCCAGGCAAAATTCTAAACGTGATTAGGAGAGACCGAATGGCGGCGTCAAGCGTGTCTACTGGTTCGTTTAGTCGTCTTTGACTGCGGGGGAACTGAAATCTGTTGTTGACTTCAGTAAATGAAGTCATTTAAAACATTGGCACAATGTTGTGCAATGTTGGGTTGCCTTGTGTCGGTCTCAGTGCGGATAAGTAGTCATCATTCGCATTGATAATATTAGGTTAGGATTCTGTATTTCACGTCACGAATCCTTTTTATCTCCATATGGTCATAAAATTGTTGAGAGTAATCTACTACTCGATTTCAGCAGGCTGAGGTCCTTAAACTCTTAGAAATAATAGTAGTCAGTTTACTTACTAATTTATCCTTAAGCGTGATGCGTGGCCTAGATACATGCAGACGGATAGGCAATCAGACAGACAAAAATGAAATAATACAGTTTTGGCTACAGTTTTTGCTATCGATTATAGAGTGCCTTCTAACATCTATCAACTGTTTATGTTAAAATCGTACCTATAAGCTACTAGTAGTCAAAATAGAAGGCAACTTTAAGCTCCTACTTTCAGCGCAAAAGCACTGTACCGCGCTGTAACGCTGCCTGGTAATATATTTATAACATATCATCAAGTTCCATGGCTTATCCCAACTCTCATGCTTATGAAACCGTGAATATTTTCACGACTTTTTTTCTCACTATTCAAATCTATACTAATATTACAAAGCTGAAGAGTTTGTTTGTTTGAACGCCCTAAACTCAAGAACTACTGGTTCGAAATGAAAAAGTATTTTAGTGTTAGGTAGCCCATTAATCGAGGAAGGCTATATAACATCACCCTACGACCAAAAAAGTAGTGAATATAAGGTATTAAACGGCTTCTTTCGGCTACCTTCCTCTTACTGTCATAAGGAACTGCTTTTATAATTTAAAAAAAAAAACTTACTCGGAGGCATGTCTGGGCTGTAAGATTTGTGGTCATTTCCTGAAGAGGCCTGCCTTGCAATCCGCGCGGTGTGAAGTGATGTGTTATCTTGCAAAAACAAACCCACGCCCTACTACGAAAGCTCTCGACCACTCCCAATTGTCGCTCTTCGTCAAACACGCATCCGATGGTACTACTGTTTTTTTCATATGCAAATATTAATATAAAATTTCTCTGATTTATTCTTTCGCAATCAGTAAATCTTCAGCTTTCTGTTATAATTTTATTTGATCCGTCGTGTCGAAACGTTCTCTTCAGTTACTATCTATGGTCACAGAGTGTCTTGGGCTCCTCTTTGCAAGTCCCTCGTGTTTGTGGAAATAAGCTTGTGATTTTCTTGACTTTGTCATTACGTCTTAAGAACCGATGACATCTTTTGCAAAAACCTTCTCTTTAATCTTGTGCAGTTTCGCCACATTGAGTGTTCTTTTGATTTAAGTTGATATAGTAGTGTTGCGTAGCTTAGCCAGCCAGCAAAGTAATTTGCCACATTTAAAGTAACATTATGGAATATTGAGTAGTTGCCAAGTACCTACCTTAGGCCGCAAACTTGTCAACCGCCCCTTGTAATTACTCAATTGTCCGATAGATAGTTTGATATGCAATTACTTTAGAAATGATAGTACTCATAGATAAATGTAAACCGTAATGTAAGTAAGTATTTTATTTTTTATACGTAATTACTAAGACTAAAATGGCTAAGACAATAATTGTAGATGTTATTCATACTCTAGTTAGAGAGACTAAACCTTGCTTGAAATGCTTCCCATGCAAGTTAGAATAACTAACTACCACCAAATATTTACATACCTACTGTATTACTTTACAGTATTTTTTTACCAAATATTTATATTTAAATGTTCCAAAGTAAAAATAGCGTCTCTAACAAACATAATATATTTGATCTTAAAAGGATTGTGTAATCCTTTTATTAACTATGGCACAGATAAGATAATAGTTACTTCGTAAAAGATACATCACTCCCATACAAAAGTGAAAATACCTACGTTATAATAGCCTACAAAATTTAATTAATAATACCTGGCGTTAGCTGCGACCAGAAATATATCTTATTTACGCTTTCCGAAAGTTGAGAATGCCTTGCCCACCGCGCGACCTTTATCTGTGTGTGTAACACTTTGCGGGACTCTTTAGGGTTGTACAAAAATGAAATAGATTATTTATTTGATAATTAAATTTATGGGTGTTGAGTTTTAAATATTTATATATTAGGGGAAATAATAAATAAAATTATATCCCCTAAGTTTAATTTTTAAAAGTAATTAAAATATTCTTAACTTTTAATATTGGGTCGATTCCCACCCAGGACAAATAATTGTGTGATGAGCATGATCATTTGTTCTGTGTCTGGGTTTAATTTATCTATAATATGTATGTATTTAGAAATAAATAAGTATGTTTATCAGCAGTTAGCAGCAAGTTACCATAGTACAGGCTCTGCCTAGTTTGGGATCAGACAGCCGTGTGTGAAATGTGTCAAGTTATTATTTATTATTATTCTTAAACCTTTCCATAGTAACATAAAATGTACATATATACTAATGGCCTGTTGGCTTAGTGGTTAGTGACCCTGACTGCTACGCCATAGGTCGTGGGTTCGATTCCCACCCGAGTCTGGGTGTTCTTTGTGTACGTTGTTTGTATGTTTGTCAAGCCCCCGCGACACAGGAGTCATTCCTAATGCGGGAGCTGTCTTTAAAAAAAAAAAAAAATGGTCGCTGAGTAGACGGGAGAAAGATACTCTGCTTACGATTCAATGCTTGCTTTTCTGTAATGTATACCAAGTGACAGTGACGGGATTATAGAAAAAAGGGCTTCAATCAATTAAAAAAAAAAAATTGCTCCTCATTTATTTTAATTAAGATTTAATATGTGTGAATTTTTAAAAAATTACAGTAAGATATTGATTTGTGCGAGAAGCTCCAAAAAATGTTTCTCAATTTTAAAAAACAACATTGTTTATTTTTCTAAAATACTGTTTTTTTACTCTCCGGCTTTAATATACTTTATTTCTCATACAAAAAGTTGGCAACCCTTGTTGCAGTTCACACTTTTTCTTCAGTTTCTAATAGCGCGAGTATGAATTCAGTTCAGAATCATACGGTGAAATTTATCATAGATATCATTATGATAATTTTTACTATTACAACGAAAATCTACAATTACAGGAGGATTAGAGACAAAAGGTATCTGCCTGCTACCTGTAACTGTTTGTATCTTATGACAGCCCTATAATCGGCAACACGTTTTATGATATGCGCTTCAATTTAATACTTTTGTATAACATATTATGTTATCCAAAAGTATTAAATAACAAATAACTACCTACTAATCCGAGCCGCTCTCAATATGTTTTACATTTCAGTCGCTCTTACTATATTATTTTCTAGCCTTATTTTAGATGGTCCTAATTTAATTTCGTGTTTTAAAATAATCCTATAGATAGGTACCATGTCAAACATATTGTGTGAGAGAAGCAGCCGACAGTTCGCCTGGCCTACTACAAATGAATACCCGGGCAGTCCACACCTACAAAGTTCGTCACCTTTCCTAAATGTTATGGGTTCATTATTTACAGTTTAATAGACTACATTTATTACAACATCCACCCTGGCCAAACACTCTAAACCTGATTTAGTACAATTTCTATATAACATTGTATAGAATATATATAAGCAACATCTATTTTTTGTGTTAAGAAGATAACTATTATTTATTATTAGCACAGCCACGCGGCGAGTAAAGAATAAACACCTAAAGTATTTTTAAATTATATTGACAAAATAAGTAATAACTAAAATAATTATTGCGACTTATTGTAATGTGTAAGCTGTATGTGTAAGCTGTGTGGAGTTATTATTACTATTAAATACATTTATCAATAACAAAACACGTCCGTTGTACAATAAGTTCGATTTGGCATTTTGTTTTTATTTACGACGTTCAGTGCGTGCGCTCTCTCAGCAACGCGTTGTCGCCCCTACTGACACTTATTCCGGCCACGGATGCCAAATTGGTAGGTATATAAAACGCGACCTCGAGCGAGTGATGTAGCACTGACTATGGTTGTTAAACCTATGTTGTGTGTTAATACTACCTGGTACTGTTATTCTGTGTGACAGGGAATCCTAGTGCAGATACCAGTCTCCCACAAGGGTTTATGCTAAATATGTAATAGTAATGAAAACCATAGGTTTAACTCTTTAATAGACGTAATATACATGATATCTATGACCTTAAATCATAGATTTGAAGTAGTTGTGGAAAGAAGTACCTCTTGGGATACTTTTATCCAATAGTGTAATCATTATTTACCCTTTTCAAGAACCAGTGATAAATTATAAGTTATCTTCTATTTTATAGTGTTTTATATCTAGCTTGATAACGAACGTTACAAAATCTCATTCGTGGGAGATAATACTTAAATATATTTGGAGATGACTATACAGTACACGTAGTAATAAATAGCATAAAATATACATATTACCAGGATTGTATATTGAGAAAAAATTCTAGAACATTTGACATAAAATTTGTTTCAGATCTTGTAGGGTCGAAATAGTACTTGGTTAGTCAGAAAAGCACTTGTGTTATTCAGTTCAATTTCAGCAGCTCCCTTATGGTAAAATATAAAACTAATTATTAAGTGTTATCATCACTATATTTTTTTTATATAAACTGATGCATGCACTTTATAACCTTAAAGTTTGACAAGATGGTTAAACCGTAAAGTATGTATTTATTATTCTAAATCAAAACAGGAACTGGTTTTTTTTTTAGTTTAGTTTTAGTTAATAATAAATAATAAAATACATATAGTAATAGGAAATATACTTAGTAAAAAAAAACGAATAAGGCTGAAGCTTTTACTGTACTGCTTTACACCGGAGGTAGAGCCATGGCAGTGTTGTAGGAGAGTGTGGTGCGAGCGTGGGAGCGCCGCGGCGGCGGGCAGCGGTACGCTGTAGTACCCGCGCCGCCCTCCGCGTCGAACCTCCGCTTGCCTCAGTCAGTCGAGTTCGGTAGCGCGACACGGCACCCGCCCCGCCGCACCGCTTTCCACACGCTAACGCATAAAAGAAAAGTAAACTCGCACATAGAACAATACTAACGCTTGAATTAATAGATACACCTTAGATCGACGTCACCGTTATATCTACTTAATGGACCTCAATAACTACACAATTATTTTACTAATATATTTAAATGACTTAATATCCGGCTTTTTACTAAAATAATTTCATGTCTGTTGTTTACTTTGTGTAGACGTGTTAACAGTGATGTTTGCTGGGTGCTTTTTAAAGGTTTAATTTATTCAGTACCGAAATTAAGCAATATTCCGCATTCCTGAAAAATAATTTAAAGCTACTTAGATACATAAACATACTTAAGTAAGTGCATTTTAGTATATGGCAAATTATTTACGAAAAGCCGTAAATATGTAAGCCGTATTATGTATTAGTGTCCATATACGTACCTCATTTATTTTATTACGTCAACCAAGTAACGCATACTTTCAATTTAAGGCTTTTAAGTAAATTAACATCTAATTGAATATAACACAATTACCCTGTGGCAAAACATGCGATCATATAGCGTAAATTAATATGTGTAGATTTATAAGGTAACATCATTCTGTTTAGAAAGAATATAAGACGTAAGATGTACCTGTGTGTATATATCATGCATGGTTTGCACATTACGCTTAATATAGTTTCTCATGTACGTGTAACCTCCAAAAATTGGAATAAATAACTTCGTACCTGTCCTTCGTACCGAACTCTGTTCCTAATTGCGGTCATTCGGACGATCTAATAACATTTGAGTGGTAACACCGTATCGTTGTGTCTCCACTACATCAGCAAACTGAATTAACGATGAAGAATGTGCGGCCCGCACTCGCCACATCTTATTAGATCGTGGTGTTGCTATTATAAGACATCTGGAATTGCTCTCCTTTTTGCTTGATAATATGGCAGCAGTAAGCAGATACAGTTCATACAATTGCTTAACAGGCTGGGATAGCTATGAGAAGATACCAAGGTAATTATCTATATTAGGTTTCCACCTATGAAATTAAAGATTTTTAATACTTGCTGTTGTGCATTCATTCTATTTTTATAAGCTTTTATTTAACTTGCTTCGATTGTAGTTTGGGTCAAATCTTGCAAATTGAATTAAAACCTTGCCTTTGTCTTACGGAATTGAAGTTTCAAAATTTACTTATTCATTGGCTCCATGGTGAATGGTCAACTTTTTTCTTTTAATTGTATTGTATTATAATTAATATATTCTTAGTTCTTAATGTCCACGCAGTGGTCTCTTATAGTTCAAAGAGTACACATAACAAATACCACGTGAAATGTATTTTCGATATTTTGTGTACATCCTTTGTTGGAGATCCTTAAATAAATAAAATAAAAATAAAACTGCACAGACACAAAATTGTATATACGCTTTGAATTATGATATGATGACGAGTCTGTTCACTATGGCCTATAAAAGCTTGTTTATTTGAAGTGGTTTTTTTGAAAATACTTTTTTTTTTTTGTTATCAATTTCTTAAAAAAAAAAACAGTTGTTCATTTGTTTTCCGGCCGTTTGATTTTTCTTCGTCGAACACGTCGTGCTGGTGCATTAATCCACTGTGGCTTTCAATTCATCATTACCGAATTGCGACTCCGGTCGGCCACGTGACTTATGGTTGAGATCAAAGTTAAATAAATAAAGTTAATAAGGCGATTTGTAAAAAACAAAGGAATTGGCTGCATCCTTCAACATAAGTTAGTTAGTAAGTAAACTAATGATGATTTATTTACAAAATGGAATGTCAAACTGAAATGAAAACAACAGCTCGCAAAGTCGGTACGGAACTCAATGAACAACAACTACAAAGTCGCATCGAAATTTTTACTTGTTAAATAGGTTCTTAGTGAACCTATGTAGGGATTTGCATCGTTTAGTTTGTTTGTCTTGCATTGAAAACATGATCTTGTATGATTGTCGAAAATGTCCGGTGCACTAGCTGAACACAGGGTAGCCAGTCAAACCGTGTTCCAAACGTAAATTGAGGGATAAGAAGCCACTTGTGGACCTATGTCTGCATTATTATAGAGGTGTACTGTCCAGCATCAATTACAAATGACGATGGACCATCTCGGTGTCAAACAACCCACTCTTGTCAATTGCTCGATCTATTTCTTCTTAACGACAATGCTCGTTCACAAGCTGCACAACGGACATTTACGACTGGAATCTCTCCGTTATATACTCATCAGAGCTTGCTGCAAATAATTTGTTAAGTAGAATGTAGATGAAAAAAAATGAAATCAAATTCCCAAGATTTATATATATTGTAAAGGTCATCAATATCATATCAACGACGAAAATTACCAATATCTCCATTAATTATACATGCATTATATTATAAGATTATAAGTATTTTATGTATGCTGAAACTAAAAGTTTATTTAGGTATTTAAATAAACTTTTATTTTATTTTATTAGTATTATTTCTTTATAAGTCAAGTAAAACCAAGAAACAAACCGAAACTTTAAAAAAATAATATTTAGAGGAACTTACTATAAAATAAATATAAAATATAAAAAAGTGAATTTTAGTAAAATATCGGGACTATTTTCTACAAACTAAACGAGAATAAGTAATGCCCAAACTCCGCGTGAGTAGGTATACAAGACGGTTTTGCCAACAACAATAAAAGGAATTTCGAGAATCCTTTTAAGCGAACGTTTTAAATGATTGATTCCCGGTACTTGACAGAATGTACATATTTAATCGCGGGTTTTTCAAGTAGGTTCTATAAAATATATAAAGTACAGTTGTGTGTATTTTATAAAGCATTTTTTGTATTAGCTTTGTGTTAGAAAATACTCGATATACATAAAATAATACTCGATATAGATCGCTATATAAGAGCCATGGATCTTTTTGACACTGTGCAAGTTATTGTTATGGTTCTCGTAACCATATAAAACATAAAATAATAATTGTCTTATAAAAATGTTTGGCGATTTATGACAAAAATAAGGGAAACATCAATTAAGGCATGTCCAAGATAACAAAGAGGATAAATTAATTCTAAATACTTGAAGTGTCCATGACCTGCCAACTAAAAAAAACCGGGCAATTGCTTGGGTTCCGTAACAAAAAAAACTTGTATGTAGGTAGTACGCCCTTCTCGGGAATCAATTCTCGAAGATTTTTGCCAGTCTTTTCCAAAAGACAAACTTAACTTTGCGTTTCTAAAAATACTCTCTAAATACATCAATGTACGACAAAGTCAACTTTTTAACCGCAAAATATAACTTTGTAATCACGAAAGCTATTTTTTTTATGTGATATAACAACAAATCAACGACTTTTGGATTTTGTCCTTTACTTGTGCTGTCAGACCTTGCTTCTTACCAAATTTCATGATTCTAAGTCAATGGGAAGTATATATACCTATAGGTTTTGATTGTGATTAAAATTTGTTAAAATCTGAAGCTTAATGGCCGTATCTTTTGATTGAGTTGACTTAGAAACTTGAATATTTTACAGCTTCAATTAGCTTAATTTATTTATGTGGTATTAATTTCAACTTCATGCGTCCACGGGTTCCTGAGGGTCGGGTCATGACAGACAGACAGATAGCAAAGTAACCCTATGAGGGTTCCTTTTTTCATTTTGAGGAACAGAACCCTAAAAAAATAAAGAATGAAAAAGATAAGTGTTATTTATAAAAAGTTAAATATTATTTTTATAATTATACAAATCAAATCAAATCAAAAATCTTTATTTTCAGCTAGTACATGGGTAATATATAGTAATATTAAAGATACTAGGTTTGGTAAATCTTCTGTTAAGTTTAAATGAACCTATAGAACAGTCCCCTCTTGTCCGTGGCTTATACTTTAGCTATGTAATAGATAAACTAATAGTACATTAAGGGTAAGTAAAAGTAGGCATATCCATATACATACTATAGGTTAGCTTAGCTTAGAAATATTTAGCTTATAAATAGCGTAGAAGTACTTATAGGTCTTGAGCAGTATGGCCATAAGTAATTGATTAAAAGTATTGATATATAGTAACGTCATCAGGAGTTTCCCACATTAAAATTGTATAAATTTAGCGAAGCAGGAACATGAAGCTATTATTATTATAAATAATCTATTAAAATAAATTGCAAAAACTGGAAGTCAGGGTGCAATTTAATCTTAGATTCGCTAATCAAAGAACTCCTTATGGAAGGCGGGAATAGCAATGCTTCTGTTCCTTTTTTACGCTGCTTTCGGCTAATGCAATGCGGGAGATATTGCATTTTGGGTTCCTCATTTTATATGTGTGTCCTTTTGATTAGTAGAGGAGGAAACCACAATAAGTTGGTTCGTTGACACTGGATTCCGACATAATTATATGTATCCTCTTTGTTAAGCCCTTGCCTCAACTTAAGAACGCGGACTTTTCGACGCTGCAAAAAAGATATTTACACAGGCCACGGGTCTGGTCAAAGTTTTGGATATGCCAGGAAAAAAATCTCTTATGAATACATATAGTCTTGTAGTCTAGAGTATCCCGACACCGAATTCAAGGAATAGGGCAGACGCGTTTTGCTTGTTGAGAGGTGATTAGATTTTACAATTTAGATTAGATTTTTCGAAAATTATAATGAATTTCCATTTGAATATTTGCTGTTTCCTCTATGTTACTGTATGCATGACTAGTAGCGCCCCGCGGTTTCACCCGCGTAAGTCCCGATCCCGTGAGAATATCGGGATAAAAACTGTGCTATGCTATGCGGTAATCCAGGTCTCCAGCTATCTACATACCAAGTTTCATCGCAATCGGTTGAGTGGTTTTTTTTGCATGAAAGAGTAATAAACATCATTCCATCCATCCAAACTTTCACATTTATAATATTAGTGGGATTATAAAGGTTCATTACAAGATTATTCAAATGCTAATCTTTTAGAGTCACAAAGATTAAGTCGAAATGATCCCTATATATATTTCTTAGGAAAAAAAAAATTGTAAACATTGATTTCCTCCCTGTTTGGTATTCAGATATTCAAAGATAGAATATAATTGTGATGATTGTTGTTTTGAAATTGTACATGACACAATATAATTGACAGACTAATGGCACATTTATGTAGATTTATTTTGTTCAATTGAGGTTAGTATACCAATTAAAATATAATTTGTGACTTGTAGCATTATTTTGGACGTGTTGGATTTACATATCGGTTTTTTTTATCTTTATGTTACTACTGACTGACTGACTGTGTATATATTAAAGCAGAGAATGCATTTAACGAGGACAAATCAGTTTCACGTTTTGGTCGTATTTGTAATGTTCATTTGTCTGAACTCAAAAGTAATAATTAATTATTAAATAATAATTTAAAACTATAAAATATCATCTTTATTATTAGGTTTAGTAGCAATAACGGCATAAATACGATTTTATTTTTGGTGTTGGAATTGATTTCGACAATAAAACATATATGTACACTAAAATCAAGACACAATTAAAAAAAGTGGTTGTCTAACACTGATCAAAAATTAAAAAAAAAAAATTCTAGAAAGCGGTTGCAGCGTCACCTTTCTAATCGTGTATCTTTCAGGGACTCACTCAAAAACACAAATAAGTCAATAAATTAAATAAGATTCTTAGACTCCGGTTGCAGCACCATCTGCCGGGTCCAATCCTGAATCCCACTCAAACACGCTACAATTTCATTTTTTTGTTTGTGTAGATATAGATGATTTAAGTATAATCTTTTAACACACCACTGGACAGTACAATATTCATCATAATTAAGTCACTTCGCAAATTGTCTCTGTCTCTTCTGGTTGCAAGACCTTTAAGCCAAATTTTTTTTAGGTATGAAAACATGTGATATCAGGTTGTACCCTCCAGCCAGCTGTAACTATCTAACTTCAAAATTTCACACATAGATTTTTTCCTTTTAAAAATACCATCAAAATTTCTGACCTTTTTCGTTGATTTTCCAAAAAAGCTTTAACCTTGTCCTGGCAATTACGAATATAACGAAAAATCAAACAAATACTATTTACAAATAGAATTATAAGAAATTGTTACTGAGACACTAACACTATGGGCTGTATCATTGGTCTGTAATCAATTATTATTATATATGGTTTGAGAATAAATATATAAATTTCCTTTCCTTATACTTTCACTTAAATATTGATTTAAGGAACAGTAATTGTTGTTTGGTGAATCTTTAATACCCACCTACCTGTTGTCCGCCGCTCTACCTGCCCTTCCTACCTTAGTTATAATAAACTCTCTCCAGTTCGTATAAAACTTTGTCGGTTGTCAGATACGGTAAAAATATCCATAAATCTGTTGGTTCAGCGTGCAGTCAATCGCCGGCCGCTGCCACGTCTGATCAATCACAGGATATAAGGGATCTTCTTTTGTTTACTTTTTCTTTTGCTATAAGTTTGATATCCGTGTGGTTTTAATTATGTACCTATGTATATTATGTAGGAATTAGAAAAGGCCATCATAATATATGTAACCATTTTGTATATTTTAGGTATTCGCTCTATACAGCTTTAAAGGGGATAATGATGAGATTTATGCAAAAAGGAAATAAATATTCCTTTCTGGGTTTCACAACGGTTTGTTTGTCGTTTGCCCTGAGCTTTTATATTACACACATCACAATAACCAAATGTTTGTATAACGGGTACCCAGCCATGGCTGCAAATGTAGTTGACTACCGTAAGCCTTCAATCTAGGTATTTATGTTGCCAAAGGGCCTATTTGAGTTTAACTATTTTGAGATTTTAACCGTGAAACCAGTAAAATCTTAGATTATATAGTAAAATTAAATTCTGTAACAGACAAATATGTTTGTAAAACATCCATGTACTGGCATTTATTGAAAATATCCTAGATTCATTTTAAATTTTTTTTCTTCTGTGATCAACATAACTAAGACGTCGTTATGAAACCGTTAAGAGCAAATATGATTTCTTATACTTAGTGCAGATTTACGGCGAATCGAAAACGAATCCAAATGGTATACGGTATAGGTAATAATTATTTTATTTTATAGGATTTCAAAAATACCTGACATACGAGTATATAGGATTCATCGAAATAGTGGGTATTTCGATGTTGTGGGTGTGTTATTGTTTAACTTGGCAACCACATTTTAATTCCTAAGTTCCGACTCAACTGATCTTGTAACTTCAGAAGTATTATTCTACAAAGTGATTATATCATTTACCACTAAATAGTAGGGATAAGGCTTATGATATATGGAGGCTTTTAAAGTTTTATAATTGCCATACTTACACATTTATTTTTTATTAAAAAACTTACATTCATTAAGACTTATAATATCTTTACTCTCAATTTAAGCTCGGATTTAGATGAGCTTTATGGCACAAACAATGTCCGCGCTCCGAGAGTAGGTATCAATGTCACCGTTAGGAAGACAGTCATTCCAGAGAGTGAATTGGAATTTGGGTAATTTCTTCAAATCCACGTGATCAGCTTTTGTGTTAAGGGTGAAGGGACTTAACCGATGTTCTGCTTGATTAATCTTGAAAATAAGAAAGTTAAGGACTCATGGCAAGCGAGTCGCATTACCGTTCCTTCTAAACCTTGTTTTCTAATGGATTGTATTTATTATCATGTGTTGAACGTGAGACTAAATACTACGTGTATTTAGTCTACGATAAAAAATACATTAATCACCAAAGTAGAGGTCCTAAACTTGTTTTTAAAGATGATTTTAAACTCTAAACCAACTTCATTGCTTACTTTACTCAAATATTATTATATGTTAACGTTCTCCTTGTGAGATGTACGCTCTATAAAAATTATACTTAGGTGAAGGTATGCTGTAGCACATAATTATATTGTTTTATGGATTTTATTTCTTTAGCTGCAACCTATTAATGTACTGGACTAAAATTTTAATATTTTAAGTATTAGTGTCAAATCAAAGACCAGGTCATCGGGAAACCTGGTCTTTGACCGAGCATCAAAAGTGCAGGCATAAGATCTGCCTGGTGATGGCTATGGTCCAGCACGAGAGCGCATGGGATTCCGCCGCCTCGTTTTCCGAGGAAGTAATGAGTACCAAGGAGGCGGCGGAAAGGGAACGGGAGAGAACTAGTACTCTCCCGTCCCGAAGAAGACGCACCAGGCGCCGGAGAGAGCGAGACGATCTCCAGCCTCCATGAGCGCTTGCCTGGGGGTGACGGGATGGGTTACCCGTCGCCCTAGCAGAAGCAGGCCCGAGACGGTGGCGCGACGTGTTCCACGCGCACTTCTCTAAATCGGAGGGGGCAAGGCCCCCTCACCAAATTGTGGGGTCGCCTGCTGTCGAACAGGCGGCCAAGTCTGCCGGGGCTCACAGGGACTTCCTTTCTAGGGTACACCTGAGTCCCCGGCATCAGGACCCCGTGACGGAACACCGTCTGGTTTTAGTCGATTCGAGTCCGACATACCATCTTACCGTTAGCCCCCGTTGAGATGATGACCCGTGGGGGTTTTCACACGTAAAAAAAAAAAAAAGGCTTAAGATCTGCCAATAGGCCATGGAACGCAGCATACTGGGTGTCAAATTGACGGACCACGTCAGAAACACTGAGCTGCGTTCCAAAACTGGCATCGCTGATGTTGGAGTGGTGACCGCCAGGCTAAAGTCGTGCTGGGCGGTCCACGTCTGTCGAATGGAGCCATTCCGATGGGCGAAAATAGCCACAGAGTGGATACCTGGAGGTGGTCGGCGACGGCCAGGAAGGCCGAGCAGGAGATGGAGGGACGATCTCGACACTTATTTAAACATGTGGCCTAGGGTGGCCGAGGACCGAGAGGAGTGGAAGCGTAGGGGGGAGGCCTTTGCCCAGCAGTGGGACACGTGCGAGGATAACTAAAAAAAAAAAGTCGTCAATATTACCAATATAGACGAAGTCAATGTTATCGATAAGACTGGCCAGGATGCATATTACATTTAGTTAATGTAGTCAATAAAGTTGTTCTAGATCTACATAGTTTATAAGATTTAAACGAATGATAATTTATCTTATGATACTTATACTAGGTTTGTCAAGAAACCTAGTATAAGTACCATAGGTGATTATCATGATAAGAATGTGTGTGAAACAGAATGTTACATAAACATAAGCCAACCTTGATTTTTGAAATGGGTTAATGTCACGGTAAATGGTACTCATTTATTCCTTTATACCTTTAGATGAATTATTCCTTTGTGAATGTACTCGTGCAAAGCGTTACCTTTCGCTATTTCTCTCTTTAAGTGTAAGCTTTCAAAGGTCGGGGAAATAAAATTCGAGTATTGACGTTTTATAATCACCCTCTTATGTTGTACGTTTTTAAAATGACTGAAATACATCTTTAGCCACGGCTGAAATATATTTACACTTTTAAATTCATAGTTTAATTTACCAGATTTTATTATCTATTATATTCAAACTTCAGTGACGTGTTCTACCGCGTAAAGGAACTGCGGTTCTAAATCAGCTATTGTACTCAATATAAAGGTATGTTTATCATGGTATGTTTATATGGGTTTTAGGGAATTGGAGCCACTGCCTCAACTTTCTTCAATCAACAAGCACATTGGTATTCATACAATTTATAGAATTTGCGGGCGCGCATTTGTCGGAGGGTTAGAATGATTCATTAGGCAGTCTGAAACATACTATCTGTAAGATAAGAAGCCATCAGAAGGTAGAACGAGTGTGGAAGGATCTTTTTGATTTTTCACAATAAGCCTTTATACCATATACTCGGTCAAACGCCTGTAGGTCATCTAAAAATGCTGCAAAGCAATAGTCCTTTGATGTTATGGCATTGTCTTATAGAGTGGTAAGCTTGTGCACTTGTTCTACAGTTGGGTATAATGTCAGGATATGATTTTCATCAAGGTGAGATTTGAGCCATGAGTTTCGTGAAACTCAGTAAATGGATAAATGAAAAACTCGTGCCTAATATATCACCAAATTCTAGTAATGGATAAAGCAGTTTATCATTCTATTCGAGAAGAGAAAAAGCCGACTATGACTTCTACCAAGCCAGCTATACTTGCATAGCTGCCTTGGTAGAACTGTAGCTACGACGGCATGACGTGCCTTTTGATGATAAACTTAGTAATTAATTTAAATAAGTTATTTATTTCAATTAATTAAAAGTATTTCATAGAAGATATGAAGTGCTGCGTTTGCGTCCATACCACCCAGACCTAAACCCAATTGTGTTGGTCTGGGGCGATATTAAAGGACAGTTATTACAAAAAAGTATCGCTTCCAATTTGGACCAAAAAAATGTGTTAGAGAGATTATTTGCTGGATATTCCGTAGAGAAATGGGAGCATTGTGTTAACCATGTAATTAAAGTCGAGGAGCAATACTGCAAACATGACAGAGTTCTAAATGATGTTGTTTATTTTATTTATTTGGCTGTTCATTAAGGAGTTTCTTTTTAGATCCTTATTTCTTAAATTTCCTATATCATGTAATAATAGTATTAAATATTCCCTGCCGCAGTGTAATACATTATCTCTTCTAAGTACAGCATTCAAAGTTTTCAGAGTTGTTTTTTTTTTAATTGTGTAAAACCGAGTGACTTTTCTTCTTACTACGCTTTTTGTGAACTACTCTTATTGTTGACTAACTTAAGTAATCGTTATAGGCAAAAGGATTGACCAAATCAATATGAAAAAATAAATTGTATGGTACAATAAACCATCAACAAGAAAACCGTGCAGGTCCGAAGTCGAAAAATCAGATATGACGGCCGGAACGCGGGAAATACTGAAAGTATCGTGTCTCGGCTTCTATTGGTCCTACAGCAACTTTTTTTATTCATGTAAAAATAAGCGCAATCACTTGCACTGAGTTGTTTACGTCTAAGTTTAAAATTAGAGAAAATACGGTCTTTTATTTACGGTTTTTCGTTAATAACTTTTTTATTTGTTTCATTTAAAATCAAATTTTTGAGGTATCAAAGATATTGTTATTCCATACCGAATCCAAAAACTCAGATATCGATTCCATGCCCATGACACATTTTATACACAATCAAAATTTTAAGTTAACAATTTTACAATAGGCTGCCATTTTCAAATTTCGCGATCGGACTTGGCGTACAATGAAAAACATACTAATGTCTATAACATATTCGATATTCATTCAATTTTGAATATTGCAATGTGCATTTTCACGCATTTTAATTTCTTTGCGTTTTTCGCCTTTTTCGCTTATTTAAACAATGGAAATAAAAATCTAATTTTTTTAATCCTTTATTTATCCTTATCCTTTATTAACGCCTAATCCTTATGTACAATCGTCGGATAAACAGCTTTTGTTTATAACATTTTGCTCTAAAAGCAAGACTTTTCAAGATATTTAATGAAAACCGAAAAAACGGTGATTTTTAAGTTATTTTCCAATAATAAACAATGACGCGTATCTCCGTCGAAGTAGATAGACACTTTAGGATGTTATTCTACGTATTTTTCTTCAAATTTTAAGCCAAGTATCGTATTGTTATAAAAGACCACCACATTTCGCGTATTTTTTTTTGCTCTGGCGGCCGTATTATTAAAATATAGTTTGACAGTTGTCACTAGTGATGTGCTTACGACGTAGTCCGTATTTTTTGTCTAAAACTCTAAAACTCTTTATTTTTTAAATAGTGATTTTAGATTATAATTGAAAAACAATCTATGAAAATGATATTGAATTTAAATCAAAATGGATTTTATTTAAATCAAACAAAAACTGTTAATTGACTGTTTTTAACAGACGAAAAAAAGAAGGTTCTCAATTCGACCGTATAAACATATATTTTTTTTATGTTATAGGGGGCAAACGAGCAGACGGGTCACTTGATGGTAAATGACTACCGCCGCCCATGAGCAGAGAAAAGCAATGCAATCATTGCTTCACTGCCGGTTTTCTGTGAGGCCGTGGTATCACTCCGGTCGAGCCGGCCAATGTGTAGATGGCCCTACGTAGAGCCTTCTCTATTTCTACGTACTTATAAAATTTAGATAATTCATCAGTTTGTTGTTTGGCGTCGTCATCATTTATTTATTTTTTGCTTTTTAGTTGATTTCTTCGGTCTAATTTTTGTTAAAAAGTTTACCATAGTATTCGAAAGAAGTACATCCAAGGTCACAGACATTATTTAATAATATGAGCATCTTATTTGCAGTAAAAGGCGGCGTTGTGTTGTGTCTAGCTGCGTAACCTGGAAATGATAATAAAAACTTACTAATTTCACAAAAATAATATTGACTCTGTGTACTTGCTACCTTGCTTCAGCAATTTTGAGACTAGAATTAATGAATTTTTGCTACATCTACATCGAAATTACTTATATATTTTTTTTAAATAAAAAAAATTTAAAAAGCTTTAATGGCACAAACCTTTGACTTGAGCCCAGATCAATTCGATTGCATTATATTGGCAGTGGTATGGTGATAATCGGATAACTGTATGTCGTATTTCTTTTGCAATCTTGTCCAAAATGTATACAGTAGTGCGAGGTTTGTGAATATTCACCAATTGGAGCAACTCTTTTTTTAGCAGTGACTCATTGGCCTCCACTCCTTTGTTTTGCAGCCATGAAATAATTTATTTTTTTGCGATTATTGGTTGTTGGAGCTTTATCTTTTTGCATCGAATGATAAGGAGCGTTGTCCATTAATATTGCTTTTTTTTTTAGGTTATTTAAAAGGGTTAGGAACCACTCTCTAAATTTTTCGAAATTTATTTCTTCGTGATATTCTGTAGTTTTCATGGATTTAAACACCAAAAGACAACAAACAAAACCGGCTGATGTTCCAGCATGTACAATTATTAATCTTTGTGCATGGCCTTCAGGAACCTTCATGGTGGATTCGTCTTTGTCGTCTGTCCATGACTTGGAGAGAGTGAGGTTTGCATTCAGCCACGTCTCATCGAGAAAAACTATCTTGTCCCAGTCAGTAATCTCTTTAATCTGCCGCAAAAAATCAATACGGGCAAGAGTAATATCCGGTCTCTCCATTACAATGTTCCTTTTTTTAGTTTTTTTATATCCAAATCCTATCTTTTTCAGTAGTTTAGACAGACTTGGCAAGCTTCCTTTGAACAAATCTACGTCTTTGAGAGACGCACTCAGTTTTTTAAGGGTTGGAAATTCACCATAGGTATAATATGCATTAATATGATTACGAATGGCAGCGACGTCGAAATCGTCGATATCCGTGACCGGGGAAGCTTTTTTCTTTTCTTATTTGACGTTAATAATTTCCTATTATCATCTTCCTCTACGACTTCGCTTGATCTTTCTCTATATTTTACTTTACTGATGCGAATGACTGTAGCTCTACCCAAGAGCGTCAGCAACTCGATCGCACACTTGCGACAACGGTAACAGCGGTCCGTCATTTTGGTTCTCGCGCTCAAAATATTCCCGTAAGCGAACCACAAACTCACGGCGTTCACTGTTCAGAACAGTTTTACTTGCCCACTTTGGCATAATTATACCAAAAAACAATAAACTTAACGAAAAAATACAACAAAACTTAACAATAAAACGTAACAACCAAACTCAACTGAACAACCACCAAAAAATAAACAAACCTAGCGTATACAGAGCGACTTAAATCTGTCAGACAGGCATTGCCGACGAAGATGTAATGGAGGATCTACACATACTACCTGTAGCGCATTAATAGAATTTGATTTCATACAACCGGTAACAATTCTCAATGCTTTCGATTGAATTGAATCTAAACATTTGATTGCAGTTATGTTACCACATGCGTGTGACAGACACCTAAGGATATTTAAGTTACGCTCACATCTACTTGTAATGTATTCAAAGTGAGGTACTCCAGTAAGCTTGAAATCTAGTGCAATACCTAAAATTTTACATGTAACATGGATAGTATAAAGTGTATAAAATACATTTATAAGAGGAGAGAGTCTTTTTCTGGTAAACAACATATCTGAACTTTTAGTTGGAGTTATTTCAAGATCATTGTTATCTAGCTACTCTATGCGAAGATAAATGCAGAACGGATGGATCTATGAACGGAATACGGTAGTAAAGTAAGAGTAAAAGTCGTATGTATAAATATTATACAAAATGGGTCTTAACACTGATCCCTGCGGGTGGCCTTGCCACAATGACCTACATACTGAACTAGAGTCTTCCAGGGATAACTTAATTTTCCGTTTTGACAGTCTGTTTATAATCAGATTAGTTAACATAAAAGGAACATTTAAAGAGTTACGTTTCTTAAATAAAATGGATAGAACAACATTGTCATAAGCAGATTTTACATCTAGAAAGGTTGCTACTACAGCCTTATTAACAGAAAATACAATTTGGATATTCGAAGTAAAAATTACATTACTGTACATAGTAATTTTAACTTGGCTATACCCAAAGAGATGCTTACTCAGAAAGTTATTGCTTTTTATGAACGAATGTTATGACGAATTTGAATTAAATGCTAAACCATTATAAGGTTTAAAAATCGGGGTGTTGTTTTCTATTAAGAAAAAAACTATCTTTATAGGAAGTATTCATAGTAGGTTTAGCAGAACTTTCACTTTGAGGGGCTATTGTAGATGAGCTTACATTAGAAGAGGGAATCTTAGAGACTTCATTCAGTATATGAATTACAACTTTAAGATAAACTTTGCTTAATAGCTTTCTGTCCAAGCGCGGTCGTAGGCTTTATGGGGTTTTATCAATAATACAGTCACATTTACAGATGAAACAAATATCTGGTGTCCAGCCAATCTTGAAGCCAGACAGGCGGATATCCGGCTGCTTAATATTCGGCTGAACATTTTTTCTTGCCTTTTTTGAGTGTCGGAAGTAATGCCACACGTTGCTGTTTTAAAAAAACACATAAAGATCAAACTGAGCAAATAAAAATCCTGATTTACCACGCATGAGGGCCTTCTCAAAAGCTGAATTAGAAAGTCGTTTCAACTCCTCAAATACGTGTAACTACTACCTACGTGTGAGTTCTTGAAGCTGAAACAGCTCGATAGACGATTCTAATGGAATTAATAAAAATGCCTTACGACGAGTCCTCGAGTAGCATCTTCAGCACCGTCAAAGAAAAGTAATGATGAGGAGATGGAGTGGGAGATATCTTATGAAGCTTACGACATGTTCTACCATTGACTTAATGAGGTATCAAATGAAAACAAGAGTAATCAGGTAAGCAGATTAAGAAAAAACGTTTTTTTCTTGATCGGGATACTCACGCCACTGAGGCGTATTAATCGGCCACATTTTACCAATAGTTTAGTCTCACTCACGGATTAGAGGACAAGCCTATTGCTGTCAACCGGGCACTTTGAAATTGAAATTGGGAGTATATTATTGGGAATATTGCTTATACATATGGATTGAGGAGTGAAATGTGAATATTGAAAAACCGGAGCTCCTTTGACAACACCTATGCGGGTAACTGAGAAAGGTGGTATGAAGACTTTGTAGTTTGCTTACTCAAAAGAATAGGTCAATAACACACACGCGACAGCATTTGCATCCTCGTATTTCGCAAACGCTAATGAAACGTTCCAGGTTTCCATTAACAATATTACATATACCTATTTAAATTTTTTGTACGGCTGCACGGTCGTTGGGAGTCTGGGACATTTATTTATTTGGACCACGTACGGCGCCGCTTTGGATAACATATTCTATCAACTAACTGTCGCTGAACAGGAGGGTTTATGTTGTGCGATACTGTTGGAGAATTTAATAAAGATGATCCTTGGAAACTGATGTTGTAGTGGATTTGGTAACGGTCTCTTTAATAAGTACATTTGCATTCATTTTAGTTTTTTGTTGCAATGTCTGCAAGTTTTATCAACGGCTAGTCGCTTACAGCTATTGGTACATAAATTTATAGTCGCATCTGTTTCCATGCCAGATTCCTCAGTTGAAAACAGTTACGATGAAGCCTATTTCAGGAACCGTGCCCCCGGTATCAGGGTCCTATTGGCGACATAATAAAATTGGAGGGAACTTACCCTTATTCTTTTTTCTTCATTCTTCTAAGCTTCTTATTTTCTATTTACACTATTTATTTTAAAAAAGAAAAGCAAAACACACAAGGGTCTTTTTGTTGTCGAACTTTTTGTGATCATGATATAATCATTTGTGATGCCACATTTATCTCTATGTATAAATACATTTAACATAATATATTTAAATTTAAAAAAAGGACTTAGACCAAAGAAACCGAGCTGAGCCAGGGAAATCTATCTATCAGTTGCCTGGCTGAGTGAGAGGTAGCGCCTTTTAGAGTTTTAATTGTTATTTAATAATTCACATTATCAATTTCATAGTTACCATTGTCATCAACAGTAACATTTATTATAATAGTAACATTTTCCAGAAAATACTGGCAAGGTAATATAATAAAATGATTCAACCATTATTGTGAAAACTACCTATGTTAAACTATTGACTGGTTATTTGGTATATTCAGTCACAATGCCAGTTATATTTATTATTATTAAATTAGTTTTTGACGGTGGCTAACGATAGTACAGAGACAGCAAGTACGATACGACTGCAGTGCAACTGAACCTTCAAAACCTTGAAGCCAAACATAACCAAACAAATGTAGTTGTTTCTTAAGACAATCTAAATCATATATTACCTGAAACGCACTTGATCAGTTGCTAATATACAATGTCGCATTGGTTTTACCCGACAAATATTTCTGGTATTAGTGGGGTCGTGTAGAACGGGATGGAATGTTCTCCTTTCAATATGTATTCTTGATCGAAGCTTTCAATTGTTATTCTGGTATGATGAGTGCTATTTCCTGAACTTAAATATCGTTTAAGTTAACGCGTAACAACCTAGTATTAAAACATTTTTTTATTAAAATATCAACCACACTAACAAAAAATCCGTGAGGATAGGATCTGTCCAAATTACGTGCAAATGATGTTATGAAGGAATCACACGTAATAAAAATCACTGTGTATATTACATAAGTCACATTATAATAATTACTAAAGTCAAATGTATCTGCAATGTCTATTGTCTACGTCTATATCTTCTTATCTATGTATATTATCGCAATTAACTTTAAGTGAAAGCTTGGTTTTGACTTGGCGATTGCTTTGTCGTTGAGTGGCGTTATTACTTAAATTACCGCGAGCAATTTCACTAAGACAGTACCCATATTTTAATAATAGAGCTGTTTCAGTAGTATGAACTATAATGAGTTATAATGGATCATTTTAATATCTTTTATATTCCTGAGTAATCGTTGCGGAGGGTCATAATGGATAGCTCGGGTTTATTATAACTACCACCAATATCCTTGAGTATTCTAGCGGTGGCAGTGTAGAATTAGTTGCATTACTTCCGCATGTGATTTGCAATCAAGGGGTTGTGGGTTCGAAATACCTACCAACATGAGCCGATTGCTTACATAGGTATCAACTAGGTACAGCTACAGTGAGTGCAGTTCTAGTTAATTAGGAAACGAATAATTTCGAAACCTCAATACTAGTAGTCTTTCTTTTAAATATAGGACAACAAATAACATACCTAATATACACATAAATTGCGAGCAGATACCCTAATCACAATATTATCACACTAATATTATAAAGGCGACAGTTTGTGAGTGTGTGTGTATGTTTATTACTCTGATTGCGATAAAACTTGGTATGTACATAGCTGGGGACCTGGATTAACGCATAGGCTTATGCAACGCATATACTTTTTATCCCATTATCCCACGGGATCGGAACTTACGCGGGTGAAACCGCGGTTCGCTGCTAGTATTATCATAAAAACATCACCACCATCCGTAGGTTCCCCTTCATCCAGTGCTGGTAATAAAGGTTCCGAAAAGCTACATGAAGCGTGCCCTATTCTAGTTAAATTAACTTTAAGCTTGTACACATTACTACATATGTAGCTATCCATACCTATTATTACAGTAAACATTTTTGCAGTATTTTTATTGCAAACGCTTCCTTGGTACCCCTTAAAAACTTTAATTATTATCGTCGTTTCATCATAAGCATGATGCGTGCTCGGTGATTATGAGTGCTGCACCACGGGACTACTAATGACTTTTTACCTCTCAAACATTCATCAGACGGAATTAATTTAACATAATAACGTAATATGGAAATATATAAATGAAAGTTACATTTCTTTGGCCGAATTCGTAATATGTATTGGTAAGTAGGTAAAGACCCATCATAAGTCCACCGACCACTTATATGGTACTTATTTAGATTGCATACAGAATTTCCAAAAAAAATAAACGTATTCTATTTCACAGCAACATTTAATAAATTAATCAGTTTACTTTGTCAGTTGCGAATTATAAATAGCTGAGATGCCAAATAACCATAAACAAATAATATTAATAACTTGAGACATCTCACACGTGGCCGCTTGATCCCAAACTAGGCACAACCTGTACTATGGTAACCAGATTGTTGATGAATATACATATTTCTAAATACATCCATATTATAGATAAATTACACCCAGCCACAGAACAAATGATCATGCTCAACACACAATGATTTGTCCTGGGTGGGAATCTAACACACGATCTGGCTCAGCAGTCGCAGTCACTAACCACTAGACCAACAGGCAATGTATGCACATGAGGCGGATTATTGTATATTGTTTTGGTCGAAAAAACTAGTTATTAGACGTTGATTTAGTAAACGTCAAATATTTAAGTATCGAAGCAACATTTTTATACACAGTAAACTATGTATAAAAAATTTGGTCAAGCAGCATAGGATTGCCATTATTAATCTAAATGTTTTCCATAATATTTGTAATAACGTTTAACTAATTTGTTAGTTTCTTACATAATATGCCTGAGAAAATGTAACACCATTTATGTTTATACCTTTTAAAAAGACGTAGCGACCACAGCAGCTTTGTTTCTTCGTTCATTTTATTGTATCTACTACGCCCTGTAAGACTTCTAATGTAACACAATTATGAGATAAGATAAAAAAGTCTTCTCAGAAAAATTTGATTTGATAGATTTACAATACATGTCTATTATCTTTATCTCAATAGATGGTAATATGTGCATATGGAGCAAATTTCTAATCCTACAATTTTTTTTATTTTGTTTCAGAGTCCGCGTGGAGTATTACGTAAACGAGAATACTTTCAAAGAAAGACTGCAACTATATTTTATAAAGAATCAACGATCGAGTAAGTTTTTCTTTAATTTAGTTCTAAAATTATTTAAATTAAGCTTATTTTCTAAAGTGAACAATATTGTTAAGTTAATATTGACCATCTGAAACAAAGGCTTAACAAGAGTGTTGCGGCTTTCGATTAATGTTCTGCTGACACTATTTCTTCGTGTATCCCTGTTGATCCCCAGGGGTGGGTGCCAGGAACTCTAACTAGTCACCCGATCGATCACAGAGCTCGAGTAAGCAGCATGCTCGTATCATGCAGGTGCTTCTTGTTGGTTGAAGACTTAATCTCCTTATCGTGTTTTCGGTGGGATTGTACCCGTTTAGCTCCATACTGAAAAAAGATCTTATTAGTTGATATTAATTTGTTCAGCATGTAATAATTACTTTGAGTACCTAGCTATAAACATGCCTCACGTATGCCAATTCATGGCAATGCCCTCACGGGCTTAATAGTTTTGTAAAAAATATCGTCGTACACATTTGTGTATAATAATTTTAACAGCTTTTAAATTTAATTCCTGAAGTTGCTACCAACTCACAAGGTTATTGTTAATGTAACTTTGATTGCCGATTATTGTGAATCGATATTTTGTATTTTATGCAAAAGTAATAATTTATGCATGCGCGATTTAACATATGGTTTCCCAGAACATGGAAAATGACATCGTTAAATTGGCTTTTTTTTCTGAAAACTGGGTCATGGTTGCAATTATACATAAGTACAAAACATGCTGAATAACTCAGTTGAATTGTATTCAGTACTATTTCACGTAATAATATACATACCAGCCGTGCCTTTGGTTTCATTACAGTTACTACCCAACTCCTATGGGTCGTTGCGTCAATCAATTAATGAAGAGCTGTGTTTTGAGTGTAGTCACGTAGCGTATGTACATATGTATATACGTATATGTTACTGTGAACGTCCGTCCGAAGCGCAGTGTATCCGCAGATACTCCGGTAATCGTTAAAATCCACTGAGCTGACTAGTGAATGTCCATTCTTTATTGTTTCGTGGCGAATTTGATCATATACGTCGTTGAATGTTAACGTACGCCACGATTAGTTGATGATTCTTAATTTCGATTATTATAATATCTCCTATCAAAAACATAAATGTGAAAATGGGAGCCAAGTTCAATATTAAGAATATACGTGGTTATCGACTACGCCGACAAAAGATTGGGGATTTAAATGATTGCCAAGTTCTGTAGATAATCCTGAAGATTTACAACAGTTACCAAACCCTTTTGGTGTTTGATTGATTCTCAAAATATTAACTAAATCCTTTCGGTGAATTACACCGATGACTCTCAGCATCCACCAATTTTGGAAATTCATAGCAACATTTATACACCAATTTGCATCTATTAATAAAATCAATTGAAATAAACTATAGATTTGTTTTTACAACACAAACGCCGTTGTTTTTACTACACGAACTGAAATTATTAATTCAAATACAATGGAAATTTATTCAGCCTTTTACGTGACGAGGTGACACGAATGGGGACAGCATGAGTATAAAGTGGTTAACGCGTGTTTTGTAGCTTTGTCCAATTTTCAAACCTTAACTTCCATGACTTAGTTATAATAAAAATTATGTTCAAACTATTCTCTATATTTCACAACTTTGTTTCAGGTTTACGCATTAGAATAGCAAACTTATTTTTCAAACTTTTAACGTGCGTCCTATATATATGCAGAGTCTGTACCGATGGAGAGCCCATTTCCGCTTCTTGGTATGTATTTTACCTTTAATAACAACTTATCATGAATATTAACTTCTTATGATTAATTATTGTTTCATCTTATTCACTGTATCCGAAATAAAAGTCGTATTGCAATGTAAGCTAAACGTTACAAGTTTTATATAAAAAGTTGATTTCACAAAGAATAGAAATATTTACCTACTTGTAATTATTTTGGAAAAAACTTTTGAAGGACTGCACGCAGACTTACATACAATATTGTAAAACAGCGTGGTGATCAGAACAAAATATTCTACAACAAATTAACACTCGGCCAACTAATTCTCCGTGTCATTTCTTGGAACCGAACAAATATTTGCATAAGTACAATATGATATGAGACACTCTAGGCAATAAAATATCTGTTTGACCACATTAAGAAAATGAGTGATAGATACTCGTACATAGTCTGCGCCGCGCCAGTGAAAAGTTGCAATACAAATAATAATCAAATTCCGCGTCTGACAATGCTAGCAACTATTTTTTTTTGTATTGGTACTTACGAAAACACCGATTTTTAATACTTTTACTTATTAATTCAAATTAATTTTAGAATATAAGACGTTTTTTTAACTCTTTTATTTTCAATCGAGTTTTCTTTGATATCGGTGTGATGCCGTTCTAGGCATTTCGATCACAATATTCACAATGCCCAAACAACCAAGGGTTATGCATTGTTTTAGTCCAGTCCTCCTTAACGGCAAAGCTCATTCACACAGTACAACGAAGCACTTACAGTGGTTACAAGCGAAAACTCTCCACAATCCACTATGGATACCCACCAGACCTTACTTCAAGTAATTGAGGAACTCATTACGAGGGGAAAGTTTCTAATTCAGACTGGTGAAAAACATTTTTAAAGAGTTTATCGTGTCCACATTCGCACAGGGGAACTATACACACAGTCTTGCCCTAAATCTTCTTACAAGGAAAACATCGTTTATTTGCTATGACATAAAACATTTATTACTGCAGTACGCGTTAGTTAATTCATTAATATGAATCTTCATAAAATGTGAAGCATTTTATAAATATGAAGCTTTATAAAGTAATTATAAATGAGCGAGAGTACATAGTATTGCCATATATATTGTTAGATTTAAGGAAAACATCGTTTAGAACTTTAGTACATACCATACTCTCTAACAGAGACCATTAATCATAATTAAGCGGATTAATATCGGGACAAGATGAGGGACACTCTTCAGCTGTTGGGAAGTTAGAAAAATGTTTCTAACTTCGATTCTTCGAAAGGTCGATCCACACAAGCGTTGCTGGACAGTAATGACTTTCCAGACACGCTTGTGTTGATCGACCTATATGTACATAATGTACTCAAGAGGCTTAACCACTTTCTCAAGAATCTTATCTTGATACACCTAAGCCTGATATCCACGTTCTGATATCTTTTTCACGGAAATATGGCTGAGTCACTTCTTGATAGCTGACACGTCACCATACCAGTGGTACCAGTGACTTCAGTGAAGCCGGATAATGTCCACTTTGTACTCTACTGACTAATGAGAAGTTTCTTTAGAGTTTCGAGCATAAACTGTGCAATCATGAAATGAGCAATAACTACTTTGTGTAACGCTATCATGCAGCCATTACACAGTACAGTAATAGTCTCTATTTATGGCCAAACTGTGTACTGTCATTGAAACGTTAAAAGCGCATCAACAACAATGGCTAATCTGATTAAATAAATGTAATGATATATTTTTTATTTCATGGGTATTATAACAATTTAAAGACTTCTAAGCTGCAGGTATTGGTGTAATACTTAGTTAATATCACGCAGGATGAATACACTGTAAACACTGTATTGCAAATGTCGGGTAAAATGATTAACTTTACATTTTGCATTTTTGAGACAGCCTCAGTAAGAGAAACAACCACACACGTAACTTCAATATTGAGCTTTATTATCATGTATCTGTATATAATTACTTAAATAAGTATTACAATAAAAAAAACTTACCTAAACATAACAAAGCACGCAAATAGCCGTGGTCGAGCAGTTAATATAGTAAAGAGTAACCTACATTTCATAGAAATAAAATATGTTTCAAGTGGTTGTAAAAAGCAAATAGAATATTTTACTACTTTACAAAAATATACATCCCAACCAAAATTAAACAAAGTTCTTTCTTTCTCATGAAAACACGCACCAAAGTAGATTCCCGAGAGACCGCCAAAATTGTACAACTTTCGTAGTACTAAAAGGACCGCGTGGCTAGCATCTCGATTTTCGTTTGGTTATATTACATTACACGGCATGGAGTGCTTTGTGTGCAATTTTTTGCGAAGTACTGCCGATCGGCTCCGAAAAGAGAAGAAGTGAATTTTTTTTCGAAAGAGATATAGAAAATTCTTGAAAATTTCTTTTAATTACGTAAAAATAACATTAGTAACATTAAATATATCTGCAGTACTATTTCAGATATGTGTTATTCTTGCAACAGCTACTTCACATTATTAGAAAGTAAATTTTCATATTTTTTTTATAAAATAAATTATTTTAATCGTATCCATTCAATTCCACGATTTTCAAGCTCCCTGCTCGGGTCCTGCCACCTCATTTTTGTCCGATTGACTTAAAGAATCAGTTCTTCTGTCGGACAGTACTGTTTTTTATACATGTTTTTCATTTTTAAATAGTATATAACATAACCGCACGAACATGTCAAATTTGAGCTGTCGGCTAAAGAAAACGCAGCAGAAAATTTGTCGGATAATATCACCGCTGTCTTTTATAAGGAATTAGGAATGAATAGTGCAAAAATGAACTATGTATTTGTCGTAAAACAAAACATCGTGTATCCGACATGTTTGCGTTGGTAGACAAGCTATCTGCGGCAGAATTTTTGTCTCACACAAACTTTTTCGAACTTGTTAGTAAATTATGCGTCTAACAGTCCGCGAAACAGCAGCACTTTCGACAATTATTGTCGTAATAAGAAAGTTTGGTACACTCTTTAAAATGAAGCTACTGACAAAAATTCAGATATATATTAATCATTTATTAAATTGGGTGACGTACCCCGGGGTAGTCCATTTATGCTTATGATATAGTTATCATAAGCATAAATCAATAGGAGATTCCGCCGAAGAAAGATGTTAATGAAAGTTAAAATACGTATTTAAAATAGAAATGCTTAGGTATATGGTATTTGTACTTCTATTACGTCTTAAAAATTTAATTTGTAATTGGGTTTGCGAATACCTGACCTGATATATTTTGTTAGTATCTAGTATTTCAAATACTTCATAAATTTTCACAAAAATACATTTAGCGATCCTATCTAAGCTCAGCAGCAGGAGAAGTAGTCCTGTCCAATTAAATTTACACCTCGGATTTAATTGTAATAGTTTTCAATGATTTGTTTTTTTATTAATTTCTAATGCCATGAACTAAAAAGTTAATCGTTTTATAAATTGTTTAGATATGAAAATAGTAATGCAACAAAATAAAACTCTTCAAGTTCATATTAAACCATTCCCAAGAAACATTATAATATACTAACTTTTAAACTTTCGGGTTCCATGATGTAATTATGTATTTACGTGACGAATTACATACCTCTGAATTGTCTGACGTTTCGACCAGGTTGCACTGGCCGTGGTCAGTCAGCCTGTGACCACGGCAAGTGCAACCTGGTCGAAACGTCAGGCAATTTAGGCCTATGAAGAAGTGGCCGCAAATAGGGGCTACTAGCTGTTAAAGATAGATTGGAGTCAAAGTGAGTGCCAACTCACTTTGACTCGCGCTAGCATTACGTCGCGTGTCACAAGAGGATGGCGATTGTACGAACTTTTGAAGCCATTGCACATGCGTCAATAGCTAGTGTTCTCAACCAACGGCCCAAACAGTATTAATAACTTTATAATACTCGAAAAATTATAATTAATAAATTTTTGTTTACTTGCATTCAAAATAACATAACCATGACAAAACATTTATTGTTAAATAAGAAATCGTAGTCGTTTTTTTTTTAAATTACAACAAAAAATTTGTAGATAAGAAAAATTAAAACCTTGGCTATTTATGTAAAAGAAAATTATTTAATGCAGGTAATATCTGAGAAAATATTCGATTTATTTCTGATTTATGTCTACAATAGGTTCCAAAGTTATTAAATATTCCAAAAATACGACAGCTTTTTTGAGGTGTAAAAAATTTTGGCCTTTATTCAACAGGATTCATCGACACCGATTCATCGCTGCACTCAGTTTCATCGTAGTTGACACTTTCATGGTCACAAATACCAGAATTATGTGCATTATCAGAAGTTTTTTCATGGAATCACAAAGCACACTCACTTTCTTCATAAACTTAATACTAATAATGTATGTAAACTTTTGGACTACTTCGGTTTTGCTGTCATCGACTATCTGGCGACTGCCTGTCTGGCGATTTCGTACATAAGGCGTGTAAACTTTTGGCCTTCATCGGTTTTGGTGTCTTCGACTGTCTAAACTGTTTTCGAAACGGAGAAACAACTGCCACCCGTGATCTCCACTAGATATACCGGTATCGCCTACATACTCGTTTTATACCTGCTTTTTAAGGTTATTTGTTGTCCTTTTGTTTGTGTTTTCTCAAAATTCTAAATGTTTTCTCAAAATTGAAAATGGATATTGCTGGCAAAAGTACATGTCATACTAGAAAAGACATCATTTAAAAATAGCCTTGGCGGAAATCTTTAATCGATATACTTTTTAGTTTATGGTATTATAATTTTCTATAGCTGGGTTCCGTCATAGAGTAAGAGTTAGACCGTTTCCTTAAAGACAAAATTATAGAGCTAACAACTGTTGAAAGCTATACAAAGCGTTAATACAACTTAAAACAAGTTTGTGCTCATCATTGTTTTCTTTAGCGTTTATTCATTCTGCCATATTTTATCCATTTCCCAACAAGAGGTTGTTTGTTTAATGTTACATTTTAAAATGTAGTGTGCATAAAAATAGATTGTCTTTTTTTTAATTTGTATTTCGTATTTCAAATATAACTTGTTAACATACTGTATTTTGTATTTTAAAAACATGCGAAAAAGTATGTTGTTATTTGTATTTTAATTAAAGTAAAGCATGTATTTTGCCCAGCTCTGCATGTATCCAATATCAAATCTATTAATGAATCTTAAACAAATACATGGTCATTCTCAGCCGTATCATTGTGGTTGAATTCGGTGGCACAATTATTTTTCTTAAATTGAGGCACATTTATAGAAAATATCAATTCTAGATTTAGTAACGTAAATAGTAATAGCAGAGCGAACTTCATACGCCGGTCGGTTACAAATTACACCCAAAACCAATATTATTCAAATCACCGAAATCAAATACCTACATAATAAGTCTATCTAAATTGGTTGTCTAATAAGTTACAAAGTGTTGTGTTAAACAAGCCCTAGCCGTAAATAATTTCACGTTAGTTTATTAAAAGTTTATTTTTCTCAATTTTACAAGTGCTATGTTATAATAAGCTTAAGAAAATCTTCCAAGTTTAGTAAGAAGTTCAACTTACCTATATAAAAGACATCAACGTATCAACTAAAAAATCAAACACAATCATAAAAAATCTATCACAATTATAGAATAATATCAACAATCTATTATTGATAAATAGTTGTATCTTCTCTGATAACATCTACCTTATCAGAGAAGATACAATTATTTATTTTCGCGTAATTTTTTTCTAAATGATATCGGTGGCACACACTGATACACTTATTTGTATAATATAATAATCCACTTATTTGTATAATATAATAATTTACATGAAGATAAAAACTCAAAAATAACGGTCAGTATTATAGTTTTCGATTGATAAATCTTAAATTCTTCCCACTATTTTTACACCAGCTTTGATAATGTTGGAGAGTACTTTATTCATAGCTGTTGATTTAATATTTTCCCAGTATTTGGACACTCGCGTCCACAAGATATTACTCTCTTGTACCCAGAACTGTTAAAGATTGAGACAATACATACTTTTGTCTACCATGTTTCAAGCAATTAAATGTTTTTGATTTTTAATGGAACTTATAAGAACGATCACCATTACAGCTACTTCGAGCTTTGAATTTTGTCGACTGCACGATTATTTTAATTGATATTTTTTATCAGACTGATATCATTACACTTGTTTTTTATTAGTTCTATTATCTAGTTAAGTATCTGGCAGTTGGTTTGCCTTACATACTTAATCTAATCTTTCGTTCTTTCTTATACACTAACGTTGCTTACAGTGGCGTAACAATAGAGCGGCAGAGCAGGCCAAATACCACGGGACCCCGGCTCGAAGGAGCACCGGGCACCAAAGGCCCTGAACACAGGAGGCACTAATTACAAAATGAATTAAAAATATTAATTTTGTATTTAATCAATATAAGTTTTCTAATTTAATAAACCTAAAAAAATACAGGAGTTAGAAAATAACCGCCAAGTGCGAGTCAGAATCACACATCCGATGAATTAACCACGGGCCGCAGGTGGTATAATTACGCCACTAGTTTCTTATAGAGTATTTTCATTGGTCAGTTCAAAACTGAAATGGTTCTTTCATATAAAGACCATTCTGGACGGCTACACGGCACTTGCACAGTTTGAGTTTATGTGGACTTGGATCCTTAAGTCTGTTTCGGCGTTTCTTCTCAAGGCTAGTCATAGGAAATGCCGGAACAATTTAGTTTTACAGAATAATCGACTCGAATAATAAATTAATTTATAATTTATTTTTCTCCTTGTATACCGCGCATACTCTTTCAGCCAGTCTTTGTTTTTTGCTATGAGATCTTTCGAATATGGAATAATATAGTTTAACAAGAAAAAATCCTCAAAACCCTCAACCCTTAAGTTTAATATAACCTACTTCTGTATCAACCTACTTATTTTCACCTATAATATCAATACCACTGAACTCTAAATTTTAAGCGAAATTCTAGATATTTCCAAAAGTAACCAGAATTTGTATTATTAAGCTCCTGAAATGAAATTTAGCGCATATAAGATACGCTTGTGTTATAAATATATACTAATAGCTCATATGTTCAGTTCAGTGTCAGTTTTCAATCGAATGGTTTCACCGAAATCAAATTTTCGGGTCGCCAAACCACCGAATGCAATAACTTACCTTAATAAAAGAGAAGCGCGGAAACACACGAAAGTATTGTCTTTATCACAGACACGGTGTGGATCATACTTTACGTTACTCTCATACCTTTTTTCTTAGTTACTAGAGTACAGGATTTACAAATAAGTGGATCAGTGTGTGCCACTGATATCATTTAGAAAAAAATGACGCGAAGATAAATAGTTGTATTTTCTCTGGTAAGGTCTATTTTTGATAAGTAACCTTATAATTTGAGTAAATAATTAACTATTATATAACTATATAATTAAGTATGTGGAGAAATCTGAAATACCACTAGGTTTTATAGAAAAAAATGTTATAAGAACTAAAATTACCTCAAAGTACACAAAACGAATAATATTAAAAAGTTTCTAAATTTTTTAATATTTTAGAAAACAAAATATTATAAAAAATTTGTCACTGAAAAAGTCTAAAACCGGTCCTAGGCTAGGAGGGTTGCATATTCTACCCACGCTATTTAAATATTTTTGTTTGAATCTTTACAGTACATGATTTTTAATTAGTGCTACCTCCTCGTCCCGTCCAGTATATATTAAGTTATCCATACATTATACAACAATTATCGTATCCACATAAAATGTTTATTGATTTATGAGTCTCAAATTATTTTATTCGGATAAGGAAATTCTTTATTAGTAGCTAATTAAATATTATAAAGATTGACTTTAAACGCTTTGATACGACATTTTCATCAAGCAACATCAGCAACGGTCAAATTGGAAGAATCTTGGAATAACATGTAGGTACCGTTTGAAATCACTTAATAACAACAACAAAATCACGTCATAGCTTGGCTTGGCTTGTCAAGTTTAACAAACACACTTTAAGGGATTCTAATACGCATTATAACTTGTGATAAAAAGTGGAGGCAAACCATGTCCCAAACACAAGTTTAGTGGATCTGATCTTTGTTAATTACAGATCCTTCAGAACAGCAATTTCTGAGCAAATATTTGCACATGCGCTGTCAATTGCAACGCTTGTCAACAATCAGCACACCGAACTATCAAAACTGCAAGAGTTATGACTAACTACTTTGATTGCTAAAATACGTAGTTCATACTGAAATACTTCATGACAACAAATATTGACCTTTTTCTATATAAAACGTCAATTTCATAGGACCCAATACCACGCAACTAAAGCATTTGAAGAAGTTTATTAAATTATATCTTGTATAACACAAAATTATGAACATGCACGTTGCTACATATTGTATTTGAAAATGAATAAAAAATACGAAGCCTTATACAACCCGTCAAATGGCATTAAAAAGGCTTTTTTAATTTTCGTTTGACGTGTTACCTTCGAAAGTAATGAGTTTGTAATATTTAGGTTCTTAAAGGTCAGTTACTATTATAGGCTTGGCAAGAGACATAAAATATAAACGGAACTGTAATCAATTAAAACAGAATGAGGTAAACGTTGTATTCGCGAAATATAATGAAAAAAAACCAAGGATTCTCAGAATGATTTTTCCATTGGTTGTATTAATTTAGCCATTAACTTTTGATGGGATGATGTATACTTATCAAAACGGAATCCGTGTTTAAATACATACATCAAAAGGTCTAGGGATCAAGTACATTTTTAATTATAAAAAATTATATTATTAATGTTTACCAAATCTAGTTTTTGACTGGCTTCTTACTTTAATTCATGTTTAAGTTAACAACTTATCAATATATTTTGTAAAAATTAAGAACAAATTTTGGGCATTTAACCTAAGTTAATGTCGTCCATTAAATGGCAAAAAAGGCAAAAATGAGGATTTTTAAATTTTTTATTGTAAAAATAAAAAAAATAAAAATCTGTGTTTCCACCACTGACACGAATCACACAATCACACCGATTTGGCATGCTTAATCATCAAAATCACTTTGAGGATTGACTGCCCACGTTTTTCTAACAAGTCAAAAAGTTGATGTACGGTATGCACGGCATCCATACTCGGTGGTGCTCTTCTTTGGACCATATCCTATGCGTGTTCAATTGGGTTGAGGTCTGGCGATTGAGCAGGCCACTGCAGTACGTTGATGCGAACATCGGTAAGAGTGTGTTACGACTCTAGCCGTGTGTGGACGTGCATTGTCGTGCATTAGTCGAAACGAATCACCCAACCGGCTTCGGAAAGGAATGATTACGTCTGAAATGTGAGCATTCAGGTCGCCGCTGATCCAAATGAGATCGGTTCTTCCACCGATCCAAAAACCGGCCCAAACCATTATTGTTCCCTCTCCACATGAATGAAATTCCTGATAAAATTTCAAACATTCTTGACGTTCAGAGGTTTTCCAAACTCGAGTACGTCTTGTATCCGGCCTCATACCGAAACGAGATTCATCGAAAAGCAAACACAACGCCAGTGTTCTTCCTCCCAATTTCTGTGTTCGCGAGCCTATTGTAAACGGGCCCTACGATTGCGGGGTGCTATAGGTGGAACACTCAGCGACCTTCGGGAACGCAGACCCACTTCACGTACACGATTTCGGATGGTTTGGCCGCCTATCAGCAAACCTGAAGAGCTGTGGAGCCCCGTAACCGACATCATAGCGGTCATGGTACGATTCGAGTAATATTTTGGATGTACCGGTCCTGTCTACGAGTGGTGATGCAAGATCGTCCTCCATGTCTCTTGGCCACGCTGCCCGTGACACGATAGCGTGTCCTGAGGCGGCTTATGACGCTCTGTGTAGTGACAGTCACAGTACATTGCCTGGAACCAGCTTGCAACATTCCGACGGCTCTCATCATCTCTTCTCGTGTCAAATGATGTCGTCGCTCCATATCGATGGATTTTTTTTCAGTTCCGAAGCAGAAATTGTAATGGTTTTGCAAAAAACGCTATTACACACTTTCATGGGAATCCTGATTGACAATTGATTTTCTATTTTTAATCAAAATTTAAAGAAAGTTCTTTATTCAAATTGTGAAATTCACTAAAAAGAATCGACGACGATCCAAAAAAGTTGAAATAATAATCCTCAATTGCGGCGATACTCTAAAACCTACTTGATCCCTGGACGCTTTTGATGTGTGTATTAATAAATATAGCAATGACAAAGAGCCTCCAGACCACAATACTGCCTACTGTTTTACCTTTTTTACTTTTTATTATATAAAACATCATATTGTTTAGCAGGAAATTCTGAGAATAGACGATAGAGAAAACCTAACTCACCCACACTACCCTCCCGCCCCTCCCTTTGATAGAATCCTCCCTCCAATCAAAGGATATTTTTTCCGTTATATGTTAGTTGTCTATTAGCTATAATCAGCTGTACAAAGCTTTTCTGATCCCCTTTGTAAAATGTTCACCTTTCACTACTTTATTTCTTAATAGATATTTCTAATTTATAGCTTTTAACCGCGGCTTCGCTCGCGTAAAAGTAATTTTTCAATTCTTCGGGAACAATATTTTTTAGATACAGAGAAGTACATAGGGATGTACTTCTCTGTATCTCTGGCAACGTGTATGCAAAATTTCATGATGATCGATTAAACGGTAAGGAAGCGCATAAAATACGAACAAACATTCATTTTATTATACTTAAAAAACATGCACGTATATGAATTCGTTATGTCATAATTTCAAAAATTCAAATAAAGAACTTAAGATATTTGCGATTTTGAACAATCGAACATAAAAATTTTATATTAAAAAAAATATTAAAAAAACACAACATATGAATACAACGTTGCGTAAAAATTTCAAAACTTCCAAAATTGTATACAGAGTGTATCTGACAATGGAAAACTTACTTAAATCACTGAAAAGGTATGACTCTAGCATGCAGTGACAAAAAGAAAAAAAAACAATCCGTTTAAAAGTTATGACCGTTTGAATTTCCAGGTATTACCTCCGTTTCTCATAAAAGCAGGGCTTTGAGAATGTTAGTCCATTACAACTGAAAGGCTCTGGCGTAATGTTATTGCAAGTATTCAGTGCGTATGGCTTCGGAATATACGCTGAAGTCACATAAAATAAATGTAACATGACCGATTTTAAAGGCAGTTATGAGAATATTGTGCCTGCTAATATAAAGTACTCATTTTTCGAATCGTTATTTTTTGTTACATGAACAAAGAATTAAGAAGAGGTCAGGTCACACTTTGATTTGGCTCTACTGTTCCATAGATTATATAAAGTCGTAAGGCAGTTTAAGCCTAGCGAAAATAGGTCAATGTGAAATCATCGACAATCCCTTTTCGTAATCAGCTTTATATTTCCTTAGAAAATTGTCAAGGGACTAAAGCCATCATGCAAGATCCTCAGTATAAATAGCATATCTCTCTTTTTTTAATAAAATTTTTTGAGGCACTATACAGTTTGAAACTATTATTTATACTATTAGTAACTAACTGTGCCTCGCTGTTTCACCCGCGTTAATTTGAGGAAAAAACCTACTAAAATATATTCCATTACTTTAAGATTATTACTTACACATTACTTTAAGAAGCTATTTTAGGTAAATCACGCTGTGATCAGTAAGAGTTGAACTATAGTAAAAAATGTCACGGGAACAGGAATAATAAAGGAACGATGGGTAAAAGTACTGGGGTCTTATAAAATGTGGGTATGTAATAAGGTACCTCGCAGCTCGCAACGCTACTGCCAACCAGCGCCCACCCCCCCTTTATACCGCCCGCCTTACACATCATAAATACGCGCGTATTTATTTGGATAAGGATTAATATCATGTTTATATAAACACCTTCGCAAAAATGCATTATTTTAGAACAAATTTGATTACCATAAAAATGTTATAATGAGTCAACCTTAAAAGATAGACATAGGACTTTTTTTAGAACTTTTGAAGGGGAACTATTCCGTTATACATGATTTTTGTCTAACTTTAACCGCTTACGCAGCGCACACAACGGAAGCTTTCAAAAGGAATATTTTTTCCCGTTTTTGCAATATTTTTCATTGATGCTCCACTCCTATTTGTCGTAGCGTGATGTTATATAGCCTATAGTCTTTATCAATAAATGGGCTATCCAACACAAAAATAATTTTTGAATTCGAACCAGGAGATTAACGCGTTCAACCAAAGAAATAAACAAACTCTTCAGCTTTATAATATTAGTATAGATGAACACTACAGATTTAAAAGCACCAAGTGTGTAGGCCTTCGGTGCATGCAGGCCACCGGTTTTCTTGAAAGTCATTAAGGGAAGCCTATGTATGATGATTATGATGAATGATTATGAAGTATGTAGGTATATACATATTATGATTAACGATTTAACTTTGTTATGTCCGTACTTATTTATTTTCTGAGAAAGTCTAATAAGTCATTCAGAAGATACCTTGTAATATATCTCGTATTATTATATTTACTTTTTGTTAAAGAAATGTTGTAATGGATACTTTAACTGTTTAGCTCTGGTATTGTAGTATTTAAACATATTTACTTTGTTATTTTGATATTAGGTTGTCAAATCCAATACCGCATTATCGTCATCCTTTAGTCGACACCACTGTCGCTGATTCATTGCAAATAGTAGCATTTACTTTTTTTATATTTTAATTCTATTCCTCACATTAATAGCTGTTAGATAAATAACATTGGATTGCTGTTAAATTGGACATAAACGTTAGAAAAATGTAATACACTGTTAATTTTTCATGAATATGTTATTTCAGTTACGGCTGCAAGCCTGGAAATAAGACTGAATTCGAATTTTCGGCTAACTTGACGGAAGAGGAATTTCAAGACCACCCGATAATTAATTGGGACGGAATAATATGGGTCAATAGACCCTTGTATTTATGGGTTGTGCAAGTCATATTAGCTATGATATCGTTCACTGAAGCCATACTCCTCGCTTATTTAGGCTATAAGGTAGTATTACATATATATGTTTTAGATTCCTGTTCAAAATTGTAGTTCCTATATCTATAAGTTTATCATAAAGCTAATGACAATGCCCCTACACTTTATTTATCTACATATACTATATTTAGCTATCTATTTTTAAAAGTATTCATGTCTAAGAATCCAAGCAATTTCAATTTTAGCGAGAATCCTATAAAATATTTTAAAATCAGACACAGTTGACAGAGCATCATTTCACGTATTAAGTTAACCTTTTTATGTATTTCCAGGGTAACATTTGGCAACAAGTTTTATCATTTCACTTTGTCTTAGAAATGGTGAACACAATACCTTTTGCCTTAACGGTAAGTTCATAACAATACATTTTCTTTTATCTTCTTCAATTTTCCAAGTCCAAACCAAACCCAATCAAACTGTTTGCAATAGTTTTAGAACAAATTTGATCTTACTAATGAATATAGATCTAATAAAGGATTTGCTTATGGTTCAACACGTTCATAAATAATATTTCGTTTACCTCATCATACCATAGTACTAATATTGCTGAAACAACGTTAATGTTTTTGTACAATTAATGTAGCAAAAATTAAATGTCTTGCCTGATGTTTTTAAGTTGCCGACCCGACAGAAAACTTTGCCAAAAATTCTGTGCCATCAATGAAGACGACACTTTCTTTAAGAGTTCTGGAAATCTGACTTTCAGAAAATGGCTATCTTTGTATTTCATAACTTGTCAACTATATTCGGGCATCTCCTATTTAGATCGGGGGCATGCTATTATTACTTACGGTGCAAACATTTTATGTATGTATCATGTCCCCGAAATCAGTCCACACGAGTACCTTTTTCGATCGAAGTCTTATATGCGATGTAAAATCGTCACTACATATTATAAAACAAAGTCCTCCGCCGCGTTTGTCTGTCTGTCTGTTCGCGATAAACTGAAAAACTACTGAACGGATTTTCATGCGGTTTTCAGAAATAGACAGAGTGATTCATGAGGAAGGTTTGGTGTATAATTTGTACACATGCAAAGCCGGGGCGGGTTGCTAGTAAATTTATAAAAGCATCCATCAGTATGCGCATAATATTTTTCTCTGTTTTCAGTTGCCGTTCCCGCCATTAAGGAACCTTTTTATACCAGTGTTTCTCAATTGTTGGCTCGCAAAAAGATCCTTAGAAAATATGTTTGTAAGTAAATGTTTTATGTTGCTACATTTTCGAGCCTAAAGACTCGAGTCTTTTGGCTCAAAATTTTACGCTCCTGAGAACTTTGTACTACTTTGAACTAGTTCCTGTTCTATTCTTAAAAATATGTTTTTATTATTATATTTTATCGAGTTGTTTAAAAATATTTTAAATAAATCAATAATATATATAATTTTAGTTATTAAACTGCCTGTTTTTTTTTTTTTGTTATTTATTAACGGAACATAGGAACATTTGCGGCCGCAAGGGATAAATTATTAAATTCTATTTTCTGTTTGTTTGTGTGTTTTGTGTTTAAGCCTAGCGGTTACAATATTGTCTCATTTAAATTGAATTACATAACTAAATTTAATGTTAATAATGTTTTTGTTATTTCTCATATATTGTTATATAGCACAAATTGAAACAACCCCAGTAAGTTATTGAAAATACTTGTGTCAGGGCTGTCTGACTTCTTCCCGTAATATAATTCCCATAATACAATGTCACTGAAGTACTATTAGATTTGTTGAAATAACATTTTACATTCACAAACATTCTTTAGAATCTTTGATTGTTCGGACAATAACGAAAGTACGCCTTATTTAACTCAAAAAACAACGCGTCATGTTTAACTAAGAGTACAAGAAAGTTAAATAAATATACTGCATAAAAAATAGCGTTCAATTTATTTAACCTTTTTTAGACTTTAACAAGCGTAAACGTCGGAGGTTAAAATATTTTTAAAACCAAACATTTTAATAAAAGCTTTAAGCCTTAAAATAAAGAAAGGTTTCAATTTCTCAGAGCCAAGGCTCTTACAATGAAATAGGTTTGGAGGCTAAAGGGCTTATAGACATTGAGCCTCCTAGGCGCCAAGAAAAGATACAATGCTAAAAGACTTGAGTCTTTTGTATTGTATAATATAAAACGAGCAAATAATAGTACCTACTAGTATTTGCTAACGAAAGTAAAGTGATTACGTAGCGATCACTCTGAAGTAACTCTTAGCAATGCAGTCCATGCTCACTTATGAGTAGTAGGTTATTGTTAGCAGTGATACACAACGTTCTGTAAATATTTTTTTTATGTTTCTGCAATATAGGAACATAGAAACTAAAAAATAAGTAATATGTACTATTCATTTCATGTCTAATTGAGGGAAATGTGTTTTTGATTTCTAAACTCTATGTAAAATTTAAAGAACGAATAATTAAGATGATGTGATTATAGATTAGACGATTTAACAATGTTTAATTATACTATTTTACATTAGTATTTATAATGTAAAATATTATTAATTAAACAGTTTTAAATCGTCTAAACGTTTTGAATCAGTTGTATACCCTAACATTGAGTGGATTGCTTCTTATTCTTACAGAACGATCTCCATAGAGCTATGCAGAAATCACAGTCGGCATTATCGCAACAATTGATGATACTTTGTGTTACTCTGCTATGTCTAGTGTTCACAAGGTAAGTAATCAAGATACATGTCATTTTTTTTAATTACCTTTATTACTTACCGTCAGTAGTTATTTATTAAATTGACAGCCATATTTAGTATTCCAAATATGTATGTATTTATGTAGGACATCCAAAAATCACCTAATATTATCTGTTAGGATTTAGGATAGTCACATAGTGCTCTAAATATTTATTACCAAGAATATATACGATTTCTTTTTACAAACAGGATAGCTGGAAGTGTTCAAATAGTTTTTCTATATCATTATTCCCCGTGTCAATCGCTCTTTGCCACTTGCGCTTTAGGGCTTTCCTGGTTTAACTCTGGCCGCCTTACTTACCAGGACAAAAAAAAAACGCTCTGCAAAGAGTCCTATGAAACCACGGACTTCCGGATCGGTCTTTCCAATTTCAGCTACTTATTCCAATTCGCTGCTGCGGTCTGGTAGAATTTCTCTTCCTAATTTAATTAAATATTTTTCACTATTTATCACTTTCAAGGGTGGATACAAATGTGTTAAAGATAATTGTTTAAGATATTGTTTAAAGTGACTTTACCAAAATATCATTATAATATCATATCATTGCCAATATTCATTTTGAAATACATAAGTACTTTTTGAAATCACTACATTGAATGAAAAAGGACAGTTTAAGATTAATTTTTAAGTTCTAATTCAATGTGTTATTCAGTTATCAATATTTTTATTCAGTTGGTTCTTGTCCAGGAAATTGACAATTTTTGTTAGTAAAGATCGATATCCTTCATTCCGCCTTTTGCTCTTTCTTTGATATCGCTTTTGCGGTGACCAATCGGAATCGGCGGAAAAATAGAAAAGGTTTGTTATTTTTTAACAAGATACCCACTAGCAGGGTAATCAGCACTTAATATCAACAAGGTATATGAAGCAGATATCGTGTTTCCGTTTGTGGTTTAATGCTTCCGCTCAGGAAATATCGATGCATGATCGTTTTAGTACTACAGGAATTGGAATAGGAATTTATTATGCTTTTAATACAGTGTTTCTCTGTTTCCAGTGTTTGTGGAATCCAGCACTTTCAACGAGCCGGCCACCGACATCTTAATTTATTTCAAGCAACCTACTTTGTAGTGGTAACATTTTCAACAGTGGGATACGGTGACTTTGTGCCGGATATTTGGCCATCACAATTATTTATGGTAATCATGATTGGAGTGGCACTTGTCGTCTTACCCACCCAGGTAATAAAAAAATATTGATTACCTTTATGTAAATTATACTACCTAATGATCATTTTGTTTGTTATATACTAGTACTCAATCACATAAGAGCATTAGAAAGTGACACACATTTACATAATGTTTGTATGAAAATTGATTAATATGTTTGACAATGAAAAAGTCTGACTACGTTCCGCATGAAAATTTAAACTTATATGTTTTTTATGGAAAATGTTTTTTTTTATTTCCAAGTACCACACTAGGTGTGGCTCCACACCTAGAAAGGTAATAAAAATTATCAAATTTCTTTATACCTTTTGTGAAAACCCTCTACTTAAGAGCATACTATAGGAGAAAATATAATCGCCAATTTGATGTTAAATCAAAACAATTATCTCTGAGTATACCTTCTTATTAATCCTACTAATATTATAAACGTGAAGTATGTATGTACGATGTATGAATGTTTGTTATTCTTTCTCGCAAAAACTACTGAACCGATTGCGATGAAATTTAGTATGTAGATATCTGGAAACCTGGATTAAAATATAGGCTACTTTTTATATTCCCACGGCACCGGGACTTATGCGGGTAAAACCGCGGGGCACAATTAGTTTATAATAATTTCAGTTTTTAATGTTTTCTTTCTAGTTCGAACAACTTGCCTTTACATGGATGGAACGGCAAAAATTGGGTGGCTCATATTCCTCACATCGCGCACAGTCTGAAAGACACGTCGTAGTGTGTTCTACCACCCTACATGCTGACACTATAATGGATTTTCTAAATGAATTTTATGCACATCCGTTATTACAAGATTATTACGTAGTATTATTGTCCCCTATGGAACTGGATACAACAATGAGAATGATACTGCAGGTTAGATTGACATTTTATGTACCTTACAACAAGGATTGTAATCAACTTTTTATTTAGAAATATAACCTTTGATTATAACGATATATGCAACTTTGTAAACTTATAAATAGGTAATATGCTAGATTAAAAAAATGACGTGCAAAACTATTTTCGCCCTCTTTTTAAGGAATAATTAAGGAACAATAGTAGATTTCCAAGTCCTTTAACTTAGTTTTTATGAAGTCAATAGTAAATACAAACTAATACCTCCATACTAAGTTTGAATTAGTAGTTCACAAAAACCATTTAACAACTCAATTTTTAAGGTACCGATATGGGCCCAAAGAGTTATATATATTCAAGGATCATGCTTGAAAGACACAGACTTAATAAGAGCAAGAATGAACGAAGCCGAAGCGTGTTTCATTTTGGCTGCCCGGAACTACGCTGATAAAACAGCAGCAGACGAACACACCATTTTAAGGTAATTTGAGAATTTAAGAAATTTTATATTGTGACAATTACATTACACATACCTTTTTAGTTTACGTTTATTTTCTGTGTCTGTATGTAGATAGTCCAGAAAATTCCCTTATTGTGAATAGTCATCAGAAGTCCCGATGTCTGTTTCCATATGTTTAGGAGGCGGTGAGCATGGCTACTTTCAGCTGATGTTATAAATGGAGCAGCCCACTTTTATGGTCAATCAGGTGAACGGCAACGTAGACTACGTCGATAGAAGTGTTAGCCATCTCTAGATTTTATTATAGAAGATAATTTAGTCTGGAATAAATGGCAGCAAATCTTAATCAGAGCAATTGAAGATGGTGATAAAAATATCTCTGTGTAAGATATCTAAAGAGTGGGTTCGCTATAAATTTCTTACGTGACGGTAGATACATTCTAGCATATTTTTTAAGAACAGGCAGGCAACTTTGACAAATCTAAAATGTTATTTGTATCCATATTTGCAATTCTTTACAGAACATCTCTTAGTGTTTTATCAGATCTCAAGAAATTGTATTAAACAATATGTGCACAGATCCATCGTACTCAATTTGCTTTGAGATATGTTTTGGCATAGCGTCAGACATTTGATCGTCTATCAGGATTCAGGACTTTTCATCACAACCAAATTGTGGGACACTTTATTCAACAAGTTATACTAACCTTGGACGCGATTTTGTTTTTGTAGTTCAGTTATTTCTTAGGGTACCTACACATACCTACAAATTTTCCGGGATATCACATCTTTCCAATTCACATACTTCCGGTTACAAAGAGAGCGATTTCAAGCGAGCGACAGAAATGAGCATTTGATATTTAACAAGGAATGCTATAACTATATTACCAATTCCTCTAATTTATTTAACATTACAACATTAATTACTAACGAAATTGATGCAAAAAAAAAAGGTTGATGTAGCATATCTTGATTTTTAAAAAGCTTTTGATCAAGTAGATAACGATGTTCTGCTTATCAAAATGGCTAAAATAGGATTTGCCGACAATCTCATTTATTTCTTTTCAAACTATTTGAAGAACCGTAAACAATTTGTTTTGTATGAAAACACTAAATCTGCGACATATACCGTCAACTCGGGTATAGGACAAGGAAGCTGTTTGGGTCCTTTGTTATTTTTAATATTAATTAACGACCTACCGTCTGTTATTCAATTTAGTACGTGCTTAATGTTTGCAGATGACGTAAAACTGGCTTTGGTTTGGAATCCGCACCAAATCAGTCACACACAAAAAATAGAAAGAATACAGAAAGCTTTCGTTCGATACTTATTTAAGAAAATGTATTATTATTATTATCCGTATTTATACCCAACTCTTTACATTGTAGGGATGTTAGACTACAGAATGCTAGCAGTACGTCGTAATGTCACCCTCGTCACATACTTTTTCCATCTACTTCACGGTATTACATATAACCCGAGTCTATTAGCACAAGTGAGGTGGCACGTACCGCGGCGCGGAGGCTGCGCGGTGCGTGAACGCCACCGGCAACTACTAGCGGCGCCGGCCGCGCGCACTAACCTCGCTTGGTTCGCGCCGCTGTCGCGTGCTGTTAGATACATCAACGAAATTTTGATTTTTGATCAGACCCTAGACATATTCATATGTTCTGAATATCTGTTTATGAAGGCAGCAGGGCGTTACTTCGAGATACTGACGATTCCTAGTTCTTTTACCTAGCTAATGTACCTATTTGCAACCCAGCTACTTATATTGTTTCACAATGTACCTTATTATTTTATTACCTACCAAAGTTGTTATAGACATTACTAAGTACTTATAAACTATTGTGTAAGGATTATCTGTAAACAATATGTATTTTTCTGTAAATAAATAAATAAATTAATTAATTAATTAATTAATTTGAATTCGGAAGTCTAAGTAGAATCAAGAAGAATCATCTTTACACGAGCCAGTATTACAAATCGAACATAGTTTTGAGGAATAAGCCAAGATCCTCCTGACAATTTATCTTTGTCACTATGTCATCAAAGGAAGGAAGAGAAGGAGGAAGGGGCGGTTGATACAAGTGCCGAAAACTATCCTGTTCAGAAGCTAGTTTTTCATCTACAAGTCTTCTCACAAGGCTCAATCATTTACAAAAGGGCGGTTATAAATCGGGACGCTATAATTTGTTATCCATTGCGGTTGCGGTGACATTGTGTGTATTGTATCTATAAGAAAGGCCTACAAATTCGACTTTTTATTCGATTTTAGTACTGCTTTATTGGGTTTGGGATCTCCTTATGACAAATTTGAAGTCGGTTTGTTTCTATCACATCAAAATTTTCCACAATACACATTTATCAAATCATGTAAAAATTAGAGTACTTACCGACTCAAGAAAAAACAATCGGAAGCAAAAAAAGTAACTGTAGTTAAAAGTATTTTTCCTATTATAATACTGTTATTATCACGATGAACGTTTTGATAATACTATTGAAGCTTGTGTCACATTTTTTTCTGTGAAGCTTCCGTTGGGTGACTTTCTCTTCTGTTTCAGCCATCATGTTAATATTCTACTTTCTTTGGTACCTTCGCTCTATTTCTTTAACATCTTGGTAAAATCTGTCACCTTTTTGTTCGCTAACTGCTCCTAAGTTTTTAGTTTTAGATGCGAAGGAAGAAAATAGACTGAGGCTCACGGTACCACCTAATCTGTTGGTCTGGTGGTTAGTGATTCTGAGCGCTGAGCCAGAAGTCGTGAGTTCGATTCCCATCCAGAACAAATAATTGTGTGTTGAGCATGATCATTTGTTCTGTGTATGAGTGTAGTTTATCTATAATATGTATGTATTTAGAAATATTTACAGTCTGGTTACCATAGTACTGGCTCTGCCTAGTTTGAGATCAGATGGCCGTGTGTGAGATGTGTCAAGTTATTATTATTATTTTAAATTTTGTTTATCTCCCTTAATAAAAGGGGCAATGATAACCTAAAAAAAATTAACCGGGCCATAGCCAAGTGCATTTCATAGGATTCAAGTAATGGTGTATGTGGAAGAAATTGATGATGTGGTGAGGAATTTAAAACTGCTTTCTGAATTATGTGTAGTGTGTGTTGCGGTATTTCCAAGATATCCAGGTTGCGTTGAAGACTTTTAGGTATGATCCCGATTGAAGCAATGACTATTGGAACTATATGGATGGTTTTTACTCGCCACTGCCGTTTCAACTCTATTGCTAGATCTTGATTGGGAGTTCGGTACTGCTACATCGATGAGATTTGTTCAATTAGTAGTGAAGTGTGATGTCTACACTATTGAAGTGAATTGTCTTATCAGTTATTATAGTTCTGTCACAGTATATTTTGTGGCTATGGTCTCTTTTTGTCTATAAAATTATATTTTTGAGCATGTTGGTGTATTATGGCAGCTACTTGGACATGTCGATGTTTGTAATCAGTTTGTACCAGAGATTTGCAACTGAAGTTATATGTTGGATAGTTTCGGGGCAGGTATGGCAGCGTCTGTATGCATATTTTTGAAAATTTTGGGTATCAATGACTTTTTTCTCAGGAAACAGCTCTCCATGCCGCAGCCATTCGTTCATCACTGCTTTGTCAGTGTGTGTATGATAGCTGCAGATCGTGGCGATGTCTTCCGTGCAAGGATTTCTGCTGCCAGTGGGCAATCTTTTCTTCAAACTCAATTATACGTTCGTTACATAGTGGGTTTGTATCTATTAAATTAAGTGGTGAAGCGTCTGTCTGCAGGTGTTATAATTTTGTTATGTAAAACCAAATTCCGACGTGATGGAATTTTTTGATTATTTTTCATGTATTTAGCACACAAAAGATGTAGTAGATATACAACTGGAATTTCAAAAAGGTAATTCGTTATAGGACTACATTTTTGTTAAAAAAGACGACTGCAAATAACTGTTGAGTTTATGAAATAAAGATGATTAAATTTGAATTTAGATTTTTTTTACTGTCTCCGGCTCCATTGAATAATTCCACTCTGACATAATTACTTTTCACATACATTAAAAGAAAAGGTATCCTGACTGCCTTAGAATAGAGCTTATTTTATTAATTATATAAAATTTTGGCCCACAGGTCCTGGGCAGTAAAAGATTTTGCGCCTTCGGTGCCGCAATATGTTCAGATATTTAGACCAGAAAATAAGCTGCATGTAAAATTTGCAGAATTTGTTGTTTGCGAAGACGAGTTCAAATATGCTCTGTTAGCAAATAATTGCACATGTCCTGGAGCTTCTACACTCGTAACTCTTCTTCTCCACACAAGTAGAGGACAGTAAGTTGTTCAAACATAAATAACCCTTAACAAATGTTTGCTTTAAGTTTGTTGTAGCAAAGTAGTACAGTATTACAATAATATTAATCTATACTAATATTATAAATACGAAAGTAACTCTGTCTGTCTGTCTGTTATGCTTTCACTTATTAACTACAGAACCGATCATCATGAAATTTTGCATGCAACATCAGGGATACAGAAAAAGACATTAGGTTCCTTTCATCCAGAAAAAAGTACTGTGAATTGCTTAACATAATCTACAGTAACGCGGGCGAAGCCACGAGCAATAGCTATTACTTAATATATATAAATGTAAAAGTAATTCCGTCTGTCTGTCCGTAATGCCCACCTTAACCACTCAGCTGGAACACTCAAAAATTGTCATGACGATCGATGAATTTTTTTTTTTTTAATATTACTAGTCTCGTTTACCCCTCCAGCTAAGCTTAACGCTTGTGTTAGAAGTGGGTTCACGACGGTAATGCACTGGGTGGGGTTCGAACCCGCAACCACTTGGTTGCAAGTCCGACGCCTTAGCCATTACGCTACCGCCGCTTCAATTGGTAAGTATATACTGTGTCAGGAGTACAGGGTAGGACATATAATACCTTTCGAGAGATTGAAAAATAACCTTCGCACGACGCCGCAGGCAAAAGCTAGTAACTTATAAATAATTTTTAACTGATAGCCGATGAAGATCGAATCGATTACCCTTTTTTGTAATACTACAAAGTATGTATGTGTTAATTGTTTCAGGGAGGGCCAACAGTCTCCAGAAGAGTGGCATAGACTTTATGGCAAATGCTCCGGTAACGAAATCTACCACATTATTTTAGGCGACAGTAGATTTTTTGGAGAATATGAGGGGAAAAGTTTCACCTACGCTAGTTTTCATTCTCACAGAAAGTATGGAAGTTTTTAATTATATAAGTGCATTTTTATGTACAAATAATAACATTTATAAAATTTGTTTTTGTAAAGGTATGGTGTAGCTCTGGTGGGAGTGCGTCCAGCCGAGCTACCTGAATTTTACGAAGATACAATTCTGTTAAATCCAGGACCCCGTCATATTATGAAAAGCAGCGACACCTGCTATTATATGAGCATTACAAAAGAAGAAAACTCAGCTTTTGTTGTATCAGAAAAACAAACGGAACAGAAACCAACAATTCCGAAAGACCAAACAGCTTGTAGTCTACTTTCTAGTGAGAAGAAGCCTGGTGATGCAGAGGAGGGTTCTTGCCGCCAGAAAAAACCAGACGGTAGTAACGTCGCTCAGTACGAACTTCCACAAGTGATTCTCCAAGCTCCCGCGAGTTCCACACCAAAAGCATCGCCATCACGCATCAACCAAGCTAATACTGTATCATCCGCTAATTTTACTGTCGCTAGCTGTGAGTGTCACAGTTGGTAATAGCCGAAAGTAGACCGAATGCAACATTTCTCTTATTTATCTGCTTCATGCAATCGGCCTACTTTCTTTATTTTGGGTTTGCTTATTGCTCATTGCCTTAGATATTCCAATTGACGAAATCTGATAAAATCATGAAAGGCAAAGAGCAACTCACACACATTATAATAAATCGAGGTCCCGGATGGCTAGGAAACATCTAAATAAGTAACTTGAATATACATCACCCTTGCTGTCTGGTTTTTTCACCTTTATTACTAATATAAACGTATCGAAAATCAATGTGTGGTTTGGGTGTGCTTCATGTCGAGTAAAGCCATAATAGATTTGAAATTCCAGAAAATAGTTTTTGGGTTTTAATTTCCTTAAAACTTGAGATTTTAGATGCATGATTTGTTTGTAACATTGTCTTTATTAGCTACACCAGTATTCAAGTGTCGATGGAACCCCTGGAACTCCCACCCCTCACCGCTTTTGCGTGGTAAAGTAAAAATTGGTGACTACTCTTAAAATAAATTTTAGGGGTCTGGCACGACATTAATTTTCTGCTCCTTAATTAAATTGAATGGATTATTAGTAAATGTGCTTGGTAAATTTATAGTAATTTTATATATTACAGCAATTGTTCGTTTATGGATCACGTAGATTACCGGATATTCATTTTATTTTTCTTGCTGGTATAAAAGGTAACCTGAAAAAAGTTTCGTTAAAAAATATTTTAGGTACGTATTATTTTTACTCACATGTATACGTGTGTTTGTTTTCAAAAACCAAACTTTAGAAATACTAGGTAGGTCTTTGTTAGATAGTCTTAACTGTGTTGAATACTGTACATAAATCTCGCAAGCAACTGATAAAGTTAATGAAATTGGTGAACGACCAGAGATAACGCGTTACCGCTGTGAACAATACGGCTTATGGATGGACATTCAGCATACATCACTTAAGTTAGTGATTGGGGTTAAATGCAACGGTATGCACTTAGAAAACCAAGGGGTCGCAAATCTTGCAAACCTACTAATTTTAGAGTTACTGGAATATTTTCTATCGTGACCATTACACCGGATAGTTAATTATTTTTAAAGTTTGAAACAGGACCTCGTTAACTTTTGCTACCTTATTTAGTAAGGATAAAATTATTATTTGTAGATGCGGATAGCGTCAATATGAGGTATTTATATATAATAAGAAGTAAGGTGCGGTAGCTAGATGCATGGGTACGCCAACACTATGACAGTAAGAATTTAAGCTTCCGTATGTTACAAACATGTTTAGAAGCCAACGATGTAACTCTCAAGAATTACATGCATGGACTTTAACTAGTAGAACGCACCACGTACCTTTACATACCATCACAGAATAATAATAACTTGTCACATCTCACACACGCCCGTCTGATTCCAAACTAGACAGAAACTGTACTGTGGTAACCAGACTGCTGATAAACATACTTATAAATATTACTAAATACCTACATATTATAAAATAAAGTGCCCCGCCGCGACTGTCTGTCTGTTTGCAATAAACTGACAAACTACTGAACGGATTTTCATGCGGTTTTCACTTATAGACAGAGTGATTCATGAGAAAGGTTTATGTGTACAATTTGTTAAAATTTTGTGTAAATTGATTGAAATATGATGATGATTGTTGAAGATGTCTCTGTGTGAAGCCGGGGCGGGTTGCTAGTTATAGATAAATTACACCCAGATATAGAACAAATGATCGTGCTCATCACACAATTATTTATCGAACCCACGACCTCTGGCTCAACAGTCAGGATCACTAACCACAAGACCAGCAGGCCAGTCAATAATAACATCCACATAATAATTTACCACCATATATTCAATTACAATGACAGTTCAATTTCTAATGGATAATGAAATTAACCAAAAATTATTTATGGTCGTAATTCGACCACCAGGTGAATTCTAGTTTTAATTAATTCATCTAAAAAGTTAGGGGTCCCATTTGTTCTTTAAATATTTATTAGCTCAATTACTTTAATGTCAAGATAAGAAAATATACTGGACTAGGGACCAGGCGCTCCATATCTTTCTACTGCGAATCTGCGTCTGAGGTGTAAAGATGACGAAAACTGTGGATTGTGGATACCTGCTTTGTAGTCACTCTCTTGATGGATTCTCTCTTCTCTGCCCTTTGCGCCTCTGGTACTGTCAGGCCAACGCCATCAGTATTCAGTATCAATTAAATTTTTAAAAATTCGTATTCCTTCCCACTCCACGGTCGAGGATAAATACGATTTTAAGGGCATGAGCCTTACGCCTTCCTTACAACATTATATTTTTACCACCCATTGCCACCAGCAGAAGACTTTGGGACTTCTATTCCCAAATTAGTACTTTCAGTCCGGGACAAAATCAAAAAAATCGATAAATCACTTAGATCCACCTTTTAAAGTCTCAACTCCCGCTTTGGATCCCGGGTTTTAGCAACGACCATAAAACAACAAAATTGCTACTGTACAAGTACCAGGCAATATAGGATAGTATAGTTTACATACTAAGTTACTAATAATATACAGATTTTGGTATTTTCGTCTATAACAGTAGACTCAAATGTAACAAACATTTCAGTCTATTGTTTTCTGGTTCTTAATAATATATGTGATGTAACTTCTGAATAAATTGGTTGTGGGTGCTATGGTGGTTTAACTTTGTCTAGGATCACTGTTATTGATCCTGGTGTACGCAAGTCACTGGAAGTGTGGGTGTGATAATTTCCATTAAAAAAAGTGCCCGCCTCATCATTAAATAGTAGGCAGGTATAAACTTGCTTGTTTTTTAGTCACAAACACTAAATATAGATATTTCATATATGGCAAGCTATACTGCACCTAGTGCATCAATTTTTTCGGTTTTTTGGTGTTCTATGTTTAGCTTTCATATCGATTATATCAGTGAATAATTTTGAAGAGTAATTTTCAAATTCTACTTTTTTTAACTAATGTATTACTTCAATTTCATATAATTACTGGTTTATGAGGAATCAAATGAACCAACATTTTATTAACTAGCAACCTGAGTTAAACGTAAACAATTATTACTTAATAAATTATAATATGTTTGTGCAGCTAAATACGGGGAAGGCGCTTCGACATCAGATTCGAGAACTTGCCTAAAAGACTCACCGGGGACCGACAGTGCTACAGATAGTCATTTACTTCTGCCAAAACCAGACACAAACTTTTTAAGCCCAGATGCTTTGAATTATAGAAGAGGTAATTTTAAAATGATTATACTAACATTAAACAACAAAATGAAATGCTTAAACTGATAAATTTTGTGATATTTTAGGGAGTCGACGGCCATCGATCCTTCCCGTCCCTGATATGGTGACGAGCAGTTTAAATATTGCATCTGATAATCAGGATGACGAAGCTGAAATCGATGAAAGCGAGGATGAATTGGAAGATGATGTACCCTGGCGATCGCCGTCGGAAAAAATCGCGTAAGTTTGGTGTGACTAGAATCTTCTCAAAGCATCCACACGCTCGCAAGTTTCTATAAACACTCAGTTTAAAATATTTAATGATCAGTACTTAAGTAATTTCTTAAGTTATTTCCTTATTTTTTATACAAGTGAGTTTTATCTTTTGTAATTTTAATCTCAGTGAGAGACTATTAGCAGTTGCATTTTTTATCGTTTAATATTACAAAATTATTTTTAATTGCAATTTGAACGGCAGTATTTTTTGTTTTTACACCTGTAGATAGCCGTCCAGGATCACACAAGCTGCATGAATATCGCACAGAACGTACGTCATAGTACCATATCAAGTGTTCGGCTAGCATTGTTTGTGTTGCTCTATATTGCAATTTGTTTTTTTTTAGACGACGTTGTTTTGAAATGCGTAGTTATGGTATAATAAGTGCCTATTGAACTATCATACAATTTGCTTCACATTTCATTGTAGAATATTGATTGTATTTGCATTTTTATTAAGATTTTTGCTATTCATTTCACTTTTATACATATAGCGAGCTCCACTTTCAACATGTTCCACTTTAAATAACCAAAGTATCAAATAGTGAAAGCTATCTATCTAGTAAAGATACCTCATAAATTGTTCGTGTTGCAATTGTGTGCATTGTGTATCTGTATAATCCCTTGAGCATAAAAACCCAACCGCACGGCCCGTACCCCTGCCTCCAGTGATGACATCACCACCAGCAGCTTCTCGTCTCTGGCAGCCAGTGAAGTCGCGCACAGCGCATGGCGAAATGATTATACCAGGTAAGCAATTTTCATTGATATTACTACTAGAGAAGGAGGATATTTATGAAGGTTTTAGAGAAAAAAACGAAAATGTATCATAATCATGAGCTATTTGGACTTCATTCATATGTTTATTGGAAAAACAATATCATTTTAGCAAAAAAAAACTTGAACAGGTAACTTGAGAAAAAAATTACGTAACATGCAGCCAGTTCTCACTAGTTGTATTTTTGTCGATTACAACATTATTTTTAATGTTGTAATAAATTATTATTAAATTTTTAACGTTCACTCTTAAGCTATGATATAGAAAGTCATAAATCGTTATCCAAGACAATTACTAATTTAAAACTTGTAAATTTGGAATGAAAAGTCTTGGCTTGGCAAACGCCTCACCGAAGCAAATTTAGTATTAAATTATCGAAATCATGTAATGCTGCTTTAAAAAACTTGCTTGTTCGCCAAGTTATCCAGTCAATAATTTGATGAAACTAAGGGCAAATTTAGGAGAAAAAGGGACGCAAAATAAAGGGAAAATGTATTTTTTTCCCATTTAATATAGAAATACACCCATTACGAAAGCAGAATTTGTAACAAATTTACGTTGCATAGAAATATAAAGGAATTAGTGTTCCCTTAAAAATATATATTGAAAGAAAACATTTATCTATATACAGTTACACAGGTAACAGTATCTTTTTTATGGTGAAAGTAACAACGAACGAGACATTCCTATTAAAATAAGGCAAAGCTAAATAACACATTGATTTAAATGCGTGATAAAAAGCACGATGACTATATAGAATAAGAACAAAAGACTCTGCGCTTACTACTGCTCTAGATAGGGTAGACAAATGTGCTAAGCCTTCCTTTTTCAATTCAATAAATATTTTTCATATGAACACAGCTTTATTAAATAGAACTGAGACCTACAACAGTGAACTATAGAATATTATGAAGATTGTATTCATTAGAATTCTGACGGAGCAATTTTATTGAAATCGGTTATTTTGTTTATAATGATGGATCGATTAGTTTCAAATGAAAAATGAATTTATTTTTGCAAATAGGTTGCTTTTTTCTATAAAGCTAGATGGTGTCGGCATTTCCTATGACTAGCCTTGAGAAGAAACGCGGAAACAAACTCAAGGATCCAAGTCTACATAAATTCAAACTATGCAAGTGCCATGTAGGCGTCTGGGGTGGTCTTTATACGAAAGAACCATAGAACTGGAAATTGGTGCGAATATTTGTGAACATCGTTATAAATGAAATGTGAAAAGTCCCGATCGATCCCACATCTGCAAAAAAGTTAATCATACGAGATGTAGTATATAGTTTGCAAATATGGGATTTTTGCATTTTTCAACTAAACGCTTAAAAAATTGAAAAAATCGTGTTTTTCTAAAATGCACACGTTTCCACGCCACCTGTGAGGTAGTGTATACTTGGTGCGATTTCGGTCTCGAAAGGCCTTTTTCACGATGTATAGTATCATTATATCGATAGTAGTATTATAGTCGTTTATTGTGACTACTGTTTCTTCAAAAAAAAATTGGTATCGAAACTTAACAGGTATTTTTTTTTGGAACTTTATAATACATACAGAAAGAAAGCAGCGTATTCCGTTGTTGATTGGAGCTTGTGAAGTAGATTTCATCTCTTCAAATCTTGAGCACAATTAACTAAATGTTATATATCCTGAAAATTGCTGATGTCGTATCTCAGCCAGTCATAGCATGTAGAATTAGGATGTGATTTTTCATTTACAATAATCCAATAAACATTTGGATGAATATGTTTTGAATTAGTTGAGCCTTCCCAAGTTTGGATACGAAAAAACTGTTGAAAGAGATTGGAAGATCTCTTTGAAAAAAATCTTTAGGTGGATGAACAGATAGTCTGTGCAAATCGCTTCTTTGTGCTACAAAACGTCCAGTTTTACGGACGCGTCGATACTTCCCCGAAAACACTCATACCTTTGGTACCCGTCGATCAGGAAACCGCACTATTTACTCTCTCTGAGCTGCTGGAGCCTCGCCATTGCAAAATCCGTAAACAAACAGTGTCTACGTATTCTTCATCACTGAATGCAGCGAAGGCCGGTTAATGTTGAAATAGGTCAGTACCCAGAAGGTAGTTGATACTAAGTGACCTTTTAGCAATTTGTGTCTTTTGTATAATCTTAGGAAGAAGTGTAAGGAAATAATTTATAGATATTACATGATCTTCGTCTGACCAATTTTATGATAACTTACCATTTGGCTGAAAATGCAAAAAACCCCAATATTTGAAAACTTTGACCTTGATTACCTTTTTTCCTCACAGATTTGGGACCGATAAGAACTTTTCACATTTCTTTTAAGGTGCTCCCTCACTGGGAGCATCCGCGTGTCATGTAACATTTATGATTCGATTATGAGCATTACGTTACAATACTGCCTCCTTGATTGACGAGCATTCGCCTGTAATGTAACATTTATGATTCGAGTTGAATAGTTGATTCCACAATGTCAGACGAAGCGGCTGTTGTGCCGAGTGCATCAATTTTACTTCGAAATTAATTCGAAAAAAAACAGAAGGAACGATATTGGTGACATGAATTATTTCAAAACCGACGGACCACAAGCGGTTTTACAAGTTGTATCAAAATATTACAGATTTTATCATTACAGGTTGCACACTGTAATGCTTGGTTCTCCTCCCTCACTGATGTATATTGTAATTTTGAATATCATTATATTAAAAAAAAGGTTCTAGCTCGTCGTCAAGTGGTCGTTAATAAAAAATGCTTGGCTGTCCCGGCAACGTAAGACCTCATTTGTTATTATTTTCGTAACCCTTACGACTGCTATAAATTATTTTTGGAAGATCTCGAACAGGTTTCTTTCACATTTCTCGCTATTACGTACTTGAGTCTGCAACTGCACTCCAACAGCCAGATGAATATCAGATATCATGTTCTGTACGACGACAAACCTATTTGCTAATTCTTTAAACCTTGCACCCAAAATTTACAAGAGACTTTAACATCTTTAATCTCGTCTCCTTGCGTTTTAAGATAATTTGTCTGTAATAAATCTCTGGATCTGAATTCTCTTAGCTGACATGGCAATGATACATGATGAGCATTTCTTAGCTGCCCTGCCATCGACTATCAGGCTCCTCCACCCAGATTCAGAAATGCTCGAGCAAGCAAAATCTAAGTAAATGTTACACGCAGAGCACCGAGCACCAGTAGTAAAGCTACCGCAACATATTCTACATTATTTTGTACATATTGAATTACAGTGCATAGTGGATCACATAAAAAGATCTACGTCTTGCTAAACTGCAATTAACTATTCAATAGTAAAACAAGTATGTACATATAAGAATAAATTATTATTATTAAGAATAATACATAGTACGTAGAATAATAAAAAAAAAAAATCGACCGCAATTCATCCATATTATTCCAGAAACAGCGGTAGTGATACAGCCATCCATTTTGGGTTCACATCCCACCCACTATCGAAGAAAGTGTAGTAGGAACTTAGACCTAATGTTCTTACTAGTCAAGAAATTATGAAGCCCGCAGATAGTTAAAGAATCAGTCATAGCGTTTGTGGTTAAAACCACTGTATTTGCTTTTAATGGGCCTGGGTTAATTATGGAGTGGACCTCGTAAAATTTTATTCAATATGAAGATTCCCACTTAGCAGATGACTATTTGCGCATATTTATAAACTTGCCATTTATTTTTCATAAGTTTTTCTTAACTCTATGTAACAAACGGTAATTGTTTTAAAAACCTAAATATAATTACCTATCCAAAGAATATCGTAGTTGACGTTATAAGGCTCTACAGAACACATTATTTTAAGTCTCGATTCATCTTCTTGACGGTTCGTCCTAAGGTGGGTAAATTATAATTATGTAGTATTTAATTTAATTTAAAGACAATTCCTTACATATTTTAAACAATTGTCCTCCGTAATTGATTACTGAAATAAAGGAGGCAATTTAACACTTGCACAACCCCCTAAGAGCCCTTGAGCATGTTAAAGTCGTGAACTTGATGTTTAATGTTAGACTATTTTAACACCTCTAAATATAGAATTAATCACCGCCAGATTATATGTTTGTTTTATTTTATTTTAAATAGGTGAATGTGATGTCATTTAGATATTTCTTTGTAAGTATTATAAAAATTGATTAATATTTTTCAGTCACTATTTATATATTAAAAATCTTTTAAAATTTAAAAGCTTTGCTTTGCCTTTCCTGATGACCAAACCATGTGTATTATATTTTCAAATAATATCTAAAACTGATAAACAAAAGAACAACTGTATAAAAAAAAAGATATTTTTTTCAGGATTGTGAAGGGATTTCCGCCAGTTTCACCATTCATAGGAGTGAGCCCAACACTTTGTTATTTACTAAAAGAGAAGAAACCGCTATGCTGTCTACAATTAGCACAAGTGTGCGAACATTGTGCTTATAGGAATGCCAAGGAATACCAATGGCAAAATAAAACAATTATACTAGCTGCCGATTATGCTTCTAATGGGATTTATAACTTCATAATACCACTAAGAGCCCACTTTAGATCTAAAACATCTTTGAACCCTATTATCTTACTCTTAGAAAGACGACCCGATATAGCATTTCTTGATGCTATTTCATATTTTCCACTGGTATACTGGATGAAAGGTAGCATTGATTGGTAAGTGTTATTAATACCTTAAAGTCTTAACTTTAACAGGTAATTATAATAAACTGCATAATTACTAAAATTTCAGCCTAGATGATCTTTTACGAGCTGGAATCACTTTAGCTGAAAATGTGGTCGTGGTAAACAAAGAACTATCAAATTCAGCCGAAGAAGACAGTCTAGCCGACTGCAACACTATAGTGGCTGTACAAACAATGTTCAAGTAATTGTTCCTTTTTATTTTAAAATATTTAGTGCGCCATGGCGAGAGTTTATTTTTTGAACCTTTTTGCAACTAATTTGAACTGCTGGCCATGCGAATACAGATAGATGAAAATATGTGCATCGCAATTTACTTCTAAACAAATTATTGATCTTTTCAGATTCTTTCCATCTATTAAGTCTATTACTGAATTATCACAATCTTCGAACATGCGCTTCATGCAATTTCGTGCACACGATAAGTACGCCTTACATCTGTCGAAGATGGAAAAGGTGACATACCTATTCACTTGTTTAGAACACATAGATGTATATAAAAAATGTCAATAATTTAATGTAATATTTATTTTTTGTAGCGTGAAAAGGAACGTGGATCACACATCTCTTACATGTTTCGACTACCATTCGCAGCAGGTTCTGTATTCTCAGCATCTATGTTAGACACATTGTTGTACCAAGCATTTGTGAAAGATTATGTTATAACTTTTGTTCGATTGTTGCTTGGAGTAGATCAAGCACCAGGATCAGGATTTCTGACTTCAGTAAGTTTTAATTAACATTCATAATAGCTGTGCTTTGGTTAAACATGTACATACTTGCGAATAAATTTTCAAATTTTAATTATCAGTTCAAATCAATAGTACAAGCGCATTCTCATCTCATGTGCGAGATTTTTAGCGAATTGTAATTTTCGTATTTTTTTGTGATTTTAAGCGAGCATTAACAGGTTTTTTTTTATATTTAACTTGGACTTCTAACAGATGAAAATATCAAAAGAAGACATGTGGATTCGTACATACGGTCGATTATATCAAAAGTTGTGTTCAACTACGTGCGAAATCCCAATTGGGATTTATCGTACCCAGGATACGACATTGGCCGATGCATCTCACCACGTGAGTATGTCGCCAAGGACCCCATCAAAATGGTTTTGGTCACGCCTCGCGAGAATGCGACCATCGTGTGCATCGGTGAGTCGGTTAACTCCTACTCTCAATATTTACTCCTTAAATACAGTCCTTTACTACAGTTTACGCCTGAAAGCTATTAAACCATCACACACCATTTCAAATCTTCTGAATTCTATATCACTCTACTACATAACAAATTTGCATAAAAGTAGTCCGAGTCTATGGACTGTATTTCGGGTATAACTTTTTACTTATTTTTATCTTTTTCTCGAGTCAATGCTACACTTTTTTTCATTCTTTATAACCTATTTACATAATATACACATATTGAGCCTAACACATGTGGAGTGTCTGTAATTAGTAGCATTTTTTAAATTTTTATATAAATCTCTATTTTTCACGTGATACTTGATTTTATCCTATATATAAAATACACAAGCTTTAGTTTTATAATTTTTATGCAAACTGCTACGGCCAGAAGAGTTAGGTAAAGTAATGTAAGATGCTTTTGCGCGAACGAAAAGTAATAACAATAAAACGGCAGTTGCTACAAACCTACACCTGAGTCCACAACATCAATTGTCGCTATTGAACTCGATGATCGCAATCCCGCCTTTATGTTAAATATGTAGTTTGTGTTTTGCATGATTTACTATAGAACTCTAGAGACATTTAAAACACGTACAAATGTACAACAAAAGCTAGAAATATTATATCATATTACTATGATAGCATAGAATTAATATTTAAACACATTGTCATTAGTTTATTACTTATGTTTTGAAAATTCAGAACAGTGCATGCAAAATCTTGAGCCACAGGGATTCAATTTAGATAAATTCCGTTAGCAGTTAACAAATACGTAGGACACTCAGAAAATTTTGGGAAACCTTAAAATAATGTTCTATAGACCTTATTCGTTTTAATTTTTTTTTTTATAATTTTTCTCCTCCACTATTTATGCAAAGTTTCAAGCATCTAATACACTTTTTTCAATGCGCCTTAGACACTTGCTCCACAGCTTGCTCGAACGCAGCTAGTGCATTATCCGGCGATGAAAACTGTATCCCTTTGAGTTGTTCTTTTATTTTAATAAAAAGAAGTCGCACGCTGTCTAGGGCGGTAAGAAGGATGACAAAGAAGTTTGACCGGTGTGCTGTCCAGGAAGTCCCTCGTTTTGAGCACCGAGTGCGCGGACGCGTTGTTGTGGTGAACCAACAGCCCGCAGAGTCCCGTATTCGGTCTCTTGCTGCTGACAGCAGTAAACACTTCTAGCAAGCATTTGGTAGTATACCAATCGGTAATGAATGCTTCTCTGATCCCGTAAAGATACACCAGATATCCAGTCATAGTGAAAAAACTGCACGAAACTTAGCTATCATAGCAGCATTCCACGTGCTTTGTGCTCCTCATATGAAGTGTGAACTTGTGAAAGCTTCTTGAACCAACATTCAATATGTACTGAATCTCTGTAAAAATAAAAGATTGGCGACCTCTCTTAAATTCACTGATAGTAACCTTAAAAGGGCCTTCGTCTACAACTGCAATTTGAAGTCTATCTAATGATTCTTCCGGTTTTAAATTTTAAATCGTAAAATTTTATCACGCGAAAATCCATTTTTAGTGAGACATGATAATTACATTTAGTTCGTAATAAAATGTTTAGGGATATTTAAAGTTGCAGTTTTGGTATATCTTCAATGATCTTATTTTTAAAATAAAGTATAATCTGGAAGTGTTTCATACATAAAAACTGTTTTTCACAAAACTTTCTGATTGGCCTGGTATAAAAAATCTACACCAAAATAGTAACTACAACAGCTTTTGCTTATTGCATGCGTACTATCGAATTAAAGTAGTCCTTCACAAAAATACCATCACTATTCACATCACAAAAGTTTAATAGGTACACAGAAGTAGATTAATAAATTGTAAGAACGCAGTATGTTTACCCGAGTGACAAAAAATGTCTAATAATTAATTAATTCAACTAATCCGAAAATAAATGCCTTGAGTTTGTTAATGCTAGACAGTTTCAAAATTGTGGTCGATATGTTTTAAGTTATATTAGGTAAAAGTATTGGAAAACTGTGACACGACAGTTGCAGCAGGAGGAGGGCGAAGGCGGAGGATTTTCGGCCTGTGGGCGCAGGGAGGCGGCTAGCTGCCTCAGCGGCTGCTACGGAGAACGCACGCCGGCGGTAAGGTCACTACCAGAGGCCTTTGACATGGACCTTTCAGTCCACGGTGATTACAATAATCACCTTTAATTAAGAACTGATTTAATCTGACCTGTTACATAAGGGTGTAAGGATTAAAAAACTACACCTTCAGACTGAATATGGTTTCACAATAAAGTTATTTTTGTAATCTCGAGAGATAATAAACTATTGTGTAACCTTGACTGATGACTGACTTTATATCTAAGTGCATATTAACTTTGAAATAAACTACACCTAGAGGCTGGATTGCAACAACTAGGTATACATAATCACTTGAACTTCGTTTTATGCGTACAGTTTTGAGGCATATAACGCAATGGTTTTTAGCAAACTTTACTTACCTTAGTATTAAAGTCCCGCCGTACCATGTATTTATTGGGATTCCGTAGAAATCAAATGTAATAAGTGTAATGTAACCGCATGATGATTAGGTTGTAAATCTTAGAGCTAAGGTTATGTGTTTAGTAATCATAGCTACAAGCTAATCTCACGCTTTACCCATGCCAAATGTTAATTTTTTGGTTTCTAATCACTCGGCATTGAACAAAATTATTTACGGCGGATAAGTGAAACAAAAATAATATTTGGTTAGGTACCAAGGTAGGTACCTAACCTTGGTATGTTATGTACCATCACGTATACATAGGTGTACAGGTGATGGCACATAACATACCAAGATTAGGTACCTACCTTGGTACACAATCAAATTCGTCAATATTTCACTTGTACATAGACATTCTTACGACTCTTCAATCCGTAATTTTATTTAAGCGCCATATAACCATATTTATATACATGACCAGGTTTGCACGTGGTTGTACAAAATTGAAGGCATGTTAATATTTTTTTATAACCTTACCGGTCTAATCATTATTTCACAAAAAGTAGAGTAACAGTATCTGTATTGTGTTGAATAATTCGCTAGATATAATGTTATAAGGCAGATTGAATGAGCACAATAGGATAGTAGACTCCTGTTTCTGGGAGGCTTAAAGCAATACGAACGTTAAGGCGGGCGAATCCGAGTTGGACAGGCTAATTCATTGGATGGGGCCCTCCGTTAGAATGCCACTACACACGTCGATTGCTGATAGAATTGATCAGTTTTCGTCGATCATCAGTTGCAGTTTACCACACCAATCGTTCCGAAAAAGCCAAATCCATCGAAGTAGATCGATGCCATCGATCGATTGGTGTGCTGGAATCCTTTATCTAATAAAACTTGTTGGTTCAATTTTATAAGTCACTAATTAAAGTGATCGGTAAAGATATTGAAATTGTAAACAATTTCTTTCATTGCAATGAAATGCGATGCAATATACGATAGAAAATGTTCATTTTAAAAAACCTTTTGGGATCATAGAAACGTTCATCCTCACAAATTTCATCAAAACTACATTTTCCTTTGTCTAAAGAGTTTTCGGAAATGAAAGGCTGATGAATTATTCGTTGTTGGACCATTTTTACTTAAAAAACGAGAAGGTTTTTAATTCAACAGAATTTTTTTTTATTTGTACCACCTACGCGATATTACGCGATATCTTCGCCATTTGTGAACCTACCGATTTCAATAATTATTTTTTCAATTGAATTAATTGTACTCAAGGTTTGTTCTGTTTAAATTTGAAAAAAATATTCTACCTCTAAGAATGGAAAATGTAGCTATGAAGAATACAGCTTATAACAATTAATCATGATTCAGGCGCACTGAACCCTTGATACTTGGCACATTGATACTTTTTTTAAAGTTGAAGGGGTTCAAAAGGTGTAACAACTTGCTTATACCTTTTGAACCCCTTTTTAAATCTGTAAACTCATATCGGTACTTTTCCAGTTATTCAAGATAAACTTGCAAACACTGCAAAAGCAAAAGGAGGCATTGAAAAGATCAGTATTTTTTAGACTGAAGTGCTTGGAGGCTGCGTCCATATTCTACAGAATTTTGGAATGAGATCCAAGAATGGAAACCAAGAATATAATAAAGTTATAGTCTTCAACCTTGTTCTTCAGTGATCTAGGAGGCCGCTAGTGCCATCAATACGGAAGTGTTCTGATTGAGCGATGTCTTTAGGGTTCTGTACTTAAAGGGTGCCAACGGAACCCTATTACTAAGCCTTCGCTGTCCGTCTGTCTATCAGAACCTATACACTTAACACACCAAATTTAACTTTCAAGTTTAATGACTTTATGCATTACTCATTATCGGTAAATAATGTTAGACGTACTCAATATGCTCTTTAAATTCATGTGTACTAATGTCATATGGACATTAATTAGAGCCAGTAATAAATTGATAATGAAACCAATGTAATAATGAAGACTGCGACAAAACTTTTTGCTGAAAGAGTATGCCCGACCAGGTCTTCTACATTTTGAAAGTAAAGTGATCCTAACGGTTCATTGTCCTGATATCCTGACACCGTTAAATAAATATTACTCAAAATAATATAGCTGATATTATTTAACCCATCTTTAGCGTGAAAGAAACGATATAATTCTAAAAAGCACATTATTTTTTTATTTGTAGGAATAAGTAGTTGCTGAGATAGGATCGTAAAATCACACTCATTCATATAAAACATTTATGATTATAAGCCGAGACTACATACAAAAGTATTGCCATACCTTATTAAAAAAAACGGATATGTGCGAGTCTGATTTGCGCACCGAGGGTTCCGTAAGCAAACAAACATGTATATAGATAGTATGTAAATCTCGGGCATCAATTCTCGAAGATTTTGAACGTCTTTTCCGAAAGACAAACTTAACTTTGCAGCTCTAAAAATACTCTCGAATATATCGATTTACGACAGAATCAACTTTCCAACCGCAAAATGTAGGTTTGTAATCACAAAAGCTATTGTTTTATGTAATATCACAACAAATAAACGACTTTCAGATTTCTTTTTGATTTTTCTTTACTTGTGCTATCAGACCTTGTTTCCTACCAAATTTCATTATACAAGGGAAATGGGAATTACCCCATGGGTTTTGATTTACTTGCGAAATGTTCAAATTTGTTAAAATCTATGGCTTAATAGCCGTATCTTTTGATTGCGTTGAATTAGAAGCTTGATTTTTTTACATCTTCAAGAGTATTTGTTATTAATTTCAACTTGATACGTCTACGGGTTCCTGCGAAAAAGGGTCTTTACAGGCGGACAACAAAGTGATCCTATTAGGGTTCCTTTTTTCCATTTGATGAACGGAACCCTAAAAATATTTATTGTGATTACAAACTTATATTTTACGGTTGGAAAGTTGACTTTGTCGTAAATCGATGTATAGGAGAGTATTTTTAGAACTGTCAAGTTAAGTTTGTCTTTCAGAAAAAGGGGCAAAACACTTCGAGAAATTATTCCTGAGGTGGACGTACTATCTACATACAAGTTTGTTTGCTTACACAACCCACGGAGCGCGAGTCGCGCTTGTCCGGTTTCATTTTTTAATTTATTAGTAGCATTCATTGAGTAGATCGACGTATGAGAAAACATTTTTCCACTGACAAGTTATGTGTGTTCGTTAATTACATTACTTATAATTATTAAATTGCATTGAGCTGGCATGCAACCCCTCATAGTGCGAGACTTAATTGCATTTACCTTTTATTTTTCTGTTTTTGTGTGCATCAACAGGATTTGTGGACGAACTATATAAAGGCTGTAAAGAAACGTAATTTTATGACAAAACATGCACATCGTTTTCTTTTTGTGCATAAAGAGTTAACAGATAGGTACTGGTACGGGTATCCAACATAAGAAATTGACCGCATAAACCCATAAATAAACCAATAACTAGGGAATTATTGGCACTTTCAAGATACACATCAGTTTAAGCATTTGCGGCAACAACTCAAACCCACCCGCGCAAAAAACCATAGTGCTTTGTTAAACTAAAATAGCCAATTAGAATGTCATTGCAGTGAGTTGCAATGTTTACCCTTCAGAATTAAAGAGCTTAGATTAAATTATCAGTCCATAAATAACATAAATTGCATTCGTAAATATAATAGTGGTGTTACTCAATATTAAGCAATTAGTTTCACTCATGAAGCGTGCAAAATGATAAAGCGGTTCATGCATGTTTGTCTTATGATCAGGCACTAACAATAATTTGTATGATTTCACTCTTGTATATAAAAAGATATATATATATATATATATTGTTAGACGCATACACACATTATTGTTGATAGCCATAACAATATATCACATTTTCAAAGTTATTGTAATATTTCTTTCACAGTATTCTACAAGTCTAGCTGATGAAGCTCGAGATAATCACGCCCAACAAATTGAAAGAGCTGAAATAGCTAATTTGGTGCGATCAAGAATGGAGTCTCTAAATCTCACTGGTATAGATTATGACGACGTTAGTGAAAAACGAAATAGCTTGTCTTACGTAATTATTAACCCTAGTTGCGATCTGAATTTGCAAGAAGGTGACATTATGTAAGTACCAGCACAATTAATATAACGTTACTTCATTTAAGGAGTTTGTACACTAATCAAATACATTTTAGCACCCATTTTACCAACTCAGCGGTTAATTCTGGAATTTTAAGCAACATCCTAACTTTAGTGCTAAATTGGGACGTAACTTCTAGAATCCAGTGTATTTGCCTTATCGAAACTGACAAATCTACATGTATTATATTATCTTAAATATTTTATACTTTTTTCAGATATTTGGTCCGTCCATCACCATTTTCCGCACAAAAAACATTTGAACGCCATAACAGTCGTCGAAAATCAAATATAAGTTTTTGTTCCCAAGCGTTAATTCAAGCACAAGGAGTTTCAAGCAGGAGAGGATCCGTTATAGGCGCCAGTTTTACTCAACCCCGTGCGCCTCCACTGTCAACTACAAAAGCAAATTCACTATCCTTACCCGATAGTCCAACTATTATAACTGACTTCAGAGGCCGATCAAACTCTCTCAGAGTGGTTGACGATATATTATTGCGACGATCGAACTCTTTACGACAGGGGCTTAGCGGAGTTGGATCCCGACGACGTAAAAGTAGTTTAGAAGAAATCGGTATATCACACTTTAATTCTTTACTACAGCATCAACAACAACAGCAGCAACAAAATGCATTTAAAATAGCTTTGAATGGGAGTATAGGCCTGGAAGTAACGCCGCCGGAAGAAAATCCTTCAGATCGTTTGCCTTGTCCACCTATCCCCATCAGTGCATATCAGGAAGTCGCAGCTGCTTTACCATCTTCGTCTTTAGGTCCAACATTACCACCGGTCAGTCCCACACCAGATCCGCAGCATTTGCAAGGGACAATTGTATGATACCACCTGATGTGGGGACGACGACTGGGTTCCGTTATTAGAAACAAGTGGACGTAGATTTTAGCTCGGTAAAACTTCTTATTGAGTATTTCCTCCTGTAGAGCCGGCTAAATAATTAATGCCACTCATGTACGGAACTTGATTTCACCTCGTAGCGTCTCTGCCTTTAATGTAGTGCCACCTAAGTACAGTGATGTAGACTGATGGTGAAAGAGCTGTGTATTGTAAGCGGGATCAATTAGTTACTAGGTAAGGGAAATTTTAAGTCAGCACATCGCTGTCTGTATATACATATATTATATTATATCAGAGTTTTACGTAATCTTATTCAGATTTAGAGATTGTACATAAAATTAAAATCACAAACTGTTGTACATATACATCATATAGAAGAAAAGTATGTAACTTATGAATCACTTAGGATTCATTTTTCTAGCGTATCCGACCAAAGAAAATTATATCAACTTGAATTTGAAAAATGGTAGAATCCATACTATTATTATTATGCAAATATAAAATTACTTATCATTAGATTTGAACAATAGCGTTCTGATGTGCATAGAACCCAAGGAAAACAGATTAAAAAATAAATAACATGTATGTATTCACAAAAACTGTATTTTATTTACTCTATCAACAGAATGTTATTGTAACAAGCTTAAACGTACGTACATACGTGCGTAATATATGAGAGTAAGAATGCACCAAGTCGAGAAATCTATCCCGAGAATCCTAATCCTATCGCTATATATGTATTATACTAGCTACGCCCCGCGGTTTAACCCGTGTAAGTCCTGATGCCGTAGGAATATCGGGATAAAGAGCGCAGATAAGTAGCCTATGTGTTAATCCAGGTCCCCAGCTATCTACATACCAAGTTTCATCGCAATCGGTTCAGTAGTTTTTGTATGAAAGAGCAACAAACATCCATACATCCTCACAAACTTTCACGTTTAGTAGGATTGTATATGTGAAATCGCCCTATTCGCTTAGTGCTTTGATTACCAAGGTCTTGGTCTATGGTGACCAATCACCTGGGTCACCTGGACCTAGACCATGGGTTTTCAATTAATCACCCATCAATATTATCGCTTAGGGGTTCATTGTCAATTCCATTCAAATTATTATTAACGGTACGTTAATCATGTCACCTCTAAAGAAATGTTTAAATACCATATTTAACAAAATTAAACAATCCAATATTTGTCATAGTCGAATGGGTTGGGGTCATTCATCTTACGTTGAGGCACGATCACAAGTGACTCATTCCGTCCTGGTACTGCCACGCCCTGCCACGGGTAAACCTATTTTAGGTACAGAGCTATACACCATATCGCACACATAGATCTACACAGATTTTAACTCAAAAAACTTTTTTAGAACAGGCGAAACACTAATTACTGTGTCCCTGTACATTTCAGTAGTTTTCTGTATAGATCTATGCTTTATATGAAGCTAGAAGAAAGTTATTGTAGGAATATTGTGTTTTAATCATATTTTGGGGCTCCAAATTAAATTTTTGTAGATATTTCCATTTTACTTAATGTTTGTATATTTGTTTTATTTTCTTGAGCTGAGCCCGTGTTGGTGAATTTAGCGTCGAGTAGTAGTGATATTTTTAAATCTGTTTTATTGATCGGTAATTATGGAGACAAGAAATTCGATGGTGTGCATAACTCAAAAATTTTAACTTTTGAGTTACCTCCCTTTAGATCTAGGTGTGCGATATGGTTTTAGTCGGTTCAATTCCGACATCTACCCTCACCGATAGCCCCGGAAAGTCCCATATATTATACATGGAACCTCCAAGGGTAAAAAGAAAATGTGCTGTTCCGTTAATTTACTATAATGCCAGGCACAGGCTAACTGTTGAAGGGTTTTTTTATGTCATAGTAATTATTTGTGAATGATGTTTTCATATTGAAACTATGTTGCACCCTATGTATATAATACATATAACGAACACCTTAAGGATGCTGTTGGGGCTTTCGTGCGACTGTAGTGTATCTGCTGATGCTTGCGCGGATCTCAAGGGCCCGGATAATATCTTTGCATTCATGAGCAAGAGAGTGGCTTCACTAGTGTTTAGGTTATGGTGAGTTCCAACACAGGGTTCATCGAGATGCATATTCTCGTGGTAGTGTGCGACAAAATAAAGATCGAAAAAATATTTTCTTACATTAATACTCGTACTAATACCCCAATTAGAATATCAAAAAAAAACTAAGAGGCTTACTTAAACTAGGATATGATATCTATTGTAGAGGCGTCTTTAGACCAGCTAAAGGTTGGAAACCTCTACTTTGCCAGAGATTACAAAGATTCGAGACGCTCGTAACATTTACCGCAAGTATTCACTACGAATCAACAGAATTAGTCTTGTATTAATTGATATCTACTAGCTTACCTACGCATAGATAACACGAGTGGAAAGTGGCTATGCTAAATGCTTTTCAATTTTCATATTGCTATACTCGTATTAGTATACCATGCGGTAAAGAATATCATTATATTATTAGAACCAACAAATTTGGGAATTGACCTCGTATAGTGATGGAATGCTAATGAATTGAATCATTATTTTAGATACCTATGTTGTGGGGACAAAATGAAACATTGCTGCAAACAGATACTTCTCTTACGAACCCAGCGCCTGTAGTAAGTATGACAAAACCATTCCGAAACCCCTTAGTGTAAAAGCGTCGAACTTATAAGTTGTCCGTTGGTGTACCATCTATACCTATGTATGTGATTAGCTTACAGTATGTCTAAAAGCAACTACTACTACGTGTTTTGAAAGTGTTTCGTACAGATTACCTAGTTTAGGGTAGGGTGTGGTATACCTATGTAGTTCGCCACTGCCAATCTGGTATATTATAATTATCTTTTAAAAAAAGTATCACCGACTTTAATGCGCCTCAAAATACCCAAATCGCACCAAGTGTGCTTATAAAATTTGAAGAGACCCCTCGATTTCTCCAGAATCCCATCATCAGACCTGACCCTGACCTCATGACCATGGGACCACCTGGAAAATATACTTTTTTAAATAAAAAAAGAATTTTTCAAATCGGTCTAGGCGTCTTCGAGTAATCGGTGAACATACATAAAAAAATATATACAGTGGAACATAGAACCTCCTCTTTTTTTTAAGTCGGTTAAAAACTGAAAACTTCCCTATGATCTGTACATACATAAAATCGAATAAAGAGTATTGGTTTTGATATAGGGCTCTGTTTCCGCATTTAGACTCACAGACGGTCTATTATGCGTTCAGATAGGCTGCTTAGTGGAGCCAGTCTAGTTCCTTTCAGAAGCACAGAAGCCTCCTATGGCGTTCACAGGCTTCTAGGAGCGACCTAGTGAGCGCCCTGTTTCTTCTACCTAGCAATATTTAGTACAAGGGATCTAATATACATTCAGAAATTAAATGATGGTTCTAAACAATCTAGATGGTATCTGACAATATTTGTAATTAAAAAAGCATAATAACTTGAACATCATCTGCTTAAAAATGTCAGGATGAAAGTAGTGATGTAAAAGAAATAAGAATAACAGTATATTTTGCTTTTTATGTGTCAATTTTAACTCTTATTCTATTGTCTTATTTCATTGTTAGTTTTGAAACGCCTACTTAATTATGATAGATATCCATATATATAGATATCCATACTTTTAAAAAGCAAATGCATGTCCTAATGTAAAAAATAATACAATTATCATTCCATTTTTCAGTCAAATAAAAGAAATTGTTCGGCTAAGGTAATATCGTCTCATAGCCCTAAAAAATACAGACCATCGTTTTCGAAAAGTAATGGCTAACTATTGTTTTAGTGCAAGGGTACCGACTGTTTCGTTGGAGTAAGATTTTAATTTTTTTTTTTTCTAATGCCACAACTTTAACTATACTGATTATTGTTTATCGTGTTAACAGTGTAAGGGCTCAATGGCATCAGCTGCGGTGAATATTTCTTTTTACGTTTGTTTAATTTAAAATTAATTTATATTTAAGTGTATACTTATAAGTTATTGCATAACAGCATCTTTTGTTTAGAAACTAAAATTACTGTAACACCATAATGACTTCGGTTTTAAAATAAATTACTTTATAAATTATTAGTAAACTCCGTTTTAGGATATAAAACATATATGGAAATTTAATCTATTTATTTTTCTTAGGCTGTCGGATTTAATACAACCGCAATAGTACGTATATACATATAGTGTTATTAGTTTCTACTATTTACATTATACTTACTTTGTGAATGTAACAATCGAATTGGATTTCTACCCAAGCCATTATCAACTACGCTGTTCTTCCCTTTCTCTGCCTATATTGAAATATATGCAGAGAAACCCCAATTCTTCTTTTCCTGTAACTCTATCTTTTGCTCATTGAGGTATGGTGAGATATTTGAGCCATTTATTATAATTTCTAAGGTTCATGGAGATTTATCAACGGTTGAAGTGAGTAAGGCAAATCATTATTTTATAATTGTTATCGTTATAAATGGAAAATGGTGGCAAGTAGAATGTTATTAAAACGATGTAATACATATTTTTCTTCAAGTGCTACGGTCCTCTGTGCAGTTCGGTAGTAAGTATTTAGTTCTTATAAATTTAACTTTGAAATGATATTGATTTACATTCTTTGGACTCGATTATGGAAGGAATTAACCATCTGGAATGTTAAAACCGTCAATGTCCCGAAGATCTAAAAAATTAGAACGTGGTGGCCATGGCCATGATTATCGTTTTTAGAAATGGAAACGTTTATAGAAATGGAAATGTTAAGAAACGTTTGACACTTGTCTAAGCGAGCAGGACATGCGGGCGTTGGTAGCTCCGTGAATAAACCGTTTCTATCTGTTTACTGTCAGGTACTTATAACTTGCAAGAAACATTACAGTTCTCATTACGATTCCATCTACTAAGAATACCTATAAAAATACTTGAGATGTTTGTGATGTTTAGGCATTCTGATATACTAATAACAATAAATAATAATTAATAAATTCATTTTTTGTTAAGTGCGATGGCAAATCAAACGTATGCATGGCCAAAGTAAGTACGGTATTAAATAAAATTATCATCTATAACAACATCCTTATCTTTATTATCATGCGTTGAGCGTTTCTCACAGGGAATCTGGTTATTATTAGTATTTCTTTGAAACCTTTACACGACCACTTGCGACCAAATATTGATAATGTGTAATACGAAAATCGTTTTCAATCGACTTAACAAAAGGAGTACCTAGTTTCTCAGTTCGTCGAAATTTTTTTTACACGCTTTATATCAGCTTCACTTGTATGTTTGTTTGTATGTTTGTAACCGACTCCTTTGGGCGCGATTTTCACCCACTTTAAACGGCCAGATTTCATTCAAATTTTGCACACGTGTCAAAGACCGCTGACAATGTAATAATTCAATTAATTTTTTTTTTTTGGTTGTATTTTTCTATAAAAGCGTGTTTTTTAGTTTTTTAAACTATAATTATTATGTATGTTACCCGATTACTGGTAAAAACGATTACTGGCAGATGGAATAATAAATATTTCTCGGGTTGCAATGCAAATACTTTAATATGGTTGCTAAGCAATTTATGCTCGTCAAAATACATATGGTGAACTACTGGACTCCTCAACAATTAACATCTCTGCATCGGCAAAAGTAAGCTTTTGTAAAAGGTGATGAGCAGATCACATTAGGCTATTGTAACTTAGACAAACTAAAAATCGAGCCACTCAAAAGCGAGTTTTTTTTTTTTTTCACCCTGCACGGATGAATAATACAGCTTGTTACCATTTATCATTATTTGGGCGCGTTGAAGTCATTGATACTTTTTTAAAAGATAATTGTAGCTGTGGTGGTTTCACGTTACTCTTACTTTCGGTGTGAAAATTGTTTTCATTTTCATTGAATTAAATGTTTTTTTCTATTGTGGTCTTTTACCCTACTGCCAAAGAAAAGTTAAAATTAAATGTTTTTCGTGCGTATCTTGTATGAATGTACCAACATATGTAATATTCTTTATTACCTCGTATCATCTAAACGACTTTATGGAGTTTGATAAATAACAAATCGTTAGATTTGTTTATGGCAACCCAAGTGTAAATGTGGCTAAAAAAATGTAGATGGCAAAATTTTAGGTGCCATTTTCCAAGGTTCCAATTTTTTGTCTTGGATAAATAAGACCAGTTGACATGGCATTTATAACTTTGTTAATATATAACGCATCTCCTGACAAGTATTTTTTCCTGATATGGCTTTTTTCCAAATATGTATCAATTTATAATGGGACATAAGCCGTCGAAACCGTTTTTAGGAGCTATTTACAGCTCCTAAAAACAGTTTACGCTTTAGATACAATCTGAAATTACCACAAAATAAAATTAACACATTTTACTTTTTTAAAATGATAGTGCATTGGGCGGTCCTGTCAATCGTTAGTGAGTTACATTTGTAAATATTATATTATAATGTTAATGGTCTGGTTTTAAAGACACACAGTGTTAACATAAAACTTAAATCTCTGATTGCAGTGTCGTGCAGTAACTTGCCTCTCTTTTGTGAGTATTTATTTAATATACAATTTTACATTTCAATTAACTTTTTATAACAAGTAACAATTTCTTTTCTTTAAGCACATAAATAACTTAAAAAATGACATCTGTTCGGGATGGGATATATTCAAGCGCAATAGAGAATGTCACTAGGTCCCTTAAAAACTACATGACCGTCTAGCGTACCTAAACGTCTTGAAATACAGCTGTTTATGTTTTACTGATGGAATGTTTCTGTTATATCGGCCACCACGCTGATTTTGAGTTTTGCTGCAATATATATTCCCTAACCAGGCGACTATTTCACAAAATATAGAAATAAACAATAATATTTCTATCTAGAATGTTAGTTTATTAAATAAATTAACCATACTCATATTCTTTAGTAATTGATATAATATTTTTTTAGTAAAAATCTTACCTCCGTCACAGAACACATAATATGCCTCCGACAGCTGATTCTGTAATCTTGAGCAAGAAATATCGCCAAATTCAACATTTCCTCACAGGTCGAGGAACAAATTGTCACTGAGCGACCGATAGACGTTCACCAACGACCATATTGCATAGACTCTTTCTTAACTAAACAAGGTATCATTTCGTAAAAAATTAGGCTCCTAAGGAATTTGTGTTTATTAATCAATGTAAGAAACTGTTAACCGCCCTAAGGGTCGTTTAAAGTTTTCTTTTTTCAGTTTTCCGATACTAAGTGACTTTACCCTACGTGTGTATTAAGAATTATGTGGTTCTGCTCTCCATTGTGTATCTGATTTTTGCTTCTATTTTAAGTTGTCTATTCTAAGGCTTTTATGTTATTTTATGGAAGAGGGCGTTACTGTAGCCGTGCCGAATTAGAAACGTATGAAGAGTGATTATTTACGCAGTGCTATAACGTTAAAAACGTGATCTTGTAGGGTAAAAGGCGTTTTTCAGAAAATTTGCAAGTACGTTATGGGAATACCACTTCAAAAAAAATTGTTTTCATTTAATTGTAATTAAATGCGTAAATGCTAAATATATTTATATCAAAATTCCAATTGTTTTTTAAATTGAAATTTGAAATTCCGAAAAATACTGATTAAAGACTTATATTACATACACTTATATTACACATTATATACACTAGAGAATTTCACGACTTCGTGAGAGTCACAGTACAGAGTACAGAGTCTTTTTTTAATGAAAATACAATACATTTCGAAAATTTTAAACTAACAGTAAATAAATTGATAGAAATATGCCATGTATTAAAAGGTAATCTAAATAAAAACAGGTTAATAAATTCAACTTTATAAACAGAAAGTTAAAACCTTTGCCTTGAATAAAACCGTCGTGTAGATGAAATAAAAATTTGTGCACCACGTGACGTGAACACTTTTTACATTGATATCTTTCAAACTTATGCTACTAAAATAAAATGGCGATTGTCAATAGGTACTAACGAAAATGTTACGAGAATTCAAAGACACTATTTGTTTGAAAAGGATTATTATTCCAGGTCTTAAAATACCGTAGCGTAGTCTGAATTTCCACCATACACGATTTCGTAGGACATCACGAAATTTACCTTGACCTTTGCTTGCTTATTTTAGAGCGGAAAACCGGAATTTAAGTATTAATCTAAAATTAAAAAAAACGAGGGATCTATAATTTTTACCTCCAAACTCGCAAGGAGGAGGTCGTTGGGCACGACAAAATCGCATAGCATGTTGCCTTGTTTTAGCAATATTTAATATATTAAGCTATTTCCACAAGTTTTAAATAATACAGTTATTAGGATAATAGCTACTTTATAAGAAAACAAATTACAACTCGGGAAAAAAAAATCTCTGAATAAATAACTATTAAAGTCACAGGACATGTCAAATCTAGAATGGTGCATTTTTCTGAAAAATGCCTAAAATATAACATTTCAAAGGACAGCAAGAAATACACAAACAATCATCTTAAAAGGCCAAGCTGTGCAAAGAAGAAAAAAGACAAGTGAAAAGCGCATGAAAATACATGGAATAGTACATAGGCTACTTTCTATTCCAAAAAAATGCACTGTTCAAGTGGGAAATTTCACCAAAATTTCCACGCGAACGGAGTCGCGAGCGACAGTTAGTATTTAATTAATCTCTTAGGCAAATTAACAAAATTGGTGCCAATTCACTAATCGGGAGATAAAATCTCTAATTATAGGCTGATATCGATATTGTCTAGTTTGGCCAAAGTGTTTGCTCATAAATGGTAGCATTTAGAAAAAATAATTATTTTAAAAATTTTATTAGTTTAAGTGTATATTAATTCAGGTGCATGAAAGTTAATGTGACAACTGTCAGCAAAACAAATAACTCAAACAAAATTAAAGAAATAAGGTTGTCTTTTATTCATACCGCCATTAAAAAATGTTGTTAGGTAGGTAACTAAATCTTCATCCCACAAGATTTTGCATATGTTTTTGATGGGATCTGATTTATTTTTGTAGGTAGGTGTTTTTCCTTGCTTTATAGGCTAAACAATGCTTGTTTTCAAAATTTGAAGCTTATGTGTATGCTAGAAGTACCTTAAAATTTTGATGATCGGTAAGTGAGTGAGTTAGTAACGAAATTAAGGAACTTTGACTTGCAATATTTTTGAAACTACGAATTCAAATTGGATGTAATTTAGGAATATACTTAGTCATATTATATCCTCTTGGTCACTAAAAAATCAGGCTTCCAGCTTTATCCAAAACGAAGTTATAGAAGGGTCAAAACGTCCTGAATGGCTTCAAGAAAAGAGTGATACGGCAGTGCCTCTGTCTATAATATTATACCTCTTTATTGTACAAAAAAACATTTCAAGGAAGGAGAGTCCAGCACTATTGTGTCGATGGCTTTTTCAATTCGAAACTTTAAGTTGAACTTTGAGTTTAAGTTGATTGTTTATGTTAGTTTCGTTTATACCGAACCCATTAATGATATCATGCAATTTTTTTGTGAAAATAATTTTATTATTTGTGCAATCTTAAACGCAAGGGCCATGTGTGATCTCAATAGTACTTGTTGATATAATACTATTGTATGTTTCAGAGCGAGGGTCAAAAGTCTTCTTCAAACGTAAGTTTTAAAACTATGAATGTACCTAATAATATATACATCTACACAAATAAATTAAATTGGAGTGTCTAGTTATAATATCATAATAACAGCTTTTAGCAGCTTTTTTTAACAACAACTAAATGCATCTAAATGTTTACACGGTACTAATACCGAAAAATCTGTGGTAAAAACTGTTGTCTGTCTGTCTGTCTGGTTGTTCCGGCTAATCTTCCGAACAAGTGACCGATTTGCACGCGACTTTCACTGGCAGATAGCTGATGTTATAAGGAGTAACTTAATTTTATTTTATTTGTACTTTATTTTAGAAAAAGAATTAGGGTTCCGCGCAAAAACCATAAATATATAATCGGGAGCGAAGTAGTAGTAAATAATGATGCTCAGTTCCTATGATATCGCTATAATTCTATAATGTAGAGTATTCCCTAACAAGCCTAGAATATATGTAACCAAAGAGAGATAGAAGCACCCAATAAATTAAAATACAACCAGCTGAGGCTTTTCATTGTAAAACAAAATTATAAACTTTTTGCGAAGACAAAGTCAACAGTTTGTTCAATAATTAATCACGAAATTCTTAAAAACCCAATGTTTCGTGTTATTTTACTTTTTGCCCAATGGTAAGCTGTTCGCATGCGCGTTTCTACCCTTTAAGAACCTATTTAATACTAAAAACTCTTTTCTTGAATAATCTCATGAGTGATTTGAATATACATGCTGTCATAAACTGTTTGATGCAAATGAATAAATAGTATTTGTTTGTAAGTCCTTTCAAATCCTAAAGTCCGTCTAACAACTCTACGCAAAATTCAATACAAACTAACGTGAGGTTGTTCAGGCTGAAAGAGCTCGATTGACGATTCTATTGGAATTGATAAAAAATATCTGGCAGGACTCCCCAAGTAGTGTTAATCTTCAACAACGTAAAAAAGAAGTAGTGATGAGGAAAGGGTTCTCTCATTGATTTAATGCAAAATGCAAATTAAAACAAGAGTAATCGATCTCACGATCAAAATCTTACTTAATAATAATGCCTGTATCCTAATTATAATTAGGTTCCACTAAAGTTATTAAAATCGGGCAAAAAATGCCAGCCCTGTACCGGGCATTTTGGAAATTCATGTTTATAATTGGAAGTGTATTAAAAAGAAAAAGTAGATAAAGTGTGAAGGAAAGGAATATTGCTTATACGGATAGGATGGCGAGTGAAATGCAAATGTTGAAATAGATGACGTGTGGTGTGACCGTGCGAGTACTGGGTTTCAAGCTTCCTGTAATTTATTACAAATCCACGACAGGGAACTTGAAAGTTCAAAGTTGATGGAAAGTTGAGGAACAACATATTATCGTTTTATGGACATGTGATGCATAGAGATAATCAAATGAAGGAAATAAAAGAGTTGAGGACGACCAAAGAAAACACAGAGTGCGTGAAAGAGTTCATGACGAATAATGGAGTAGAATAGAATCACATTGCGCCGACCCCAAATAAATGAAGGAGAAGGGTTAGAAGATGATAATAATATGAAATTGACTTTTACTTGAAGTTAGTGCTAATTGATCGCGACCGAAACCTTATGGTGGTCAGCTGATGCTACACAATATGCGGGCTTCCCGAGCACGGCCCTTTGCAATAGTTGCGAGTGACTACAGATACAGGCACTTATCATCAGGACATCAGTTTAAAAAAGGGTTCTTATATTTTTAATTTGACTTTACTTTTAATATAACAGCAGTAGCAGCAGACTTAATAAACAGCATGCGTGAAAACGATATATTTGCATCAATTTATTTGCTTTTCCCCTTTAATGTTCGCGTGAGTAAACATACGAATACCAACCTATAATGATTCATCTGTTTTTGTTCAAGTGCATGGGTCATAGATGTCATTCAAATGTAAGTAATTGTTTCAATAAATAAACACTTAAAATAATAGTTAAACAGGTTTGAAAAACCACTAAGAAAGGTCACTGAAAAGTGAAAAATAATCGATTTTAAACTTAATTGAAAAGACTACATAAGTGTGACACTTATGTATTCTTAAAATAATAGGTAACATTATAATGGCAACAGGTACCTACTGGTCTATATGCAATCTTATAATATAAGTACAACATTTGAATAGTTTTAACAAATTTAAGTAAACAGCAAAACCAAAAATATGCCTGAGGGGTTATTCCATATGTACACAAAAGTGGATTATATGAAAGATAAAAACGCTTGGGACTAAACTGTTTTTAGGTTTACAGGCTCTTATGTGAGCTAATATGTTTCTTGTTTTCCGTCTTTCTCAATAACATAATAACCAAACAACAACACGCAGTGCTGTAATATATTTAACTAAATCTGAACATGAAAAGCAAAAGGTCGGATCTGAAGATCTCCCAAAAACGACTTTTCAACATCACAATAGTAATTTTTTTTTCTCTTGCTAGCAACCTGATTCTACTACTCTCTACACTGACCACATTTCTATCTTTTGCATTGCTAGGATCCATCTATGCATAAAGTCGGATCTGAGGACTTTCCGAAATATTTGTAAGGCATGTTTTGCAATGCAAGCTTTATTTCAATTAATGTCTTATTCAATAAACTACTAATACTTTTATAAAAGTACCTATTTAAACATAAAACTTAAAAATGACTTAAAAAAATCATACAACTTCTAAACTTTCGCGTCCCATGATATCATTATGTACACCTACATACGCCCAGGAATTAACGTGATCATAAACGGAATGTCAGGCAAGTATGTGATATCTATTTCGTAATAGCGTAAATTCCCGTATATATACATAACTAAAAAGAATTGTTCCAATACCCTTTATTTTAAGGTCTTATCAGCGGGTCGGTCAAAACTATCTGATGATTTAAAACTGCTGATGAGTAGCTGTGAGTTTGTTAGCGCAATTTCTTTTCACAAGGCTGAACTAGGTATGTGGAAACGGACGGTAGATAGCGATCTTAATTATTTGTAAAATGGCATTATTTGTTATTTTATATTTGATAATCATATCGAAATTTGAAAGTAGCATAAAGAAAAGCCCTTGGTATTTTTGGTTCGTAAATTAATATTTAAGTTTGTTTGCAGTGCACCGGGGATTTTTGTATTTCTTTGGTAAATATGTAGTTTATAAGAATATAGATTTTAAAATTCACCTAGAATAGAAAAACTTTAAATAGGTAGATACCCACAAATAATTTAAACGTAGCTTTTTAGTCAGACCAAGAATAGATAAACGCTCTTTTACTTCTTATTTGCACAAGCTAATTAGAGGCAAGGATAGGTAGGATCAACAGTGTATAAATGATTTATTATCGTTATGGCTATTTAATTTCAAAAAACCGAATCGTAAAGTCTACGGACAAACTCTACTACAACGACTAATGTGCCGAGAGAATTTGGTGTTCGAAAACTCATACTTTTTCAGTCAAATCAACAGCATATTCGAATATAATATCTGAAACACATTATACCTACATCCAAAGCCTATATCGCTATCTAGGCATAAACTAAGCAGTTTCTATTATGGCTTCTATAATACGGGTAAATATAGTATTCCTTCATAGATATTTTTTTGGATAGCAAATATTATTTATCCTTGCAGTATTATTCAAATGACTAAAATATTGTTAAAATTTATTAATTTATGTTTTCATTACCAACAAATAGTGTCAAGGCTCAGGATGTATCGCTGAGGTAAATATTAGAATTCTATTACCTTAATATTTCACTTTATTGAAATTATATAAACTGATTATAGCTACCAAAAAGTAAATTCTTTCAGAAGTGGTAGGCAGTATCATTGATTCAAGAGGCGACATGCTATTTCTCTTAATAACTGGGCTAGTGCGATACTCACCGGACATGGCTGCTCCAAGATGTATCTTTGTCGTACTTGCAATATCTGCCTTAATCTATCTGCCGAACACTAAACATTGTAGAGTCACCCAAAGAGACCGTCTCCTCCGATCACTCTCACTGTAACAGCTCAACCTGATCTTCATATTTGATTATGGTCTTTATTTTCTTGATGAATTAACCAGTCACGTCATCGACCATCTTCTGCAATAGACGCAATGTTGTTGGCGTTGTGATTGGCTGGACAAAAAGTTTGGAATGATGGTTGAGATACGATGAAGTATTGCAATTTTCAACAAACGTGAGCCAAGTGTTATAGAGCAAGAGTTCACCTTCGTCACCTTGGGGATAAGGAAGAATTAGGGCCTCCAGTAACCTCACTTATTCGGCGAAAAACAGTGTAATAATTATGGCTTTACTGCCGGTTTCCTGTGAGGCGTGAAATGTCACAGAACGTATAAAGTCATACTTACGACCAAGCTAAAACTCAGGTACTCTAATCAGTCTCATAGGGTTAAATTCTTTTAATTTGACGATTACAGTGTCATGCCGTAAGATGTCAATCCCATGTAAGTATGAAAGTACCTACCTATTTACCTACATAATGCCTTTATGATGCTCCTCTATTAACAAGATTCAATAAGCAGAGCAATCTTATAAAAAATGATCTCAGATCTCTGCTCCGGTGGTGTAAATAAAAGCTTTTATCGAATGATGGCAGTATAACTTGTAAGAAATTAACATTCTCAGTTCCTTTATTTTTAGAACTTTTTAGATCAGATTCTTTTAGGCAGGTCAGAAAAAGAATGAGATTATTGCTGCTGTATTAAAAAAAAATAGGTACTTATTAATTCTTAACTGGTTCTGTGAAAGTTTTGTTGCGTTTTTACCGGTAATGATCATTTTGGTAATAATAAAGTACTTACTTATTATAATACTTAAATACGGGAATTAACAATAGGTATTACATACCTCTGAATGTTAATTCCCGTACATTTACCTACATACCTAATTATATCGCGGAACGCGAAAGTTTAAAAGATCGAAAAATACTTATTACTATTAGCAAAAATAATGTTTAAAGGATTTTTCAAAAAAGTTCTGTTCAAAAAAAATAAAAATGGCCACTTCATTTTTATCTTAGTTTTTACCATTGTCAAGTAGGCTCTCCAACCGTCCACAAGGTTAGTTGGGTAAGTAGGTTAAAATTTCTAGACGAAAACGTTAGAACCAAAAACGTACCGCGTTTTATTTTACAGTAGCTACCTCATACACATCATTTATCATTCGAGCCTAAGAGCAATAATTACTATTCGAGCTGTTTCGGCAGCGCGCCTAGCGCCACGGCAGAACTCGACTCGTATTCGTTAATATCGCGATTAGTAATTATTGCTCTTAGATCGCGATATTTTAAGTTTTCCATACTGTGAACAACACGATGTCAAAGAAAAATCAAATGGCGCAAAAACAAAGAATCACTAAATTCGAAACATAAATACCATAAACTTAATATTACTACCAAGTTTATGATAAATACACAAGCCTAAATTTTAAATTAACTTGAATTTGGAATTCCTAACCAAACGCCAGATATTTGAGATCGAAGTTACCAGTTCGACAAAACGCTAATTTCCTATGACATGTAAAGACCGAATAATTGCAAAATAATTGTAAAGGAAGAAAGAAGAATTATTAGTTCATTAATATTTTTTTTTCGAATACTAACATATATATTATATGATAACGAAACACTGTGATAATATCACCTGTTGTAACGTGATTTGTGTGACGAGCTTTTTTGTCATTGTAAAAAAAATCTATTTTCACCAGCTACTCGACCACTAGCTATTTGCAATAAAATATATGGTGACTATAAATTTGAGATAAAAACTATCCTATCTCTCAAGTTGGACCAAACTGCACACAGTGTGCAAAAATTCATTAAAATCGGTTCATTCGTTTAGGAATTCATCGCGGACAAACCACGTAACACGATTTTTTTATATATGAAGATATACTCGGCGGTTTACTTTCATCTGTACTATTATGTATAAGGTGCTTTAACGCAAAACGAAAAAATCTCGTATTCTTTCCACTAAATGATTTTATTAATTTGTTTAAGAATAGATACTTACTGCTGTTTTATATTCTTGTTAACCCACCCAGCTACGTTGCACACTGACTTACACTTCTTGTTTTAACTAATTGTAAGTAGGTACAGTACCTACAACAATTAGGAGTCAAAAAAGATAAGTGTTTCATAAAATAAACACAGGATTTGTCGAAAATTAATAACCTACCACATATTTTTTTACGAAAATAAATTATTCCAGAACTTTAAACTTTACTTTCAGTGCACCGGTTCCGCCTGTGAATCTATGGTAAATATCCTATATATCCAGTATAGTAGTTCTTATAAGAACAAAATATATACAAATTCAAGTTAATACAAATTCAATTCAACTAAGATCACTGTACCATTCAGGACTAAAATATTTGCACCTACTTAGATACTTCTAGCTATTCAGACTTATTTATATGGTATTTAATTCAACAATGACTGATGTTTTCTTTTTCAGTGCGTAGGCCGGTATTGTACTAACAGCACTGGACATTATAAATAAAACTCGAGAATTAAAAAAATTCGAACCCCCTAAGAATACTGCTTTTATTATAATCCCGCGTAGACAAATCATGTAAAGTATAAACTAAAATATATGTACACTTTAGACATGAGACAACAAAAAGAAGAACAATGAGAACAATTGTCCACAAAACTACAAATATTAGGAAAAAAAATCCAATACAGTTGAGTTGAAATGAAACAATTTCATTTAAACTGTTTTGACTGTCAATGTCAATTGACAATTAAATTGTCATTGTCAATTGACATTGGCAATTAAACAGATGAAAAGAGACAGGTGATAGGAGAGACTATATGAGTAGGCAGGATAGAAATAGCCGCCATATTCTTTTTGCACCCGTTTCATACATTTGTTTTTTTCTATGGAAGTTGCGCAAGGCTGACATTAGTAAGAATTTCTGTGCCGAGCTTCGATCATATTATTATATACTTACACGACGTCCATTACACGCTCATGCAAGCGTCAATAAATTCCAAAAGTCTTGAATTATGAATGATTGTTGGTGATTGATGAAATAACATCGACAGTAGACGCTCACTCTGATTGACGTCAATCATACCAGAGATTTTGCAGAGAATACAGGTGTTTACTCAAGATTGTATAAATATTCATAAAGAAGCCTGTATTACAATCTAGATAATTATGAGCAAAATCTTGAAAAAAAGGGATCACTATAACCATATTTTCGCTGACACAATTGTTTTTCAGCTGTCTATGGTCTAAATGGTATTTATTTTCTTTTTAACGTCCTTTAATTGATGGACTTCTTTAAATTGGTCCCAATTTTGCTAAATTTTCATTCCTAAAATCAAATTACTAACACTAAAAGAACAAGTTATATCTACTAAAGTAGGATACACACAGTACGGTAACGGTTACGGTTACGTCAAAGTAATTTAAACATTGTTATCGAGTCCACAAAGAAAGTCAAAAATATGTTTGTGGTAGGTAGTCATTTCGCTTAAAATGATTATGTTAAAAAATTATGCTAAATTAATTATGTAGGTAATGAAGGTTAAAAGTAAAAAAATTAAATTTGGGATATAAAAATACAGAAACCGAAAATTAGGAAAAATTATACAAAATACTTGAAAAAGAGTGGAATGCCCTACCAGGAGCGGTGCGGCTGTATCGAGATTAATACCATTCTAGAGTAAGTTAAGTAGATTAACCATTATTTTAAATAAGCATCTCTTTCATTTATAACCATATTTCCCCTGTGCGGTAACCACCATAACCATAGTCCGAACATAATCATTTTAAGGGAAATGACTACCACAAACATATTTTTATGTGTAGTTTCTCTATAGGTACGTAAACTAAATCTTCTTTGCTGCTGTCTGCTTTATAATTAGGAATGCTTTTTAAATGCATGAACGTAAAGCGGTGTAGTACTATCTGGTACCACTATTTGATGTGATTTTTCGTCGAGAGAACATTTAAATATCTACGTACTAGCTGATTCATCTGCGTTTGTAAATTTTCCCCGTTTTTGCAGCATTTTTCATTAATTCTCCGCTCGTATTGGTCTTAGCGTGATATTATATAACCTACGGCTACGGCTAAATAGGCTATCCAACACTAAAAGGTGGTAGTGGAAATACAAATATAAAAAAATACGGCTGTTTAAGTTGGCGGGGAGAAGTCGCTTTTGTACATTTTTTTTTTTGCTAATTCAACTGTTCGTTAAGTTTTCTTCATTGTTCATTGTTAAACCTAGCCATTTCTGTCGCTCACTTAGTAATTCAGTCGCACGCCTAAAATTTTAATATCCAAAATGGATTATCATGATCGCATCACGCGAGAGCGGGCGACATCACAGAGGACGACTTTAATATTAAGTTGGAGACGGTTTAACATTAGTAGGATAGGTCAATTGAACAGAAATGGTTTCTAGAACTAGTTTCGGATCCGACGGGGGCCCTTTTTCAAGGGGTAAGGCGTCCTACCGTAATATGATGATGATTATATATTATTATGATACCCGTGCGAAGCCGGGGCGGGTTGCTAGTTTCAAATAAAATTTAGTACAACATTAAAGAAAAATACGTGAAGTGAGGCAACCATTAGATTTCTTTATATAAGAATCCTATATCCTAAAACTGTTTGGTTTTTATTATAAAAAAACACCTACTACTTTCATTACACGGCACTTTTATATGACACCGGATTAGGCCTTGAGGCCCTTTTCGAAAACGTTTATTATGTTTTCAGAAAAGGTCCGTCTGGAAATCTGTGAGTGACTATGAAGGTATACCCCACTTTAAACAAAATGGTAATCTTTTTTCCGAATTTATACATTTTCTAATCGGAATATATTTTTTCTTGAGATATGTCATCTCCATGTTAACAAGGGATAGATAAATAAGTAAGTAAGAAAAAGTCGGGATAAAGATTTTATTGAATTTAAAATTAATACACATTATAATAAAAACATTTAGGTGCACTATATGTAAGATAGTGAGTGTTTATTAGATCAATCCTCAAAATGACAAAAATCATTATATAAGTGGTGAATCATTAACTTTATAAAAGTAATAAGTTGCTTAGTGCATAGAAAAAGCGAGGAAGTTTAATAAAACAATTGCAATTATAGCACCGCAAAAAATAGGTACCTACTTATGGTACCTTTTTTCTTATTACTACTGTATATTTATATTACGTCTCGTCGTTGAGTAGCTGTAAATTTCCTTTACTTTTAATAATCGTTATACTTTTAAGACATTTTTAGGTTTGGTCTAATAAACACTCACCGGTCAATTTAAAAATTAGGCATTTTCCACCTAAACCAGGGAAATATAAATGACATCAGTTCATATAATGTATGCTTTAGAAATAAATTAGTGACTATTGTGGCTTATGTTTTGAACCGCATAAGTGAGTTGGACCCCGACAGGCGTCTCTGCAGGTGTTGGCGGAAAATGACCGTGAGCTCGTCTGTGATTTTGCAATGCTGTTCCCTGAAATATCATAATATTATATAGTGACACAACTTCAAACGTATTTGTACAATAATTGCAACTACATGTTATTTATCAAACAGCGCTTACAAATCATACTATTACAAAAATGTTAAACATATGAAAATGACCACGAATAATTAATTGTATTACATGCTTTATATTTGCTTGACCTGTATGTATGTATCTATCTGTGTAATATAATCTACCTATCAACGTAATTTTGGCTCACGAAGTAGCAAAACGTCCAACAGTGCGAAACGTCTAATGAGCAGCAAGCCTAATTAGCAAAATGTCCATATAGCAAAACGTCCAACTCTCAGATAGTCTGTGTAGCAGAACGTCTATTTAGCAAATCGTCACATTCTCAAAATGTCTGGATACTCAGGCACACATGCAACATACACTATTACATCGGGAGGGAAACAGACACGGCATTATAATATGTAGGTACATATATACTCCTTGGTGTATTTACTAGTAGAGTTTCATCTTTTTAATGGTGACTGACACTCATTGTCATGGATGCTATTTGATTAGCATTACTCATTTGTTTTTCGTGTATTTAATTGCTACTGCGACTGCAGTTAGGACTCGGCTCAACACATGCTGGCGGTATGCCCCAGTTGGGCGGCGCAGCGTCGGGCCCTCACTGCAGTCATTGGGGAGGATCAATCGCGACCGGCCGACATACTCTGCATGGCCGGTAGCGACAGGAATTTTACCGCGATCGCAACCTTCTGTGAGGAAGTCGTCTCGCAGAAGGAGGCGGCGGAAAGGGTCCGGGAGGATGACCTCCACTCCAGGCGGCGGAGGCGCGCTTTGCAGCGCCTCATGCCGCCCTGAGTGTGGCCGTGGGTGGACGGGACGGGTTTACTCTTCCACCTACTATAGTGGCCCCCCGCGAGAAGGCGGCATCTGCGTGTGCCTGGACGTCACTTAATTGAGAGGATTTTTATCAGAAGGTGGTGCCCGCGCTTTTGCGGGCAGGCGCCAGGGGTCCGGATGTCTTAATAAAAGCTGTTCCCGGTACCCTCCTATTTAAGGCGCAGTACGGCACACCGTGTGATTGTAGTCGGTTCAATTAAAGAGAAAACCCGGTAGGGTGACGGCCCGAGGGGGTTTCCACACGCAAAAAAAAATGCGGCTCAACACGAATCTAAAATCAAAGCCAACCCTGCTACTGCATAGTAGCAAGTACCAAGAGCTTTGAGGAATCTCAAAGCTCTTGGAAAAGAAGCCCTTTGTCAAAATCGCAAATATAGGAATATGTTATTTAAAGGAAATAAGAGAAGAAAGATATAATATTTAATGTCAATTACAAAAGAGAGCTTCAAAAGCTTGAGACTCAAAAAGTTAGTTATTTAATTTTTTTATGAACCTTGGCCATATTAAAAGGACATTAGGTGCATAAATTCAGGCCAATTTGTGCGCCTAATATCCTAATAATATGTAAAAAGCTAGTACTTTTTAACACAATATTTTTATAACAAATAAATTTTCTTAAGTTTATATATGCGTTTCACTTTCTGTCATGAGTGTATACATTTTAAAAATGACGATTTGCCAAGTAGACGTTCGGCTACACAGACCATCTGAGAGTTGGACGTTTTGCTATATGGACATTTTGCTAATTAGGCTTACTGCTCATTAGACGTTTCGCGATGTTGGACGTTTTGCTACTTAGACCTTCTGATCGTGTAGGGTAATTTTGACCAACTTCAAGACATCCGATTAACTTGAAACTTTGCATACGTATCGTGGTCATCGACCATACAAGACTAAAAGATAAGAAAATAAATCTATACAAATAAATAAAATTGAAGTGCCTTTCACTGGCAGATAACTGATGTTATAAGGAGTAACTTAGGTTACTTTTATTTTGGAAAAGTATTAGGATTCCGCGCAAAAAATATAAATGTGTACACGCTGGCGAAGCCACGCGAGGCACAGCTAGTGTTAGTATAAAAAACACGCTTTAGTAAGAAACAGAACGAAAAAGTAGACATTTTTGTTTGTAAAAAATGTATGGGCCGTGGGGTGCTTGACATGAAAGTATTAAAATATAATAATAAAAATCACCCCACGCTTATTTACTATCAAAAATTATTTTCTACTTTTTAATTTGCTACTAAAGAGTATTATTTCAGTTTTTTTTTAATATAATTTATAAAACTACGATAATCCTGAGTTAAAACTGCGACGACGAACTCGATCTGTGGTATATGAATAAGGAATGGAGGTCATTATAACGGCCAAGTCACAAATACGATTGATTACACAGAACAACGTCTACACTACATATTAGCGGAACGAATGCAAGTGCCGCCAGTTCCATTTTGCTTTAAATTTGTATGGATGGAAATATTGGATTAATAGTCCATCAATATATAAAATAAACATCAACTGTGGCGTTTCCGCATGATTCTGTGGTATTCTATACAGTCTAAAAAAACCAAAGAAATGTGAAAGATTATGAAGCTTATAATCATCCCAAATAAAAGGGCTAACATACACACAGCTGAAATTAGCGCATTGAAACTGACCAACAAATCTTTTTATATTAGAAAGTATAGCTTACCTGAATGAATCTATCTCCGCATACTTCACAGATGTAAGGCCTGTCACCAGTGTGTCTCCTTATGTGCAAGGTCAGGTCGTTGCTCTGGGAAAATGCCTTCTCGCAATACGTACACTTGTATGGTCTTTGACCTGTGTGGACTCGCATATGACGGGATAACTTGTTGCTCCGCGAAAAACCTACGCAAAAGAATATTCTCTTTACTAAAAATAACGTGACACAACAAACATTAAAATGGTTTTGTAAATCAAACAATAAAATCAACACAATCACCTTGCTGTCTACTTGCCGTCATTTCACGTAAACGACGTGTCTTTTTATGTTATTATTTTTCTGATAAACTTTATTGGTTTGAATATAGTATTATATTTGGTATTTATGGAGTATGTTGAAACTATTATTATACTACTATTATCATAATTATACTAGCTGACCCGCGCAACTTCGTCTGCGTCACATAAGAGACAGAGATAAACTTTCCCCGTTTTTGCAACATTTTTCATTGATGCTCCGCTCCTATTGGTCGTAGCGTGATGTTATAGCCTTCCTCGATAAATGAGCTATCCAAAAAGAATTTTTCAATTCGAACCGAAGTAGTTCCTGAGATTAGCGCGTTCAGCCAAACAAACAAAGTTTTCAGCTTTATAATATTAGTATAGATATCAAGGGGGTAGTCTAGTAGATGTGAAAGTTGAATTTCATTCGAAGCACGTTTTACCTTTTCCACAAACACGACATATGCAAGGTTTTTCTCCGGTATGCGATCTTCTGTGACACTGTAGGTCTGATGATCTTGGGAAACCTGAAGAAAATAATAAAAATATTGAAAAATGTGATGGTAATAGTAACCATTAAAACAGCTTGTCTACCACCTAAGTGGTATAAAGTCCAATCTAAAATAGTTTGTTCATTTATACTGGCATGACATGACATACTTTTCAATCCTTCGATGAACATACCGGTCGTATAAATCTGTTCTTCGAAGCCAAATATATCTATTAGCTTGTATCACTACATATTATAAATCAAAGTCCCCCGCCGCGTCTGTCTGTCTATCTGTACGCGATAAACTGAAAAACTATTGAACGGATTGTCATGCGGTTTTCACTAATAGACAGAGTGATTCATGAGGAAGGTTTTGGTATATAATTTGTACCCGTGCGAAGCCGGGGCGGGTTGCTAGTGTGTGTATAATTGCATATCGACGTCCCCTGCAATAAGTAGGTCATGTGCTATAATCGTCTTTTTATTGTTATGATGATCGGAAATCGGCATCTATGGGTCAAAATACATAATATTTCTTTTTAATTTGTTGTACGGAAATTTGTAAACACCTTAATGACGAGAGAAATACCATTACACATTAATACAAAGGTGCTTTTCTTTTCGGTATTCGGTAAGCTGCTATTATAGGATTATTTTAATTGCCGGTAAACGCAGAAGCCATATCTATTTTGTATTAAATTTATTTATTTAAAACATAGAAAACGAAAAAAAAATACCCATCGAATTGAGAAACTCCTCCTTTTTGAAGTCGGTTAAAAATTTAAATGAAACTGATGGGACACTGACAAAAAGCGTACTAAAGGATTGTTATGGGAGTGATGGCAAGATTGAAGTGGAACAAAATTTTATTATAGAAGTGAATTTTTTTGAGATGCACAGATGATAAAAAAAGAAACCATCTACAGCTAACAAAGAAAAAAACAGACTAGACAACGATAACTGGACAAAGATAAGTAGCGTTGTAAGAAAAATTTAAAATGGATAATCAGCGGTGAGGCCTATGAAGGATGTAGCTCAAAAAAGCTCTAAATTCTAGTGACCGACCGAAAGTTCGGCTTCGACCTTACTTTCGGTTTCAGTCAAAATTAAAAAAAAATTAAATGATGCAGTTTTAATTTTCATCAAAATCGGGCCGGGAATCAAGGCTTTAAATATTTTTTGCTATTCCTCATAGTTTTGGATTTGGCCATGCATGCCCACTTGAAAAATTCACCCTGTATTTTCATTTATATATTCAAGACATATAAAATAAATAATTATATTTGTTCCATACTTTAATTTTTGTTTTTTTTTTTTTATTTAACACAATTTAACAGTTTGTATGTATAAGCAAACAAATGTCGAAAACATAAACTAGATTCCAGTATACAATAGGAATTCTTCAATATGTTTAAGTAAGTTTCGGCTGCGGTTTCGGTTTCGGCAAAAAACCTGTTTCGGTTTCTGCAAAAAAACTGTTTCCGTCAGACACTACTAAAATCTTTAGGTCTAAAATCTTTAGGTCTAAAATATGCGTGTATAAAAAGGGTTATGATGAAAAATTTAGTTTGTCTCAAAGGCAACGCATATTTGATAACTTTTTATGTCTCGTTGATCGGGAACTCCAATGGTTATATTTAAGTAAACATGTTAAGACTGACAAGTGACACTAATAAATGTATGACGTTAGAACGTAGAAACAAGCGCACTCAAATGTAAAAATATTACTTATCCTTAAATGATGAGGACGTTATTGGCTTCTAAAACATTTTTCCTTAATACTTTACAAATTGGAAAACAAATTGTGTATTAGCATTAGAAAAGGTAAAATTAGATAAGGGTTTTATAGATAACAGGGTAGTTCACAATAACAGACCGCGGAAAATGAGTGCTGCTACAGAGTTTAGTTTTAAAACACATATTGAACCGTTTACAAAAGTAGAATCGCACTATACTCGGAAGACATCTAAATGAGAATATATTTCAGAAAATTTTAAATATTAAAAATGTATCGCTTTTACACGAAGTGGTTTGCAAATTAAAATTACAATAATGTTATAAGTGCCACAAAACGCCAATATGAAACTGTGTTTAATACAAATTACAACTACTCAATCTTCAAAACGGAAAAGGACCAATGTCCTTCGTGTTCTTTATTTGAGCGGACCGATCTAGATATATAATATTATTATGAACTCTAAGGTTACTGGTGACAAGTATTATGTTAAAGAACTTGAACAATCCCATATTTATGATATTACACAACTTGTAGAATGGAAATGGAAAGATAAATAATCCACTTAACAGACGTAATTGAGGTTAAAGCGACACATTCGCAGAAAGTTAAACTCTTTTTTAAATATGATTTTGAAGATGCGGCTTCCGAGCTTGATACTAATCCACAAAAACTGCTTTAAGTACTAGACAGCAAGGACGTTAACGGACACAAGGTGCACCTATTATCTCAGATAATATTGAGTTGCAGCAAACATACCACCAGCCAGGTTTCGGGATTAGAAAATTACACCAATTTATTACTAAAATAGACACAATTTATTTCAATAAATCACAAAATATACAGAGAAACAAACAACAACACCATTACAATTAATTATCACTATTACACTTCTAAATTCACTTGCACTTCGCACTTTACTCCCTCTTACTCAACTTGAAAACTAAACTAATACCGCCATGCGTGCGTCTTATAATAATATACCCAAAACGCTACCTTACAGACAGATCGCGACATCTCCCGAAAACTCGAAATTACACTAGAACTTTCCAATACATCGTGGCACATTCTATTCATGGACTACTAGTTCCATGTATTCTCAAAAGACGCCGTGCATCTCACTTTAGGTAATTGTCGCTCTCTATGCCGGACAATAGATCGCGCCCGCGGGTAATTCGTAATAATATTGTTGATTTTTTCAGGTAATGTTTCTATTCTTTTTTTATTTAGAATTTAACAATCGTTTTATTTAATCTAACGTTGATCTCATGTAATTTTTAATAAGTGATCACTTATCTATTTATACAGTTTATTATGGCTAAAATTTGTGAAAATTTAATTGCAATTGTATTTTATAGAATATAAATGATTAAACTAATTATTATAAACTGTTTTTATAAGAAACCTTGGTTTATTATTCTTCAAATGTATTTTTATTTTGAATGGTTATTTAAAAAAATTGCTGTCAAATTTTCTGAAATTCATCAAAATCAATATTTTATCTGTAGTTTTTTTGCCAAATTAAAATTACTAGAATTCTAGTATTCCGATATATTACGTCCACTCGCTGTAATAAAAATAACGTTAGAATAGTTAATAGTATGCTATTATAAATCAACAATCTTAATAAATTTACCATAACAATCCCGTAAGCTACTTTTGTTTTAAGTTGGTTTTAGTTGTTAGTTTAGTTTTAAGTTTGGTTTAAGTTGCAATCTGACAGAATACTTGAATGATAACGATCTCCCGGGACTGACTACCGGCCGGATCGCAAATTTGCAATTTTTGTAAATCGACTTTTTCAATCTTTCTACTTCACGGAATGAAACCACGTTCTATCACGTTGTAGAGGAAGTCTCAACGAACAAAAGCGTTTTTGAGAATTCACTCTAAGCTGGCCCATAACTTTTAGGGCCATTCTCCCGAAGGCCTTTTTTTCAATTTTTTAAAGTTTCGCAATAAGTTCAAAACCGATCTTACTGAAATTTTGTGGGCGTATTGGGGGCTATGAAACCTATATTTTCACCAAACATTAGGTCCAATTATTCATTAGAACGCGAGTTATCAATTTTCGAAAAAATGGCCAAAAAAACTACTAATCCGATCGGGGCTGTTGAAGTCTCATTTTTTTTCGTCTTTTAATGCGCAATTTTTATGTCCAAATAACTTTTCACGCAAGATGCAAAGTTAACTCGTAAATAAAAAAAAACGATTTTTACGATTTTTGACAATTGTTTTGATAGTGACGGAACGGATGAATATGCCTTGAAATGAAATATGTTAATCGTGACGTTTTTATCTAAATAATAAAAATAAAAAACCGGCTATCTCAATTATAGTTGCGAATATGCTAATTCTATCCGACTATTACAGAATAATATAAATATCCTCGATACTGTAAGATATTTTTTTTAATATTGTAGCTTATAGGAAGCATATAATTTAAATAATATAATAAATATAATTTATTTGCTGATGGCAAAATTAAATTTCATAAAAAAATTGCTTTTATTTCACTTCAATGCCCCCACAGGTTGGAAACGGGGCCATCCGTCACACATTACGTCACACGAATTTCATGATTTTTGGACCCCCTCCCGTCTTTGTCACATTTGTGAAACCCCGCCCTCCTTGGTGTGACGTCACATATTTTGCAATTTTATACCCAGAACTGAAAAGAGCAGTTCTAAAATTATTATTATTTTAGTAAAAGTATAGTAGCGTATGTATGTGTATTGTTTACAGGTAGTGTTTTGCGTTTAATTCTTTAGATTTTGACATATGACGTCATAAACCTTATGAACCCCCCCCCCCCCACCCCTTGCCACACAATGTCACACTTCGTTAACCCCCTCCCACCCCTTAACGTGTGACGTAATTTATGGATGCCCCAAAGTTATTCAACAAAAACAGTAAATTATTTTTCCTGTAAAATTAGCATGTTTCGATTAACGAATGCACCGGGGCGTCGATATGTACGAGTATATACTAGCTACTCGGACCTGTGGCTAAGTAATTTGCAATAAAAAATATTGAGACTATAAATTGAGATAAAAAGTATCCTATCTCTCAAGTTGGACCAAACTGCACATAGTGTAAAATTTTATTAAAATCGGTTCATTAGTTTAAGAGTTCATCGCGAACAAACAACGTAACACGAAATTTTTCTATAATATAGATAGATATATTTCGTGTCTACGTTTCTCGGATTGCTCGAAACACGCTCGCTCTATTTGGATCACATTTTGTATCTAGATAAGGCTTTGCTTTTTAAGTTTATCCATACATTTTTCTTAAAAATACACCTTTTTACAAAAAAGAAACCCCAAGTGAAGCTCGGTCGCCCCGGTACTACGAATGCACATGAGCTCTTCTAACCTTTGCCGCAAAAATCACATTTGTAGGGCTTCTCCCCGGTGTGACGGCGCATGTGTACTATCAAGTTGGATGAATTCGAGAAACTCCGACCGCAGTAAAGGCACAAAGATGTGCTTGACGAGCCCTTATCGCGCTCCACCTCATGTACTCGCTTGTGGGAACTGTTAAAATTATAATCACAAATATTTTTTATTATTATTATACTACTCACGCTTCATAATCATACATTAATAAAAATGCACAGACCGTAAATTATCTCTCCTGTGGAATCTTTTTTCACAAACATCACATTGAAAATATTTTTCGTTTGGCATGTGGATTTTAGTATGTTTAACCAGTAAATCTCTCCTGAAACCAAAATAAAACCATTTCAATTATTCAATTAGATAGTAATACAAGCCCAGAATGCACCAGAGTTTCCTAAGATTACTTAAATGGCGAAAAGGTAAACCAACTAATGCGTCTGCGCAGTTCGTTTAGTGTGTGATTTGTTGACACACACATGAATCAGTTTTTAACTTAGTAAGTAATATCCAACACAAAACTACATTGTACATGTTGTATTGTAACATAGCTACATAGAACTAGTACTTACTTATAGAAACACCTACTACAAGTATCACATTGGAATTGTCTGTCGTCACGTTTGGTTTTCGTGTCAATAAATTTGACAGACACACTTTGTCCCTTGTGATACCTTAAAATATGTTTATTCAGAGATATTTCGTATGCAAATTTGAGTCCACAAGTGGTGCATTTATATTTTCTTTCAATTTCTTTACATATGCCTCTATGACGTGCAGCTGACCTCACAGTGGCAAATACCTAAAACATCAGTCAAGAGTTAAAACAGAAGAATGATGAAGTGTTAACGACAGTTGATAAAATTTCACAAGAAATACCTTAGCACAGAGATTACAACGCTGCGAGAGTTCAGGATGATCAGTGTCATGGTGATTAATGAGATCTTTTTCAAATAAAAATACACAACCGCATGCACTACATATTTGAAGTAATGCCACATTTTCCTGAAAAGTATGTTATTTTACATTTCACACAATGATAGTCTTAAGAAACACAAGTAAACATACAAATATTTGGTTATGATCTACACTTGTAAGTTCGACAAATCACATTAAGTATTATAAGTAAGTCTAAATAAGATACATTCATTTTACTTGGACAGATTTAAATATATTTTTGTAGTTCAATATCAATGCTAACGATATCGTAATAAAGTAGTAAGTAAGGCAGCCCGCACTGGTCTAACAATGCGCGGAGGTAATCAGCACAGTTTGTGTGTCTTCGCACACTGCTGCCTGAACTGCCACGCGGTGTACTAAATGCCAATTAAGAAAATAATGCATCTCGTGTAATAAAAAAATAGATAGTTATTACTTTTATGTAGGGAGGATCATTCATTATTGTCAACTTTCACCACATATTTACTACATAATATTTAGAAAGCACTCTTCGCCCAACAAGGTCAAACTTTTCAGATATATTACCCTCCTTTCACCAGTTTTGTTTATGCGTTCCTACACTAACGTTGACCATTCCTATAAAAACTATTAGAGCAGTGCTGGTCAGGGTTCAACCATTGGTCAATTAAATACATACCACATCAGTATTGGATTCTATAAGTTCTTGTAAAGTTATTTCTGAAAAGAAGCTAAATGGTTTTACTTCGTTTCCTTCGGCTCTGGGTAGATCCTGTAAGTAATTAAAATATGTAAATATAAAATTTAAAAGAAAAACGTACAAGTGAACATTTATTTACATTATACTAACTTTCCCTTCAATGCAACTATGTTGATCCATTTTTTTCCTTTCCAGGTACATTTTCTTACATATTTCACAACACAATACGTTCATATCTGTAATAACATAAGTTTAAACAAATACCACTAATTGTTTTGAGAGAGAAAGAGAAAATGTAAACATATTCTTTTAACTTCTTATTGTCTTGCCTACTTCTCTTACTTGTACTTATATGAATAAAAAAATATTTAAGATCACTATCGAAAAATGTCGACTCGGGACTCCTTTTCAAATAACCGCTTTTTAATAACTTATTCAATATATTAGATATTAAAAAGGGGTTAATTAAAAAATTTAAAAATAAATGTTATATAGTTTTATAAGTCGCCTAAAAAAAGGTATACCTCAAAATATCCTAATAAAATCGGTTAAATTCAATGTTTCTTAGAAAATTCTCATACACTTAAATAGCTTTTTCATTTTCTAAGCTGATCTGATTAGTTTTAGTAATTCAGAAAAAAATGGCGCATTTTACAATTAAGGCTAAAAATAAAAAATTATCATTAGTAATTTAAAAACTTTAAAACTGATCTCGCTGAAATTTATAGCAGTTTTTAATATCATCACAAGCTATAATTTCAGAAAGTTTCAGACTTTTACGTTCCTTTGAAAGTTATTTAATGTAAAAAAAAACCGCTCTTTTTTAACTTTTACCTTCATTTGCTGTTAAACTAAAGCACTTAGCGACTTTGTATAAGTCTCATTTTGTAGGTAATTTAATGGAGAACAAAAAAGCTTTGGACACATATGACGTAAAAGAAAATGACGCCCCACTTGTCCAGACTGCGGGTATCGAAATTTTTAATCAACGCATTTTTTTACTATTTATTAGAGATGCGCCGAATATTCGTTTGGTATTCGGTATTCGGCGTATTCGGCATCATTTCCACTATTTGTATTCGGCCAAATTATTCGGTTTTGTTGCCGAATATATTCTGTTCAAGCTTTTCTATTTTCTTGGCTCATTTAGCCAAAGTGTAGGACTAAAAGACAAGAGTTCTTATGTAAGATTTATGTTATATTATAAGTCAAATAAAATATATTTATTTCTTAACCTATAGTTGGTATAGTCAACATTTATTTTAAACCTTAAATCAACATTTAATTTAAACCTCAAAACAATATTTATTTTTAAACTTTAAATCAACATTTATACGCAGTAAAAGAATGTAATGGTAAACCGAATAATTCGGCCGAATATCCGGTTCGGTAAAGGTAAAACCGAATAATATTCGGTATTCGGTTATTCGGTGAAACCACTATTCGGCGCATCTCTACTATTTATCCAAAAATAAAAACGCGTGGTTATCCAAAATTTAGGTATTTTAGTTCCTTGACTGGGCTACAAATGGAGATACGAAGTTTGATAATTATGGCATCAATATTACACTTTTGGTATAGTGTAGGGCAATACATACCTTTATGACTTAACAAATGAGTTCCTAATTCTTCTTTGGTTTTAAAATACTGTTTACAAAATAAGCACTCGATTTTTTTTAAAGGTGTAATATAAAATCCGTTTTCTGATAACTTGTCAATAATTGTCTGAAATATTAAAAATCAATTATATCAAAAGCACAATACAAATAAAATTTATAATTATATATTTACACAGGAATTAACGCGATCACGAAATAGGTATTACATACGTCTGGATTGCCTGACGTTTCGACCAGGTTGCACTGGCCGTGGTCACATTTCGGTGTAAATACATAATTATATCATGGAACGCGAAAGTTAGTTAATAAAATTTACATATGAAACATCCGACCGCTATTATTCAGCACATTTGATTAGATCGTTAGTAGGAAGTACGAATTTAAGTTTCCATTTTATTATTAATATTATAGCTAATTCCATAAAATTTTCTGGTTTTATATTGATTGTAAAATAATCTGTAATGTATCAAACGGTACGATAACTACATCTTACTGAATAACCATGTATCCAGCCATTAGGATACAGGGCATAAAGAATCCCACATACATATGAAGATACAGACATACCCAGAAGCTAGCAAATCTGAAACCCCTTTTTTCTGTTGCGCAGTCAGTCGCTTCACAACTGCAGACAGAGTAGTGATCTCAAGGTTCTATTATACAATCAGATTATGAACACATTGACTTCTCTTGGAAACTGTTTCAGTATTTCCATGTTTATTAAATGAACCCACACTGTTAAATTCATTTCATATATTCATTCCGGTCGGTTCTTGAACTTTCATATACTGGTTTTAGCTAGTCTCTGTCTTTTTGCTTTTTTTAAGTATAGATAAATACGTTTTAATATAGTAAGGGTATACGGAAATCCCACTAATATTATAATAATAATAATTGATTTACTTTTACCATAAAAACAGTAATAGGAAAATTATATAAACTACAGTTCTAAAAGAGATTATGGTGGGTTAACACCTGAACTAGGAAGATTCCTGTATCTCAGGTTGCCAACCCTCCACCCCATAAAGTGGTCTTAAATCTAATAATTTCACAATATTAAGTAATGAATAAACTATATTCTAAAATTTGGGAGGGTAGGTCTTAATTTAATGCCAGCGACTACGCGCAGAGCGCATGGCATACACAGGGTTAAATGATAAACTAATAAGATGGTGTACTTACACTTGTCAATAACTTTTTCGGTCTTCCTCTTTTCTTTGGACCCATAACATCGGAATGATACTTCCACATATGTTTAGTCAAACTATCAGCTCCATCATAACATGTACCACACAACGGACAATAGGTGCCATTTGAGTCATCACATTCAACTGAAGTAAAATAATTAACTTAAAAAAAAGGGATTCAGGGTGTATCTGACAATGTAACACTTACTTAATACGCTGAAAGGGAATGACTCTAGGATGCAGTTACAAACAGAATGTAAAAAAAAACGATCCATTTACAAGTTACCTCCGTTTCTCAAAAAAGCAAAAAAAAAATTAAGAAATGGAATGGAGATGGAGAATTTTCGTTCGTCTATATATGATGGAGTTATACCCCAACATACATAAAAAAAGATATAAACATCCAAATTAAGAACCTGCTCCTTTTTGAGGTTGGTTAAAAATAAATAATTTAACCAATGTACAATAAAAGTATTATGATAATTGTATAATCAGCTAGATGTACATGTCAGATTTTTTTAGAGACAGTAACTTTCTATGCGAAGAAAACGAAAGTACTTCACAGTCACTCATTTGAAATTAAATTATACTAAACCTACACAGCGGTGGACTACAATAGACTGATTGATTAATACTTACTTTTAAAGCATTTTTTCTTTTGGTGAACTTCATATTCATTCTGTGTCTCAAAATTTATTAAACATTTCTTACATTCATTAGATGTTTTAATTACCAGCTCACTTTCACTTTTGACTGCATCTATAATCAGGTAATTTATATTTATATAGTAGCTTTGATGTGTGTAGTGTAGTATATAGTATAAAGATGGCAAAAAAACAAAAAAGACAGTCAGATAAACAAAGCTATGTTAAATAAACCTAATAAACATTTTTAATATTATATCTTCAGTGCCTAATATTCATCAGTCACTGCATTTTTTAGCAAAGCAGAGGCTCAATTCCCTTTGGTGCAACTACAGCAGTTGTTTGTTGAAGTAGTTGTTTTGTTGTATTTATTATGAACTGGAGATCGCGTGGTCGTCGAATTTCGACCACGGTTTATGTCTTTGGCCAATATTACTTGACCTGTCATTGTATAGACTTTTGTACCACGACAGGTCAAAATATATACTGGACACTCATAGCTATATGTACCCGTTTTTGCATTTTTTTTAACTTTGTAACAAATATTGTTCAAAAATTTTAGCATTCGTCACTTCTCTGTATAAACTATAAGTGTGCGAAATTTCATACTTCTCCGTCCGCTCAATTTTCGTAAAAACGGATCCAAAGTTTTCGTTTCACGTATTAATATATTAATATATAGATAACCAACAGCTTGAAGCTTGACTAATATCTAGCAGATTATAATGTAACTTCTCCTGTTGTTAAAAACTCAACAGAATGGTTTAATGAGAGCTAACATATTTGCTAAGGTTTCGTATACAAAAGGAATAGATGTGCAAATCTATTTTTATGGACATTTTTTACCAGTCAGCCTTGGGGTAATACAAAGGAAAAGAAAGAGCATAGCAGAATGACATACTCATATAACATTATAATGCAATAATCCAAATACAAGTCGAGGCAGATAGATGATTTTTCCTTTAATGGCTACTAGCAACCCGCCACGGCTTTGCACCGGTACCATGTCTCTGCTTGAATCTTCAAGAATCGTCAATATATTCCAAATTTACACAAAATCGTAACAAATTATACACCTGAATCTTTCTCATGAATCACTCTGTCTATTCGTGAACACTGTATGAAAATCCGTTCAGCATTTTTTCAGTTTATCGCGAACAGACAGACGCGGCGAGGGACTTTGTTTTATAATATGTAGTGATTAGCGGCTTATTTCAATCCAATTCTTTCCATTAAACGTCCTTGAATGCCTTATTCATAATTTAATCAGATTAACACGTTCCTTTGCAGAAACAATTTACTTAATGGCGATTATATTGAATATACCGTGCCGGTTTCCGACCGGGCCATAACACCACCGCCTTTCCTATAGTGGACGATGTAATTTAATTTCATAGAAAATTACAAACAATGTAGGTATTTTGTTTGTCTATAAGGCTATGTACACACCTACATACTTAGAAAATAATAATGTATGTGTTCGTATGTGCGTGCGTTCATGTGAGTTTGCGTACAAGTAATCACTCCAAAACTTTTAACAGTGCCTCAGTACCTTCATAGTCGTGTTGAAGTAACCAACTTGTTGCTATGTTTTTTACCTCGTGGCTATTTAGACCTACTATGTTTTTATGTTTGTTGAGTAAGTTGTATACCTTACAACCTAGACTTTTAAATTGTCGCCTAGCGAAAGCAGTTCTACTACGCACTATGGGACACACTGACTTCTTGCTGCGCTTTTTACCAGGTTTAAGAGGAGTTACACTTTGGTGAATCTTGGTGGTTGATCTGAGCACAAAGAGCTGTCTCACAGTAAGTACTTGGTTTTTAGCGTATAGTTGAGCAGTAGGATATCTAATTGGCTTCTTGTTCAAAACTTTTAGCACGGCTCTCTGTGCTCTCTCAAGTTCTAGAAATTGTGATTTAGCTGCTCCCCCCCAAACTGGGATACAATATTGTATAACTGATTGACAGAGAGCGATCTATACCATTTTTAATTTTTGTTGGGAAGCTGTGTCACGCAGACCTCTAAAAATGTATATCAACCTTCTGATTCTGGTTTTTACTGCGGCAACCTGAATATCCCATGATAGCCTACTGTCTATTTGTACTCCCAGATATTTTGCGTTAGAGGTTCGAGTTATTACGATATAAGGTCAGGCGTGGAGAAACGAAAACTTTGGGCTTTGTCTACTGGATTTCAAGAACGCATTTAACACAGTTGATTTTGACGTTTTTCTTGCGATATTAAAATCTCTTTACATATCGCCTGTGGCTATAAACTGGTTTCGTACTAGACTGGATGACACGTATTCCTCCTGGTCCAACACTACTGCTGATATGCCACAAGGTAGCCTTTCATCTCTGGTACTTTTTTCAGTATTCATTAACTCAATCTCTTATCTACTACTTGCTTCCTATATTTTTATGCAGATGATGGACTCACAGCGTTAATAGTATTAATATAGATCTGACCAGCGGACTACAACGTACGGACTTAAGGTTAATCCTATTAAGACTCAAGGTATAATATTCGATAGCTCCAGACTTATCTCTAAAGTTTATTGATCAATTATTATATTATTAATGATTACAGAAAATGTTATCTGCAGTATCTTTAAGGAGAATACAACATTTTCTTTCAATACATACTAAACTTGAACACATGCAGTTCATTCTTCTCCATCTCCTTAACTATGTTTGTGTTAGCTATCTTGATTTTAAAGAGGGCCAACTTGATAAACTTAAGCATCAACTTTTTGGCTTACACAAATAAGATCATGTCTCCGAATTTCGTATGAAGACCAAGTGGCGCTTTCGCGAGAATACTCATATCCTTTCTCTGCTTTATCTTAAAAAACGTTTTGTATTCATACAAGACACACACGAGATATCAGAGGCCATTAGAAATTCGTATTCACTTCACAGTCTTTTACGACAAATCCTTAATGGTACACGCCATGTTTTAACCCTATGTGTTAACCTAACCCATCTATACTTAACTAGATATATATCTGTGTATGTATATTACTATGTATGTGTAATTTAACTAAACAGGTCTGTGTATTAATATTATGTTTTTTCAAATTACAAAATGTATTTTTGTCTTGTCAAGTTAGTAAATAAAGTTATTGTATAGCAGCATGTATAGACAGACTACTTAGTACTTGTGCACCATAATCTGCAAATTACTTATATATTTTAATCCAACCAATGGTTATTTGTAAGAGATTGCAGCATGCAATAAGACCACCTATTGTAACACTAACTGTTTATTGTATCTGACTGCTTAAGTAATGTTGGGTGTGGAATAAACTATGCATGTAGAACTATTCAATGAGATAAATTCCATACCCAAATCATTTAAATCTGTTCCACTATTGAGGGAGAGGCTATAATCAGCATCAGTATAGTCATCTTGCTCATTTAATAACATATCTTCAGTCTTCACTCCCATTGGAATATCCTGAAAACATATAAAAACATTGAATCTTTGTTGTTAACATTTTAAGTCAATTTTTTTTTGGTTAAACAGTAGATGTCCACCTAGTTATTGGTGCCATTTATACAATTCTGTGTTCTATAGCATTTCTCATCGCTAATTGTCAATGATGTAACCTACCTATCTCAATATTACTAAAATGTTATTGAGCTCTTGGTAATTTCATATTTATACATTTACATATATTCTTTGTTAAAGTTTGAACTTACTGTTTTAGCAGCTGTTGACCAATCTTTTTTTTCATTTTGATGATCTTGTAGAGATATGTAAGCTTCTTCTGATTTCTTCTTAAAATCATAAGCCTTAGCTGCTTTCTCCTTACATTCATGGCAAATAGTTGACGGTAAACCATCATCCTTAAATATCTAAAAGATTAAGTCAAAATAATATTTTTATAGCATATATATTTCCTTAGTATCAACACAAAAAAAAACACAAATTCTTGAGCTATGATTGCAGAAAGTTATGATAGCAATAGCTGTTATTAACAGAGCAGGAGCTGTAAATTCGCACCCTGAGAAATTCGCATTTTTGTGTTTTGATCCTTACTTAGAACCAACTCACATTAAAACTAGAAGGCTAGCAGGTTTTAGCTATTTGATATCACATATGAAAACGAAAGGCTTCAGTAGATTTAAACTGTGGGATTTATACATGAAAAATAAAAAACAGTAACAGAAACATGAATGGATGTTGAAATGATTTTACAGACTCAAACTTGTATGGTTAGTGTCTTCAAAAAATCATTTAAACTTTGTTTTAATTTTTAATAAATTAGAAGAGAAGAGAAACAAGAAAACAATATTTCACATAGCACTTGCATAAACATAAATACCAGACACAACAAGACTAGGCAAAAAAAGTTAGCACCAGCCACATTCATCAGTAATAAAAAAGGAAAGTAAAATGTACACAAGTGTTTAGTTTTAGAAATCTATAAAATATCCTTTTACACACATTAATATTATGAATTTTAAAATTTATAAATGAACACTACACCACTAAAATATGAAGGCATACAAATTAAAATTTGAATATGCTTGCTGACTTATATACAAGGCCCAATGTATTCAGGAAAAAAAAAATTATCCACATAGCATTAATGGCAACTCCTTATTTTAATCCTAACATAATACTCTATATTTAAAACCATCGTAAGTCTTGTTTGACCCGACTGAGAACGCTAAAGCAGTAAATAAACAGCATCGTAATCCTTTCAAAACTCTGCCTATTTTTTGTGAATGATGGACAGAGCAATACATGGATAAGTTTTATTTAAGACGCCTTTTATTTTAGTTACACTTAACGATCGCACATTATTTCAATTATTACAACGCACTTCGCAAGTAGCAAAATAAATAAAATAACAATAAAGGTATTCCTATCATTTACCTTAAGTCCGGTTATAGAAGTCACTATGTAATCTATTGTAATTGTTCCAATAAATATATCAAAAATGGAATACAACTCATTCTCTTTTGATAAACACGTTCTACATAATTGTTCACTTTTAATCTGTATTTGTGGTTTCTTCTTCACTGTGGCCATTTTCTCCTGGTTCCGTACCTACCTTCGTTTGACAGTCAATAGGTACCTATAGTATAATTTTTATGCATTTTTATAGGAGGTACTCTCTGGTTTGACGTTGTTGGTCGAACTATCTAGTGCTGCCATAAATGCCTGTTGATATTACTTGATATAGAGACAGTAACACTGAAGAAAGACTGATTTTCAATAAAATTTGTAACAAAGTAAATATTTAATTTTAAGATTTCCATTTTTTATTTGACTAGGACAAAATAAAATTAATAATAACTTGACACATCTCGTACACGGCCGTCTGATCCTAAACTAGGCAGAGCCTGCACTATGGTAACCAGACTGAACATGTTACAATTTTAGTTTTAGATCTATCACACGTAACTCGTAATGAGTACAGTGGCGAGACAGTAAAACGGTACCAAGCCGAATGTGAACGAGTAGGTGTTTATATGCATTTTGCTTGTATGGCGAGACAGTTTAGTTCGACCGTTCAGTGACCGAGGAAAATTGATCGCAGAAGAAAAGATTTTAGGAGAATTTTCAACCGGCTCCTACCACTCATAATTGAAGAACTATGGGAGTTAATGGATTGAATACATTTTATTGTGGTATCTATATTCTACTTGTTACTAGCCATTTTAAAAAGAAAAGTAATTTTTTCGCAAAATAAAACGCAAAATGCGCACAGTACTGACGAACGAGTGGCGAGTACCAACCGAGTCCATGTTCACACGTGTTGAGTGGGATAGCGAGTCACTGCGGGGGCGGAGGAATAAAGCGGGGAGGTGGACACTCAGCCTAGCAAACAAGTCGTGGTTTTAATGACTCTCTCTCCAGTCTGCTAGGCCAAGCGCTCGTCCGAGTAATCGTCAAAGTGTTCATATATACCTAAGACTGCCATCCGTCCGGGTTTCCCCGGATTTGTCCTAGTTTAGAGGGCGTCCGCAAAGCGTTCCGGGCGGGGTTTCCAAAAACTATCCGGGTAAGACCCGGACACTGTGCCAGGGCCACTTATAATTATTAGATGAACAAGCTGGTTAATTTAAAAAAAATGGAATCGGCGTTTATTTTAAGGTATCCGGGAAAGAATCTCGATCTCACACATGTGTCCGAGCTTTTTGCAGAGCTTGTCCGGCGTCGCCAATTTAAGTGATGACAGGCCTATATGTACCGAGTACTCGGCCGGAGGCACTGTCCGCCACTGTACTCGTTACGTGTGATAGACCCATTATTGTCACTGAGTTATTATACACTTGTCACTATGTAACTAGCAAGTCAATAACTCAGTGGTTATTATTAGAAAATTAATAATGGAAAAATATTATAAAATAAACGTGTTAATAATTTTGACAAAACATCACATTATTATTTTCATTAAACTTATTTTAATGTTCTCTAAAAATCTTTTTAGCAAAAAATTAAACCGATGAAAAGAATTAAAAAGCAAAGAATAAATAACAAGCTGATTAATTATCTAAATTTTATATGTACCTACGTAGAAATGGAGAATAGGTAATTAATCATTTTATTATTTGGTGCTGCCTCAAAATAATTTTGCTGATTTACTACATCACTAGGTAGAACAGAATGTAACTGTTTTTATTGCTTTAAACCATAATGATTTACTTTAAAAAAATACTACACTTAGATACAGTATCGTAATGTCTACAAATGGTAATAAATAGTTTAATGAAATGAAAATAAGTAATTTGTATATTCTTCTTACTAGGGGTTTTAAAAATAAAATTTACAAACTCCTTCAAAGTTACGTTTTCAAGCAACTGTCAAAAAGAAAACGATTAATGAAAAACGAAACGACGAACGACAGAGTTTAGTACGTTTCATTTAAGTCGATATAATTCAATCGATTCTTAACACAAGGAACGACGTTTACGTCACTTTCTTGTTTTAATTAGTTGACAAAATACATTATTATCTGACTGACGTATGTATATCTGTGAAATTGTGAATATTTGTGATTGGATAGAACTTAGTGTACAGGGACATACGGTGATTAGAGTGTTAGAATAATAATAAATTGTTATTTAGGTCTATCTTCTGCTTAATTCCTAATATTTACTTGCGTTAATAAAATATAAATTTGTGTAAAAACTGAAGAAGACTTTTATATTATTATCGAATATTGGAACGCGTAAGTATTGATTTTTATTGAACGTATCATTTACGATGCTTTAAAAAGTATTAAATTATTAAGTATTAAATTATTATTTATTATAGAATTGGTGTCATAATTGACAAAGCTTTTGTGTTACTCGTCCGTTACTCACCGTGAAACAAGCTATAGCTAGCGTTTTTATTCTTTATTATTTTATTTAACTTGTTATAAATATATTGAGTAATGGTTACTAAATTGGAATCTTTATATATAATCAATAAATCTGGCGATCGCTTTCAAATATTTTATGTACATTTTACAGCAATCTCTCGGCAATTACCTGAGCTTTATTTCATGTAAGATTTTTATTTTTATTCATAAAAATGAGGCCAAAATGTATCAGCTATAATTTTTTTCAATTTTTTTTTAAATTTGTGATAATTCTCGTAATTACAGATATTTACATTTACAGATATTTCAGTACCTCAATTTTTCCTAATCATTCATTTCACATATTTTATATTTGATGCATTCTAAAATATTTTTATAGGCATACATGCGTTACCCGCATTCTAAATATATACTGTCGCGGCTAGAAGTAATTTAAAAATATACCCAAAACTTTGGATCTACAGCTGAAAACATGCCTTCAAAGGTATACAAAGGATTCACAAATTATACAGATACTATTAACTCAAAAAATTTTTAATTTCATGCGTAAGTAAATACTTTATTGTATTTATTAAAAGAGATTAAAGTTTTCATTTAATGGTGGCTCGCTCGCTCATTCAGTTATGTTTGTCAATGGCGTAATATGTCATTGGATGCATTAACTCAGATCTTTAAAGCGAACTAGTAAAATAAATGGCTGTATCTGATATGCTTAGATAGCTTCTGTAAAACCTTTGTCCTCCATGTACATAATTGTATCCCTGCTAACCAGCCCATGAATTGGTGTTGCAGACTTTTACAAGTTGAACTGCTTTTTTTCATTCAATAGAATCTAGTTGGGATCTAACATGATCAATATTCAAGTAATGTGCGCCTGCTATATCCTTTATGCACATATTAGCTATTGTGTCAATTGGCGGATGAATATAATGAGTTGTTCGGTAGCCACTTATCTTATCAAGCACCTTTAAAATCATGGAAAACTGTACAGGTTGTCAGTTTAGGCTACTAATTGATTAATTGAATTGATTGATTTTTTTTTTATTTCACTCTTTCTACCATGTTGTATTGTTGCTATTTAGATTTCTACCAAAATCACATCCATATTCAATTCTATTATCAATCACATTTAAAAATAAGAACCAATTTCTCCTCTTTGGGCACCACCACCTGTATACTGTCAGCTGACATATGAAATTATTTATGTAAGGGTAGGGTGTTAGTTCGCGCGGGATAGAGTCCATAAAAAAATAATATATCAACAGGCAATGCTTTTACTACAAAGTTTGACTACAATACAGTTGCCAGTAACATTGTATAACAATATTTTGAGTGTGGCTGTATTAAGTAATGCTCCTAATAGCAGTTGCGGTGCGAGTGACATATACTCTGCCTCCATGATTGACAGGGCAACAGTGCTCTATCCTTTTGAACACCATATAATTGTTGCATCCTGAAACTTAAAAATACAGTAAGAACAAGACCTCAGCTGAAGCCCAATCAGAATCACAGTAGCCAAATACCCTTTTATCTTCTTTGTTTTGGCTAAATATTATCTTATATAATCCTTAGGTCCTTTTCTGTAACATAGTAGGTACTCACTTTAGTGCTAGTCAGTGGTGCTGTTCTGGTTTGTTATTGAAGCTTCTTAGTTTATTCACTCAACAACTTGTTACCTATTTCCTAATTTTATTTGGGGTCGGTGTAATGTGTAGTTATATTTGTTTATTATAATTTACACTAGCAACCTGCCCCGGCTTCGCACGGGTCCAAATTATAAACCTTCCTCATGAATCACTCTGTCCGAAAATCCGTTCAGTAGTTTTTCAGTTTATCGCGAACAGACAGACAGTTGCGGCGGGGGACTTTGTTTTATAATATGTAGTGAAGATTTTTATAATATGATTTTTTTTCATCATTAGCTCAGCTACATGATATGATGATGATTCTAAACGCAAAAACCTCATAAAGTAATGAAAAGTAAACAGAAACACTTTTTCGTTCCTACAATTTTCGAGGATTTCTCTCAATTTTATCAGGATCTTATCATCAGATCCTGACTTTCTTGACATGGGACCAGCCTTGAGGTACCCTATCTAACAAAAAAGAATTATCAAATCGGTTCGGCCCGCCAGCCGCTCTGCCCACGCTTTTTAAATCTCTGATATCTTCTAAGATATTTATTTTTATTATATGCTGTAAAGGGCAATTTTGATCTACGTGAAATGCACAACGTACCTAATGTATTTAATTGGATAAGGAATAATACTGTATTGTTTAAAATAGTTTGATAAATAACCCATATTTTTTTTGTAATATGTAAAAGATAAAAATGGTTACTGTGGGTTATCCTTAGGAGATAAACATGACACAACATCGCGGACTTTTTTATTGATCTTTTTAAGATATACAATTCCGTAGTACATTAATTTGATCTATCTCGAAAGGTTTAGCCAGCGTTTGCAATGTAAGCGCACAAAAATATGTTTGTTACGACATGACATTACAAATCTTGGAATTTCTCGACTTTTCTCTACAATAATATTCATGTATACTACATATAAACCTTCCTCTTGAATCACTCTATCCATTGGTGAAAACCGCATGAAAATCCGTTCAGTAGTTTTTCCGTTTATCGCAAACAGACAGACAGACAGACAGACGCGGCGGAGAACTTTGTTTTATAATATGTAGTGATTTAATCTATTATGAGTAAAATAAGGTTAACCGCTGGTAAATCTAAAGATTATTTAACTATTGTTATACATAAATTTAATGGCAGTTAATAATAATAATAACTTAAAACATCTCACAAACAGCCGTCTGATCCCAAACTAGGCAGAGCCTGTATTATGGTAACCAGACAGTGCTGATAAATATACTTATATATTTCTAAATACGTACATATTATAGATAAATTACACATAGACACAGAACAAATGATCATGCTCATCACACAATGATTTGTCCTAGGTGGGAATCGAACCCACAACCTCTGGCTTAACAGTCAGGGTGACTAACCAACAAAATAAAATTTCTAACATATATATGTATTTTCTCTAGTTTTTTTTATTATTTACTAATTTTTTTTTAACATTGCAGAGGGTTTTAGCTTATTCCTGGCTGGTCGCCTAATTAACCCTCTTTGGGAATGTAGTCTTTTCAAACAGAACAAAGGAAGAAGTTAAATTGGGGTAAGGAAAATGGATAGGGCGATTCAGCTTAGGTTAATGGATAATGCAAGTCTCAGATGGGGAAACGGGACTGAGGCTGCAGTAGCTTGAGATGATTCCTATCTCTTTGTATTCTCATTTAGTCTTGTTCTCTAAATTCGGAATCTCTGTGTCAGTTGCTGCGACTATTATCTGTTTGGTACGAGTCTTGAGATTCATTGCTCTGCAATTCAGATGGTGGCACAATAATCCTATCATTTTTAATTGTATGTTCAAAAAATGTTGCATCTCTAGTATTGTCTTTGGGTACATGTACCATGACATCACAACCAAAACTATTTGGCTTCTTATCCGACTTTTCATATGGCGTCTGGTACCTAGTACAGCGTGTTGGTCGGTGACCAGTTAATTGTATAAACAGCCGTAGAAACTGCTTCAGCCCACACGGTTTTCCCAACTTGGAGTTCATTAACAAACATTTAGCTCTTCTTACAAGTGTGAGATTAATTCGCTCCGCTATCCTATTCTGTTCGGTTCTCCTATCATTTCTTTTCATCACCTTTATTTATATAAAGTATCAAATTTTATATAATCTAATTTTGAGGTGCATATAACGGAGCACTTTAGTCCGGCTCTTCTCCATCCATAGGCTCTCTCATCCCTTTTGCATTTTCAAGAATACCACTATTGAACCTGTTGATAGTTCGGAACAAATGTTTTCGTGCTACTACTTCTGTCGATGGTAGCAATGCAATATTCAATTTATTTTTACATGCTGATTTTGTGAAGCATGCATATCGCGGTTTAATGAAATACTTTTCACGCCACTGTAACCCTACAACACAAGAAGGAATCGTTCTTTCGTTTCTGGATCAGCATTTGGGTTTTCGAATATGTTTTTTCGGAGTAAGTACATTCAGACATTTTATTTTTTCTCCATTAAATAGTGCTGATGTTGTATCACAGCCACTGAAGGCGTGCAAGATTAATATGTGATCCGTGGCTGTTTCATTTATGATACTTTTTATTTCATTTATTTATTAGATTAGGCCGAGAATAAATAAATGTAATACAAAAAACTCATGGTGGTGTGGAGGTGATTTTTTTTTGCAAAACCCATATTGAGTCAACTTTGCAGCGCTCGTAAGCTAATTTATTAAAAACTATTTTAATCGTTAAATCAATAGGAAAGGAGATATAGTCAAAAAACTGGTTTTCAACGCCATTTAATCTATATGGCAGTGGTGGCGGCAAAGGTAAGACAAAGTAGAAACGGCAAAGGCAAAGTAGAAATTCGAAAAGAGCACGTCGAAATCTATAAAATTTAACAATTTTCAAAACTCGGTAAACTTTCCAGATAACTTATTTTTGAGCACCAAACGACTGTACTAATAGGTTAATTAATGAGTAGCGTGAAGAACGTCATAAACTTTTGTCGCATGAATTATAAGGACTATGCACATTTATTAGAAAAAGTGTCTATTATAATTAAAAAAGAAAAACACGAATGAGACCTTCACTCCACTATCAGCCTTTTGGCAGTCTCCTTGGTTCATGTAAAACTCATTGGCTAAGGCAATCTTTAAGAGTGTTAGTAAAAAATTCCAACTTGTTCGAAAATTTGTCAACCATCACAGACACTTAGACATAACCGTTGATTTGACACTAATTACCTATAGTGTCACAATAAATGTCGAAATTAGCGACACCGATGCTTACACATAGACATTCGGTTATACACTGAGTGTACTCATACAGATGCGAATATTTCCGCCGGCGAATCGAGTCACAAAGAAAAAAAAATGGTGAACTCTATACTCGATGGGACTGTTATTATACCAACTTTAAAATGATCGAAAATACACCACACCAGGTTGCCTTACAGACCTTCGCTGTACATAAAGAAGCAACACTTTTACCGGCAGAAGAAAAATCACTACTGTTAGATGACAATTTTTACAATATTATTCATCAATGCAATTTCATTATGTAACCTATTTTTGACGCAATATTTCAATATTCAATATTTTAACATTAAAAAATATAAAATCGAAATTACTGTTTAGTTTACCAGATACATCACCAGTTCAAGGAAATGAACTAGAAATGAAAACCAGGAGCCACGGAGTTCATCCACGAAGTTAGATAAAATATAGGTTTAAATGTCATTGCAAACTTGGCTTCATATATAGCTAGAAATAGTTTTGGAGCCGTTTAGTTCAGTGGGCAAATATAAAGGATGTAAGTGCAGTAACATGGCGGAGAGCGGCTATACGGACTTACTGCACTGAACATAATCGCTATCCGAATTCTCACAGCACCTTGCACTTCCGCTGCTGTATAGCGGCCATTCAGTGCCCACAGTACACTAATATTTACAGCAAAAAAAAGAAACAGGCTCACCACGGAAAGAGCAGCAAAATTTGCGTTTATAACGTACAAGTCTAATTTATTACACAAGTATGTTCATGATGTACGTGACGAAGCCGAGGACTGCCTACCAGATTCACCACCAATACACATTAAAACCCGACGCCATGTGGAAATCATATCACCACGTACTACCAGCCCTGAACTATCTACGTCTGGCCTTAACAGTTTTGATATTTTTTATTGTGACCGTATTTCCTATAGTGATGATGATGATTAAACTGCGCAGTATCTGTTGTACTACTACTAGTAAACACATGTTCACTCTCCAATATTAAATAATTTAAAATACCCGCTTTCACCTAGTAAAAAAAAAATATAAATATATACGATCGAATTGAGAACCTCCTTTTTTTTCGTCGGTTAAAAATGGGTGAAAATAGGTAATAATCTTATTAAAATCCAAATCATCCAAATGAGTTGAATGGGTTTTTATTTTACCCATTACCGATTTCTACATGCATGTATCATTATGATTTATTATGATCTCTTTTACAAATGTTTTATACAGAAATTAGTATTTAGGGGATTAAGATTTAAGAAAAATATACGATAGCCATATACTGTTTACAATTATTTCATCCATAGAGACACACTCTTTAGTTCTAACCGATTTTATTTTAGAATCATTAAGTAGTAATCTTGTATTATGTATACTCTATTAATTTAAAACTAACAAAAGGATACCTAAGTATATAATAATAATAAACATAATAATTAACAGGAATATTATAAAGAAAAGTGAATCTTCGTGTTGTCTATAGATACCTTCTCATAGCGTGTAACAGGCTTAAGTCAGTATCAAGTGAAAGTGTTATGGTAGGCACAAGTTTCTGACAACTTTCTCTCGAAGTTTATAGCAATGACCATGCATGTGTGAGTGTTATATTATTATACGGATTTATATACGACTTCGTTCGTTATGTACCTACTTGAAATGCCCCTTAAATTATTTTTATTAACCGACGAAAAAACGGAGGAGGTTCTTAAGTCGACCCGTATATTATTTTTTTTAGGTATGACCACTTTACATGTACATACTTTGTATACATACTATATAACTTTTTACGTGGTAGTCCGATTTCGATAATTCGTCTTTATGGAATAGGGCTTACTTCGAAGTTGGTCCCATTTAAATTTCAAACAAATGTTTCAATCCTAAGGGTGGAAAAATAGGGGATGAATGATTTTTCATCGATTGACTTTTCACCTGTGAACCGATTTTGTTGAAACTTAGCACACACATGTAGTTCTAATGATACTACAACATGACGGAGACCAGCTGTAGTTAATTATTTTACCCACAAAAAATAAAAACTTTTTAACAAAAAATTAAACCGACGAAAGAAGAAAGGAACTGAAAAGTGAAAAATAAATTTGTTAGCCTAACTAAACTCCTACATTAACGTAAATTGTTTGTAAAACACATTGACATTAAATTTCTAATTATCCCTACCGGTAGGGATAGATGGAAAAATAATCCAGCTATCCCTACCAGTAGGGATACATCGGTAGGGACATATGGAACAGGCGGGTAATTTTGATTGGTACTGTTTAAGAAAAAGTCCTTAAGATATATTTTGACGTTTAAAAGGTCACTGAATTTTATTACGTGAAATGAGGCCCAGCTTAAGGGGTCTGGGCTCACACATGTTTGTGTGTGTTTGACTGAGTCCCTGTTAGTTTAGACTCACGAAAGCCGGTAGGTGGCACTGCAATCGAATTTTATTTCTTCGTTCTTACCTATTCTTATTTAATTTTATGACGATTTTTTTGTGTGTGTTTGAATGATCCCAGAATGGTTCGGATTAACAATTTTTCCTCAGTAGGCTATGTATTGCAATTGGGTTCTAGAAATTTTTATTTTTTAGCGAACGTTTTATTGTTTTTTTACAATTTGAATACTTTGATTGCAGCGTATTTGTTTTATTGTCGAAATCAACAATGCACCCAGAAGGAAATTCATAATTGATTGATTTATAAATAAGTTCGGACAGGACAGCATCTGTCGGGCCCGCTAGTGGGTAATTGAAAACAATAAAGCTGCGTCAGAGGTAGGCATAATCTGTTTACCACTTCAAAAAGGAGGCGGTTCTATGTTCAGTTGTATGCATTTTTTTATGTTCACCGATATTTCCGTCATCTATGGACCGATTAAAAAAAATCTTTTTGCTTTGAAAGGGTATGCTTCCAAGGTGGTCCCATTATCACCAAGTCTGGATCAGATGATCATATCTGAGGGAAAACGAGGGAAACCCTCAGAAATTAAGGGCACATGTACTGTGATTGTTGATTTAAAGAGATTGATGTGATGAATTGATGTAGAACAACATTGACGTTTAAAGAGATGAATGTTATTGTTCAATCAAGTGCAGAAAGTTTCTAGACAAACTAAAAATCTCACCGCCTTATCTAATTAAAGTATTGGGTTTATTAAATACATAATTGATTACAAACTTAATTGAAAAGACTACAATGCGTAATTATTATGACACATTTAATATAACAAGTAACATTATAAAGGCATTAGGTACCTACTGGTCTGTTTGAAGTTGTTTGTTCGTTATTTTTAAAAGATAATTATACAGAGAGAGACCGTGTCAATAGTAGTCATCTTTATTTCCTTATACTAAATATGTAGAATAACTTGGCCATCGCACGGCAACATACCTAATCACATAAGAATAATCTACTACTTTCAATAGTCTGAACTGAATTGAACATAACGCTATGCGCTAGCGAGCCAAGTTACTACATTTTTATTAAAGAAATCATCGTTTGTCAATGACACTGTATCGATGCCTTAAAATTGTATGTACTGCATAAACAACTTTGTAATTCCATATAAACTATAAAGAATTACAAAGCTACTTATGCAGTTTGTAAATAGAGAAAACGGGACTGAAATTGCGGTATGTTTGAGTTTTTCTTTGCTTTATAGGCTAAACACTAGTTGTGTTCAAAATTTAAAGCAAGTCTGTCTGCTAGGAGTACCTTAGAATTTTGATGATCGGTGAGTAAGTCAGTGACAAAATTAAGGAACTTTTACTTGCAATAGTTCTTAAACTACAGGTTCGAATAGAATGTAATTTGGGAATATATTTAGTTCCATTATGCTCTCTTAGTCTCTGAAAATTCAGGCTTCTAGCTTTATCCAGAACGAAGTTACAGGGGGGTAAGGATGATGTGGTATTTAAATTAAAAACCAATATATGGGCCAGCAAAACGTTTCGTTTGAACGTCGTTTTGGTTTGAACGAGCGGGACTGCTGAAAATTACTACATTGGGTTTCTAAAATGTCCTGAATGGCTTCGAGAATAGGTTGGTACCTACGCCTTATTTTTTTACTCAACTTGGCGGGGGCACGGTATGATTTTATAGTACACGAATACGTCATACGGCACTTAATAACTGAAAATACTATATTGAGTGTTTCTTCTGCTCTGTTCTATCAATTATATTAACATTAAATACTGCTAAAAGCCACTCCAAATTGTTACTGTTTATAGTTTCATCTAGTTCAGTTCAATTGAAAATTTACTCCAAATAAGCGGAATAACGCATCCATTGTTTTTTTATTATTAAACGTATCGAATAAACTGGAGTTTCGAAAGGAGGATAACAGCTAACTGAGTGAATTAAGTAAGTGTAATTTCTTCAGTAAGACCTTATAAACAACAGACTTCGTTAACGATTAGAGAGAAACGAGTGTATGGAGTAAACAACTAAACATCTTAACTCGGTCGCTGTTCCCGTTCTTGCTTTCGGAACCAATCTTATATTTTTCTACGAGCGTCTGCCGTTAGATCGCTGTTGCCGAAACAAATAACGGTATTCTTACAATACATTAGGCTTTTCGTTAGACCTTCGTACCCACTGCTGTCTTGTGACATATGTTATATTCTCTCCGATTCAGTAGCTGATTAATAGTTACCCATTTTTTTACATCTTCCTTAATCGCTAGAGGATAAAACATAGCGGAATAGTGCTCTTTATGGTTTAAATGTTTTAATAATTTTGTCATTTGTTTGATGCCATTAGGCGTCATAAACTAATAAATTCACGGTTACTTTCGAAAATATTCTACTTTATTTCATTGCACCGAATATAAAGGGGTGGGTATATTTGTAAACTTTGATAGTTACGGAATAAAATTGTTGCCAATAAATCTCATGCTCTCATCTCTCGCTTAATTATAAGAATTTAGGACGATATTCGACCGTTTGGCCTCTGTATGACATCTACTAAGTACGTAATATTTAATATCAAGCGTTTGTCGCTATTTTTACGAATTTTTGTTTGTTGCTCTATGGTCTATTTATTCAATGATAACAGTTGTATTAGCATTATAATATTTCTTTTAACGTACCTAATTCAATTTTAATTAGTGTTCATTGGGTTTGTGTGATATAACTTTATACACACATAGGAATAAGTACAATTAAAATATTTCCACGTTATCTATTGCGTTTGTCAAACGATGTTCATAATTAAGTATAATTTATTTTATCATTTCATGCAGGGCTCTCCTACAAAATATATGTGATAAAGTTTGTTTTATTTGTGTTAGAGTTTATTTAACCCGGCAAATAAAAAACGATTAGGCACTTTTATGTTGAAGTTCTCATATGAGAGTATAATTTCGGGTAACGCGGCTTCGGCATCAGTGACGAAGCCATATTGACTCGATGAAAATATTATCCACTATAGAAATGTATGGATATAAAAAAATTAACAAAAAATTTAACCGACGACAGAAGAAGGGAACTGAAAAGCGAAAAATGAACTGGGTATCTGTTGATTGTTTACCGAACCGGTCGTCTCAAATTTGGTCACCAAACGTTGGAGAGTCGAATTTGAAGGGCTACCACGTCTGCCGTAAAATGGACGCAACACGCGCAATGTCTGCTCTAATGAACACTCATTTTGATAATAAAGTCTTATCATTTGGGTGTACTGCTCAACTGTGTAACTTGCCATGGTGATATGGCATCAGTGACTGAATAATAAACAATAAGTGAAATCACTTGGTCTTTAACATTTACATACATAAGTGAAATCACTGTGTGACCCGATCGTGGGTAATCGAAGGCGCTAACAGGTAGGTAAGTACCTATATGCATATACATTAAACAAGTGATGACAAGGGTTTGTTAACCTGGCTATAAATAATAGGACCAGACCATCATACGTTAACGTAGTTATTTGAAAAATTAATGACTGTTTTATGTAGGTACCAGTCATAACTCCTTTTTTTTTTTTTTTTGTGCGTGTGGAAACCCCCTCGGGCCGTCACCCCACCGGGGTTTTCGGTGGGGCGGTGTGTCGGAATCGAACCGACTAAAACCACACGGTGTGCCGTACTGCGCCTTAAGTAGGAGGGATCCGGGAACAGCTTTATTACGACATCCGGAACCCTCCTAGCGCCTGCCCGCTACAGCGCGGGCACCACCTTCGGGTACAATCCTCTCAATTAGGCGACGTCCAGGCACACGCGGACGCCGCCTCCTCGCGGGGGGCCACTACAGCGGGTGGAGGGGAAAACCCGTCCCGTCCACCCGCGGCCACACTCAGGGCGGCATGAGGCGCTGGTAAGCGCGCCTCCGCCGCCCGGTTCGCCGGCGGCGAATTAGGTCCGAGTGGAGATCGTCCTCCCGGACCCTTTCCGCCGCCTCCTTCTGCGAGATGACGTCCTCACAGAAGGTCGCGACCGCGGTAAAATTCCAGTCGCTACCGGCCATGGAGCGTATGACGGCCGGTAGCGAGAGATCTCCTCCGATGACTGCAGTGAGGGCCCGACGCTGCGTTGCCCAGGCGGAGCAAACCGCCAGCGTGTGCTGAGCCGAGTCCTCACTGCAGTCGCAGTGGTGACAGGCGGGACTCAGTTCCCTCCTAGCGACCGAGTGCAGGTACTTCCCGAAGCAGCCGTGCCCGGAAAGGACCTGCGTCAGTCGGAAGGAAAGGGTCCCGTGCTGTCGCCCTGCCCACTCGACGATGACCGGCTGGAGCGCCTCCACGGCGGCAAAGCCAGCACGTGGAGCCTCCAGCCGGGACGACCAACGAGCCATGGTGGCTCGGCGAGCGGCCTCACGCCATTCGCGTACCTCTTCGGGCGGGGGCCGACTGCCGCTTCCCGCCCGGAACTCAGCCGTTCGCCGATATACTTCGGCGAGCACTTCCGCCTCCAAATCCCACGGGGGAGTCCCGGCCAACGCGCACGCCGCCTCCGTCGACACGGTGCGGTATCCGCGTATGGCTCTGACCGCCATAACCCTCTGAGGGCGCCAGAGGCGCGCCCTATTTTGGGCGGTCAGAGCTCCCGCCCACACCGGTGCACCGTACAGTGCCATTGACCGACCAGTCATAACTCCTATGCTATCCTTAGCACATTATCGTGTAATATGGTCTTCCAATAACTAATAAACGACATCTAATGGCATTCGAAAACTACTCATTATAAATACTATAGTATCCATCCTCTTTTAGACTTTAACTTAGCACGTGTTAGTCGCGCAACAGACGCTGACCTTATAAACAAGGTGAGAACGGAACCCTTTGTCTGCCGAGCATTACGTCAAAACTCGCGCAAGTTCGCAACCCACAACGCTCCAGTTGACAATTGGTACCATGACGTAACGAACGTGACTCCAAAAATATTTTTATTTGTATTCTTTTTTGCTGTAGAAATATACTTATTTATTTTTGTAATAGATCGTGGTTAAATTGTGAAATTTCATAATTAAAAAGTTGACATTTAAATTTCCCTCGCAATTTTCTAAAACGCAACGTTATTGGATGGAACGAAACGTGACGTCAAATCACTCGCCTTTCACTCCTTATTGCTTACATTCACATCTCTCGAGTCTCGAGTTCTCGACAATGAACAATATGAACATACATTTTGTCATGTGTAATTCTGATCGTTTTTTTAGCAAATAGTATCAATATAATAATAAAAGTAAGCTTTTCCGTCCGTTTCTATTATTATAAGTTAATTTATTATTTAATTGATTTATAAAAGTAGTCTACCGTGATATTTTAGTCGTCGTTGAAACGAAGCGAGGTATATTATAATGATTAGTAGTATTAGTACTACCAAAAAACAAACTAATTTATTGTATTGGTTATAATAAAAAAAAGTGTTTGTACTTATATACGCACGTAAGAAGTTATACTTTTATCTAGTTAAATAAAGTTTATTTAAATATCATACTAAATAATACATACCGTCAACTAACCTCAAATTCTACAAACGTACTCAAAGTGACATGTAAAAACTATTTTTATCACTTGTAATCACAGTAAATTATCATAAATAATATATACCGTCAACTAACCTCAAATTCCACAAACGTACTCAAAGTAAAAGGTAAAAACCATTTTTATCAGTATCGTGAAGTTCCCTGTCCCTGTCCCTCCCTCCCTCTCCATGTCTCTCATGTAAATATAAGAAACTCGGCTCCGTCGTACGAATTTTCGATGGGGACAGGAGGACAGGACAGAGGACATTCGGACATCAGAGGCACGTGTCCTGACGCGAGTTTAACATTTTTTACCCATCCCAAAAAGTGCACAATGCTGCTAAAGAAGTTTTCACTTCAAAAAATATACCTCCTCCGGTTAAAAATTAATCTCTATTTCCCTTGGTCACGTCAACTTGGGAACGACTTAACCGATTTAATTCATCTTTTTTTAAATGTTTCGTAATAGTTTGTAAAACCGTTAAGGAACGGAAACTTAACAAAATTTTGCAGAAGATCGGTTTCCATGCGATAAATTTGAATTTCCACGCTTATGAAGTCGCGGGCAACAGCTAGTGTTTTATATAATGTAGTATTAGGTTTTTTTTACTGTTGTTTGATATTATAAAAAATAATAATTATGTGATATGACAACAAATTAACGAGTAGGATTTTTTCCTTTACTTATGCTATCAGACCTTGCTTCTTACCTTTCATGATCGTAGGTCAGGTCAATGGGAAGTATACTTCCCATTACTTATATAGGTTTTGATTTATTTGCGAAATGTTAAAATTTGGTTAAATCTAAGGCGTAAATGACTGTATCTCTTGATTGCGTTTACTTAGTAGCTTTTTTTACAGCTTCAAGGGATCGCAGGTGATTCGCAGGCATTTGATGTTAATTTCAACTTGATGCCTCCACGGGTTCTGAGAAAAGGGTATTGACAGACAGAAAGATGGACAACAAAGTGATCGTATAAGAGTTCCTTTCTTCCTTTTGCGGAACAGAACCTTAAAAATTTTTATGAATTGGGATTTTCTATATAAATAATATTAAACTATATTTTGTTTGAGGAGGTTCTATGTTCGGCTGTATGTATCTTTTTTATAACTTATTGAATCAATTGCAGCAAGTTGATACTAAAACTACACACAACTACAAACTAAAAATCTTACTACCTTATACCTTATCTCAATAAAGTATGTGGCTTATTTTAAACTAAAGTTAATATAATATAACGAACTGCAGTTTCGTAACTAACATAACAGTAAGTAATGTTCTGAATACCGTATCTACTCAGTACCGAATATAATATATCTACTCATATAATATATCTACTCAGTATCTGAATACCGTACCTACGTACATTCCACCAAAAATTAAAAAAAAAACACTTAATAAAATTTAAACCGACTTCAAAAAGCGATAAATGAAGGCACTGAAAGTGAAAAATAATCGATTTCAAACTTAATTGAAAAGACTACAATACATGTCACACTTTTAAAATAAGAATTAACATTATAAAGGCACCAGGTACATACTGGTCTTTTGCAGAAAAATGCAATGGCGATTCTCGCTCCCCGATCATAGGCAAATAGCGGTACACACCGGGGTGATTTTTAGTCGGTAAGAGTCCGACAGACCCCTTCGCCTCCAAGAGCGAAAAGGACATCCATGAAGATCTTCTACCTTGAAAAAAAGGTACCTATCGTCTGTTTGAAGTCGGTGCGAATCTAAAAGATTTTTAAAAGTGTTTATAATTTTAATCGATTGCAAAAGGTTTAAGTAATTAGATCATTCAAAATTTTTAAAATTACTCCAACTTGGTCGGTGCATGCTTGTGCATCCTAATTTACAGTGATTGACTTGTCATGTATGCTATGAGGGCGGTAAAATAAAATAGCGACGTAGAACGTGTGATTAATTTTTTTTTTACAATTTAATATTAACTGTTTATACGGTGATTTGCGTAAAACCTCAAAGTAGCTCCTAATGTGACCTTTATCTCTCTAGTTGCAAAATCATGTCTGTGGATCATAGTATTAACTGGTCAGTTAATTGAACGTGTCTCGATTTATACTTTGAATGAACCAGTAGGGAAGAATTTAAGTGATAGCTCACTAGGTCTGACCCACATTCACTTTAAATAGGCATCTCGCGATGTTGTATTCTATGCAGTTCTTAAAATGTATTTCTAAAATCTAACCTTTCTATACATATTATAAAACGAAAAGTCTGTCTGTCCGTTTACTGTATCATGTACTCTTTTTTTTAAATATAATTTTGTTAATATATAATATAATGTTTATCGTAATTTGGAGATGAAGTTTCCGTTTCCGAAGTTGCCGGTCACATAACGATATTTATTTTAAGAGTAGGTTTAAACGGTTTGCCCGGTTTCCTTTTACTACAGCGTATGGCTACAATACAGTTGCCGGCAACATTGCTAGCAATTACACCCAGACTATGCAATAAACGACAATATTTTAAGTGGGGCTTGGCCATGTAGCCATACATAATTAGTATGGCCGATGAATTTTTATATATATGTTGCGGGGCGATGCATGGGAACCGAAATTACTGAGATACTGTCCGGCCAGCTCTATAATCTATTATTTCGTTATGTGGCATGGACATGAAGATTGTCGTGAGACACCGAAATTTGTTGCTATATTTTCTCTCTTCTTCGCGAATGATTTCGTCAGCCATTGTTGCCTGAGTTTGTAGCTCATATTTTTGTCTTGTACACACAAGACAAACATACTGTAGTAAAAATATTGGTCGTTTAAACGTACCTTAATAAAAATTAAGAATATGATCATACGGATTGCTGTGACACACCTTCACATGTATTTTGGTTATATGTCCCGTGTATAAATATACTGCTCTAAATTCATAAATCACTTACACCTTGCGTATATCAAGGTACTGGGATAATTGCATCATGCATTGTATGCACTTAATTTTCTAAGGTGGCCTAATGAAGCAGTCTTAAATTAAAAAATTAAAAAAACCTTTCTTTTTTGCAGCAGATACCGAGATGGCGTTAAGGCAAGAATCCGCTCCTGTAACACCGTCCCTATTGCATGACCCCTACCGTGTAGAAGGAGGATCCTTGGCTGAAGATCACTTCGAAGACGGGGTAAATGCTGTTTTATTTATTTATTTTAATTATTTGTACTAAATGTAGATAATGTCCTGTTCGTAAACATTTAATCAACTTGTCAATGTAAATGGAGAATCTGTATGCATTATAACGTTCTTTTTTGCTATTTAACAACTAAAAAATAGCCTTTCCATGCAAAATATTTAGATGTGAAAGTGTTCATGGTGATCGATACCGGTGTCAGAGGTTAGTTTATAATCATACTCGCGATATTATAAACTGACAAAAAAATTGTAAGCTGCAACCAACCATTTACAGTTCAACGCAATATTATTCGATACTTTATAATAACTTTCAATAACAAGTCGTCGAGTTGTGAATATCTAAGTGAACTGAGAACGCAGCTTGGTTGCACGTTAGTAGTTTTCGAATTCTTTATATCGATTGCTATTATGTTACTACAGGTGACTTTCCTATATGTTTAAAAGCATATTAATATATATCGCCACCCGGCAAAAAAAGTGTCATATCACAAAAAAAGTGTCACATCACATGTTAGGTACGTTTTAACATTTTTATAGCATTGAATAGCAAATGGTGCATTTGGTTAGCTGTAAAAACATCGTTATTAGCTCCGCGAAAGGTCCCCTTTTTCACTGAGCTGTTTCGTTCAATTCACCGGCATAAAAGTCGTGTTTTCTCGAAATAGCTGTTTTTGTATCATGACACTTTTTTTGCCGGGTGGCGATATATAAAGTTCGTTGTAAGTAGTAAAAACTAACTGACCAAGCTAAGAATAAATCATAAATTTAGTATAGGTTCTAGAATTTAAATTTTTCAAAGATTTCTATAATCTAGGTAAAAAGAGACGGAATAAAACAGACCGTGAAGATTTCAAAAAAAATGTGTCTCCAATAGTCTCCTTTCAAAAAGTATCCTGTTTTAATTTTGGTGTTTTCAGCGTAATCTTTCTATATTTGTGTCGTTTTCTGTGTTAGATTGTGGTGCAGCAACAATCAAAATAAAGAAACACTTCACTGGTAGTTCAATACTACTTTCAAAGTGTTTATTTTCCGTACGATATATACATAAAATCTATTTAAACTCTATTTTTGAGAAATTGTAAAATTTAAAAAATGTGTTGATACTAAAATATTGTATAATGTGAATATGACTGCGTTTGGCACAGGGATTGACTAAAAGCATAATCTATTGACCAAGGATCTCACGGATATGAAATTTTGGATCTGGATACGTATACGGATATATCTATAATATTGTTATAGTTTCAGTTACGGATATTCTTTTTTTAACAAATTGTAATAGGAGTAGACGGATACGTAATTATTTGGCTTTATTTCTAGGTTATGTTTTGGTTGTAAAATCACAAAAAATATCTTATAGGCAATGGTCGGACTGGGTACAATGATTTTATGTACTTGCATCATGATGTCCTAATATGGACATGCCTTCTTTCCGGAAAGTAACGGTATTTTTGTAATTGACTAAATTATGACAATGTACTAAAACGTATCAAATTGATTTTATTTACCTGTTTAATAAAGGTTACTTATGAAATTCTAATTTCTATTATAAAATTGTTTTGGAGCTTCGGTGAGTAGCAGTGTAAGTAAACATGTTTCCCAAGACGAAATACCCAAATACTAACTAGCGAAACACTGTCAATCGTTCAAAAAGAATGTGTTGTGTAAAAACAAACGCGGAATCCAAAGATCCAAGCGTCGTCTCAAGAAGATTTCTGAAGTTGGTATACAAACCAAGGACATGCTCGTATCACACACGTGGTTACTTTGATAAGGAAGTGTGCTTTACCTAGGATAACAGCATGCATTGTTCAAACAAACATAATACCTCGAGATACTCTACCCTAATTGGTTGTAACCGTTTTGAGTACAAAGTATACGAAAAGGATACAAAAGAGGCAACTTATTGTTAAGTGTATCAATTACTACGTGGGGTAAACTATTGTTTTTTCTTCTTTCGTTTTACTCCTGTGTCGAGGGGGACTTTACAAACATACAAACAACGGACACAAAGAACACCCAGACTCGGGTGGGAATCGAACCATCGACCTATGGTATAGCAGTTAAGGTCACTAACCACTAGGCCAACAGGCCAGACACACAACACTGAAAGTTTTGCGTAACTCATTAATAAAACAATTTACATGTAAGTACTGCTTTTTGAAGCATTCTCCATTACATTTTAAACACTTTTTCATTCGATCAAACCATTTTTAAAAACATGAGAACTATTGATCGAAGGGCATGTTTTTCACGTACTGGTTGAAAGCTATCACGACCTCTTCCAGCCCCGTAAATGTCAATGTCTCATCAAATCTTTTCAGTGTGCCCTATGTAATAGACTCGTATTTAAAAATGTTGTGTAGCATTTACTTAAAGTCATTGAACATCACAGATTTTTGTAGTATACAATACTGGTCACTTATTTTTGGGTGACGTGGCATATTCTCCTAACACGCAGAGCCACGTAATATAATTTTTCAATACCGAACAAAATGTTTTAGTAATTTGAAAATACCGAAATCTCGAAGGCATGTCCATATCATTCTACCTATTCTGATCTATGCTTATGAGTGATTATTATATAGGCACTCATTTATCAGTGTTATCTACTTAAAATGCAAAAACGAAATTAAAATAAAGAGAAACAACATTATATGTAAAACCATTTCAGCCGTATTGAAATAATAAAAACCTGTCATAAGGTTTCTTATTTAGACGCCGCTCTATTCGAAATTATTTGAAATTTTTATATTGGTTGCGGTTTCACATAAATTTGTAATTCGGATAACCGATAGTTAAAGTTATGGAGCGTATATAACATATACCATAACATCCCTGCTATCGATAGTCGATATTTTTGTGTGTTGTATAAAAAACTATATAACTATAAATCATAAACTTAGTATACTAGCGGAAGTATACTAAGTTTATGGAATAAATATAATATGCTTCTGTTTGAAAGGAATTCATCATTACTATCGGCATCGCAATCATAACGTACGGACATAAACCAGATCACTGGATAAACCTCCGGGAAGTGTTTTTAGTAGAACTAATTTATTATGTCTGTATTACTTGTTCCAGGAGGAGTTTGAAGATGCCAAAGATGAACATACGAGGTTAGTATATTTTGATTGCAAAATGTTTTTATTATTTACGTACGTTAATATTTTTGCAGATAAAAAAGTGGGTTTTAGTGCTATTACAAATACTTACCTACATTACTACCTATATATAAAACAATAGCAGAAGAAACCTAATATACCGAGTCTATTAGGCTTATGTGTTTGTACGAGTACATATGTGGCTAAATCTTGATGTAGTTATAAAATATTTTTTAGCTCGGGTATGGATCTGCAAGCAGCCTTCGAAGACTGTGAAGTGGCAATAAGAAAATTCTTCAACAACGATTTGGCGGGAGCTATGAGCTTAATGAAACATTGGTAAGACTCATTCCGCTAACGAAATTCCGGTCAGATAATGATGATTCGGCGCACACAACCAAGCAACTGTGAAAAATCACAATTTACATAATTACCACTTTTTCTAGCTCATCATGGAACGAATAATCATTGTACTTCATAAGTGTAAAAAAAATATTTAGTTATGCTCGTTAATTTCTTTACGTTACATAATTGCTGACGTCTATTACAGAGGCGATATGAGAATACTAGGAGGAAATTGTATGAACATTTAGGAGGAGTCCCCCGTTATGTATTCTCCTGTTTACTTTGAAATACAAACTGACGGAATTCGAGCCGACTTTGAAGCCACTTTTCAGGCGCTACTTTTTATCAGGGCATCGTTATATTTGATAATTTCTACATAATTTTATTTAAAATATTAATTTAAAGAATTAAATAAATAGTTATTTCATAATTATGAAATATTTGAAATATTGCTTTTATAAAAAGGACATTAAAGAATTACGGTGGTTTTCCTAAAAATATATACATACATATAAGGTAGATACCGAAAGGTAGAAACCAGTTGTAACTTTGTACTAATCTTATATTATACACTAAATAAATGTATAGAATCATCCTGAAACGCAATAATACGTATTCTGTTAAAAATAATTAACATTACTTTATTATAATTGTATGCTTAAAAATAATATTATATTGTATAGAAAAACTAAATATCACCAACCAAGCTAAAAACCAAATTTAAAAGAGACCCACTTCCTGCCTTCATCTTTAGATCATCGTTAGTAAGTACAATCTGTTGGACTCGTCAAAACGAGTTATGTGAGCCCATACTCCAGGGGTTTACTAGTAGCCACTGAAGAGTTCCACTATTCACCTCCTGGCTATAGGATTGTCACCCGAACTACGAGACGATACGACAATAATTAGAAGTAGGTTAAAATTGACTTATAAGATTAAATAAATCTTTTACTTAGATTAAATAGTTAGCTCGTTAGTTACTACTGAAACTGTGAAGTAAAGCCGTGTTAGAAATGAAAACTTACACTCACGGCTATCACCGAAGGGGTAGGCAGTAACTACATAAAATCCTTCGTAGTGTTATATGTATTATTACAGTTAAATGTCAAATCAAATCAAAACCATTTATTTCAATTAAACCAATAATAGGTATTTTTGAATTGTCAGGAGTAGGAGTCAGTCATACTAAGTCGTGAAGCTAGTTGCCTGTTCCAATACGTAGATCCTATGGAGAAGAACAGGCAAGAAACTCCAAGGACACTCTTTTTCAAAATATTTTTTACAAATTTTTGGTTACATTGCTTAGAAGCGTAAATGGAATGTGAGGACAATGTAACACATTATTCTAGAATATAAATAGACACCCTAATTACTACTATACATATTTGAGTAATATCAGTCCGGAGATGACCAGCCCCGACCAACGGCACCCGTTCACGAGCATGACGCACACGCCAGCTATCGTACAGACCAACCTTATTGAAGGGAGCCGTACACATGTACTAATAAACAAGGCCTAAAATATTATTTCTAGCTAAGATTATGTATGTAGTATACACCTGTTATCTCAATAAATAAATATAAATGAACAAATCGAAGTGGTGATTTTCTATATGAAATATAATTATAGGTATGTAAAATTATTATTGTAGGTACGTCACTGCATGTACCTGTCACCTGACAATAAATTCGAGATGAGTTGATGTTGAGCTAACCGAAAAAGATTGGTGAGGCAATACCTAACTACCTCTAGTTAATTGATTCTTGCGGTGCCAAGCCGGTTTATACGATAAGGAAACTTACTTCACTATTTTAATCCTTCTCCTACGATTCAAAATTATAATCCATATTTACAGAATCACCGCTACAAAAACAAATAGATATTGCTTTGTTGTATTTATCTAAATTAATAATTAAATAATGTGTGTTATATTATTTATAATATAGCATCTATAATAAAAATGCAATAACAGTACATACAATATTCGTTTGTGCTGATTTTTTGCTATCATACAATAAAAACAAACAGCCACCAGAACTACGTAGACTAAGCCATAAATGGATGTCCAATTTCCTTATACATATTTATAAAATCCAAGAAAGTTTAACACTAATGATGTTATGATGATTTTATAGCTTTGTTTCAGTCATTATATCTACAATTATCTTATTTATTCGCGCTTACCCAAAGAACACTCTAAGTACTTTATAATATTTTTCCCAAACAATTTTAAAGATATTAAAATCAAATTTGAATATTTCATTTTAAGATTCTTTACAGCTGAATACTCGGCTGCGTCTGTAAGAGATTATAGGTGTTTTTATTTCTCTTAGAGTGGCAATTACTGCATTCAATCAAGAATACATTAGATTTTCCAATAGCGCTTTAAAAACGGCCCAAAAAAACCACAACACATCGCATGGTGCCAGGTCTGGACTACGTTCGGGATGGGTCACTAGCTCTACCTTTTCAGAAATCAAAAACGACTTTGTCTCGATCGCGGTGTGCATCGAAGCATTGTCATGGTGCAATAGAATGCGACTTCTTGATCGTTTTTCCTTAACTTTTTCAAAGTCACTGGGAAAACAAATCGTGGTGTACCACTCAGCATTAACTGTCTTTTTTTCTTCAAGTGGGACCGTCCATTCCGTCCGTTTTGTTGGTTTGTTGTCACCTTCGAACACCCTTACAGAAGACTGTTGGTTTCTTTCCGGCATGTAACAATATATCCATGTTTCATCTCCTGTCGCAATGTCACAGCATTTGAACGTCCGTGATCGTACTTTAACAACATTTTTTTACACCAATCAACACGAGTCCGTTTTTGTTCTGGGGTGGGTTCATGAGGAATCCAGCGGCAACAAAGTTTTCTATCTTTTAAATGTTGATGTAAGATTTTTTGAATTTGGCTCATACTAGTCCCCAAATGGCTTCTAATCTCCTCATAATTAATGAATTAGTTGCCTGACAGTAGCCACATTTGCCTCAGTGATCGCAGTTGAGGGTCGACCTTCACGAATTTCATCATGGAGAGAAACACGACCACGATCGAATTCTGCGTACCAATGCCTTACGGTGCTCAAATGAGGTGTTTCGGCGGCCAGAATCGCAGAACTTTCAGTGTGCCCTATGTAGTCAAAAAATTGTGTTTTTGAAGGGATATCTTTTTTCCGGTAATTTCATATTAGTATTTTTTTTAAAATAAAACTGTAATTAAACAGTAAGTACATTTAAAGAATCTATACTTCAGCCAAATTCGATATGGAATGTTTACTACCAAACTGTTTCTTAGAGATCAATGACGGACAGGTGTTATTTAACTGTTTGCAAATTGTATATTTTCACTAAATCGATTAAATATGATAGATTTTTGTTAAGTTTGATCCGTAAACACATAGGAAATGATAATTTCACTGTGGCTTCGCTTAAAACCACGGGCTCCCTTTTGTTATTAAATAAAAGTTAAAAAAATTCGTAAAACAACCCTGTTTTTCTGCCTATTTTCTCGTATTTATGAATTATAGGGAAAAGTATACCGGTATAAAAAAGTTGCTTAATTAATTTTACTATATTCCTCACTTTTAAAGATGGTTCTAATTGGTGGTAATTAAATCGGTAAAAGTTTACTTATCAATGTGTTTTAAAACTCGTCAGCTTACTGGGGTAAGCGATAAAGTGGAATGTGGGAATCGAACCGACTCACGGTGTTCCGTCCAAGTGAGTTTATTGCAAGGGATTCGGGTATATACCGTACGAAGGCAGTCCCCGAAAACCTTGGCAGACCTTGGCCGCCTCTTAAACAATAACAGCCAGCCATACCACTGTGTGTGAAGGGAAGGACCAACGTCTATTTTTCCAGACAATTATTGTATTGTTGTGGAGAATAAAAGATGTTTACTTGGTGAGGTCTTCAGGTTTTATTAGCTACAACCTTAGTTAATACAATGTTACGTCTGCACTCCAACCCAGCTGAGAGACGAGAGAACAGGGCGTTGACCCCTTGGCATTGAAATTAAATATATTTTTTAAAGATGCGTTCCGTTACAATTATAATCCTGGATCATCCAAGACTAGAGTGCATAGGTTTCTCTTGGATAGGCGTGTACCATCTTCGTCTTCATCGTCACTTTCCATCAGGTGAGTTGAAAAACAAACGTCTATTCCATTACCCAACAAAAAAAAGAGAGGCGCGCTCGGAAACGTGGCACTACCGTCTCATTTCATTTATTTAATTCATTTCAAATTAAATTATCATTTCTTTTGACTTTTCGGACCGATCTCAACAAAAATCTATCATACTTTCCGACTTACCGGAAACAAAGTGTTATTTAGCAAACCCCGCCTGGACTATTATAACAAAGTTAGGTCGTAAATGATTATAGGGACAAATATTAATTTATTACATAAATGTGCAAACGTGGGCACTTTTGCTTCAAATTTTTGTTCCTGATCCAGAATCTAGTGTATTTTTCATCGAAAATTTAACACAAGACTTAACGAATGACGTTTCAGTATTAAGCTGTTATCTATTTTTTTTAATACATTTCGAAGACAAAACGGTACTGCGATCATTACTGTTCTTGCATGTAAAATCTCTTTCTCCAAAATCTTTATTAAATTGAGACACCTTTTTATGCTCTAGACATAACAGCAGGTTTTTCCTTTATACCTTTGTTCATAACTCTAATAACTACTATTATTTTTGTTTTCTTATTAGGGAGACTACTTCGTTGTATCACAGTCTCGGCACCGCAATATTCCAGTTCATACCAGCTATGTTGACATTCGACCAACTACAGATTAGCCGTACACTGGCGGCGCTTAAGGTGGCCCTTTCGATCTGTAATCAATACAAAAGAAACTACACATTTGTTGAGAGCATCGGAACCATAATTAAAAAGGTAAACATTTTCTTTTGATATTTTCATTTTATTAACGCAAGATGTATGTATGGATTAATTGTGATAATTTATGACGTAACCCTTGGACGAAAGCCTTGTTGTGCAATAATTATTTAAAATATTATTCGTGGTTATTATCGTTAATGACACTATCAAAAACCCCGACGTTGACTAAAATTGCATAATATTTGGATTATTAATGGTATTGTTTTAAAACCATTATCATTAAGTTATTAACAGAGGTTGGAATAGGTAGAATGATTTAGCCGAATGAACTCAAATGGATATATCGATATGGACATACCTTCGAGACTTCGGTTGATTTTTAAATTACTAATGCCGCGTTCCAATAAACAAGAAACGATTCGTTTTGCTTACGGACGGTAAAATTTCGTTGAATTTTCAATGAAAATTTTACCGTCCGTAAGCAAAACGAATCGTTTTTTGTTTATTGGAACGCGGCATAAGAGATTTTTCCCGAATATAAAAATATTTTGTGTTAGGAGATATTAGATATAACAAGAGAAAGTTATAACTATACAAGAATAGGTAAGTGACAAGCATTGGAATCGAATATAAATAAACAAACTGTAATGTTCAGAGAATTTAAGTGAGCTGTGACAGATAAACAAAATTTATAATTTATTCCATTAGAAAAAGATATATTTACTAATAATTGGCGTCTTTTTCGTATACTCTCTACACCCAATGCTTGCAACCAACCAGAATAGAGTATCCCGGATGACTCCTTTACTGTTTACTTACACTTTATACTTACTTACCGAAGTAAGTAATTAGGTGTGGTACTTGCTGTAAGGACGGAACTGCTCCTAGAGTGTTCTTCTTTCTTTAGTGTATTGTGGACGTGTTTTGACTTCGGCTTGGGCTTGGATCTACGAACTTCTATATTGTTTTTTGCATTTAATCAACAAAAGACTCTTTCTTTTATGTATTATTTTTTTACAGTGATTCACAAGTTAGTACTTGAGTATTATGTCTTGGGGAACAATTTTATAAGAATCTGTCCAAACAAAAAGTTATGTTCATTTTATTATTAAACAGATAAAACAATTTACCTTAACACACCTAATAATACTTTAATAATTAAATTTAATAATTGATTCAATCAAATATTGTTATTTTTCGGACAAGATGATGCAAGATACCTACATAAAATCATTCTAGCTATTCCGACGACTGGTTACTAATTATTATCTAAGCATGCTATGTGATGTTAATAAGTGTAACAGGAACGTTTTTCCATAATATATTTCCGTTTTTATAAGGTATGTATATAAAAAAATAATGTGCTGTCATTTGCAAATAGTGTCACAGGAAGTTCATATTTGATCTAAGCAAGTCTTTGACACTTTGATTATAATTACAATATAAATTAGCGTGTAGGTACTGTAAATGGAAGAGGACCTAGTACGTTATTACGATGAAAAATATATATTTTTTATAAGGTATAGGGGGCAAACGAGCAGAACGGGTCACCTGATGGTAAATGACTACCGCCGCCCATGTGCATGTGTAACTCGAGAGTCACAAGTGCGTTGCCGCCCTTTAAGGTGGGAGTAGAAAAGGGGAGTGGGGGAAGAGTGGGAAGAGAGGAGAGGGTAAAAGGACGGGAATAGGGGAGAGGGAAGGGTTAAGGCCTCTGGTAACCTCACTCACGCGGCGAAATGCAATGCACCATTGCTTCACTGCCGGTTTTCTGTGAGGCCGTGGTATCGAGCGGAGTCGAGCCGGCCCATACGTGTCGAAGCTTGGCTCTCCCACGAAAAAAATCTCTTCTTGTTGTGATTTACTGTTTATTCTATTTACGTGCGTCATTTATATTCTGTATTTAAATATCCTCTATATAAATAATATAATATATATATTAATACTTGAAGAGATTTCTTTGTACGTATTTTTGAGCAAATTTCGCAGCACGCAAACTTTGTATGTAGAAATGCAGAAAGAGAAAGAAACTATGCTAAAACGGCTACAACACTACAAGCGTCGTCCTGTCATGGTTCGTCAATCATGTAAAATAAAACTTAATTTAATTATTTTTAGTTCTATAATGTAGCCGAATATAGCACAAACTTGCATATTTTTGTCGTTAATTGCAAGTTAGCCGTTTTGGTCATTAGTATCTAAGAATATCTACACTTAGGTCCATAAATATATTGAGTAGATTAGGCAGGTGTTTATGAAATTAGTCTGCACATTACACAACTTCCACCCTCTTCTGTATTTTTTGTTTTGTATGTATAATCACAACATTGGTTGGCAGCCAAATTATGCTACCTATACAGACATCGAAGCACATGCTGAACTGTGCTACGCTGAAGCTCTTCTACTGCAAGCGGCTATGACTATAATGGAAGGAGAAGACCTCACGGGGCTTATCAAAGGAACAATCAAAGTTAAAAACTGCTACAACAGCTACAAGTAATATTTTCTTTTATTATTTGTCTCTTTAAGTATGTAAAGCTTACTCTTCAACGGATTTTGACTTTTGTACGGTGTTTATGCAATTTAATGTCTGTCAAAATATACTCTCAAAGAGGTATTTAAAAACAATGCAAACACGTTTAACGTTTATTTTTGTTTTGCATTAAGAAGTATTTTAAACATCATCTTGTTTAGGTATACCTACACGAATGACGATTAGAATAATTAGAAGATACTATGTAATCAAATAAAATACTTCAAAACTGATTTCACTTGATAGTCAACTGTCGTATGCTGCCTGTGCCTGCTTCCTTTTCGCGATTAAATATCAGAACCGATAACAATATAATTTTGTAAAGAAATAGCCCAGTGCATTTCTTTGTATTTCTATATAGTTTGTCTAAAGATTTGATAATATGATGATGAATGGCGACCGCAGAATTCAAAATAATGGCAATTAATACCGAGGTACCTCAGCTATCTCATATCTGTTCTCTCTGCAACCTTGTTCCTGCTCCATATTAATTACCTTTAAGGACCTGTCATTATTGGCTACGCCGATGATAGCGCCGTTGTAGACCGAGTTCACGAGAAATCCAGTCTTCGAGAGAGTACATGATTGAACAGGGTTAATTTGACGTTGCAGCGGTTTTCCGATTGAGGTGACGCTAATCTTGTAAATTTTAGCCCTTCCAAATCACCAGCGTATCTATTCTCTCTGAAAAAGAGTACTTTCGAACTTACACCCACTTTCCAAGGTGTATCTTCATCGATTACTGACCATTAAAGGCAGGTCCTTACACCTTACACCGTCTGGTCATTACCGTTACGTTCAAACTTCGGTAAACAAATTGAGTCCTTGGCACAAACAATTTCTGATAAATTGGGAGTAATTTCGAAGGTCCAGCGGTACTTTAGCTCTGAACGGCTGCCTAATCTTTATACAGCCCAAGTTCAATCTTGCATGGAGTACTGCAGTCACCTTTGGGATGGCTCAGCTGAATACTAGCTTAAAGCTTGAACTCTGTTGATCGAAGAGCCCGTAAACTTATAAATGATGAATCGGGAACTACATAGGTACTCTTGAGCATCGTCGTTTAATTGCCTGCTTATCGGTTTTTATAGGATTGACTTTTGAACAATTGAACCCATGCCGTTCCTTCATCGGACTACTAAACGCAGACAGAGATTCCATCCATTCCTTGTCGAAACATCAAAAGTCGAACTAAATGCTTTGACAGCTCATTTGTGACGAGCATAAATTGCTTAAAAACCACATTAAAGTAATCGAATCGCAACCCGTGAAATACTTATTATTGCGTAGTTCGGGTGGCATTCTGCGTTTTTCATTATCAGTTCCACTTCACCAAATGATCTTATCTGAGAGCAAATGCACGTGTTACTATAAAAAAACCCTAAATGACTATATTGGTGCCTATTATGTTTGAAGTTCTCTCGATTTCTCCAAGATGATGATTCCCCACATCATCATATCTTAACCTGATGATAATGAGACCAACTGGAAAGTCCTTTAAACAAAAAAAGAATTTTCCAAATCGGTCCAACCGCTAAAAAAAGATTCCAACGAACCGAAACCTCCCTCGTTTTTTGAAGTCGGCAAATAGTAATCCGTGAAAAATATATTTTTTTTAAAGATATGAATAGTTAAACTTTATGTAGGTACCTAATATGTATAAAACAGTACTATTGTCCCTATTTTGTTGTAACCTACCAAATATGAAACAGGGAGTGTGCCAAGATCATAGAGAAGAAGCAATGGGAAACAGAACAGTCAAGAGTGCATTTCCAAAGTGGAGTGCGCCTCGGTATCGCAACATTCAACGTCATGATCTCGCTTCTACCTCCAAAGATAATTAGTTTGTTGGAGTTCGTGGGCTTCTCTGGAAACAAGGTAACTTATAATAAATTATTATTCTTTCATTAGTTATAAAATAACCTATTTATTTATAAGTAGTAATTGTCTTTACTTTAAGTATAAGGATCGATGACATGATTAAACGCGATAAACCCTTTTTTTATATTGTATAGGATGTTACTTGGACTAGGACGACATAGCTACCTTGTTAGATAAACGGTAGGTATACATATAATTAGCCGTTATTTGAGAGTAATAAAGTTAAACTTGCACTGTGTAGGAATCGAAATAAAACACAGCTAGTTATTATCATATTAAACACAAGTGATTGGATCCTCTGTCTAGAAACTAGGTGACCCATCTAACTATTCACTTTTTGAAGTTTGTTTTAATATTTTATACATTGGGTGTAGAGACAAAAATAATACATTTTACAGGGTCTTAGTTAAAGAATTTAATGAAACAAAATACAAACTGGCCCTAATAGCAACAATGTAAGTAATCAAATTCAACTTAAAGTGCAGTCGGTAGAGTAAATGTGATGGTTATGACTCTGAACAATTACAGATATATAATAGAACAATATGTAGGGGTTGTGCAGTGATATGATGTGATGTGATGAATTTTATAAAAATGTGAGGGAGCAAACGAAAAGTAATATTATTTAAATACATTTATCACATTTTAAGTTATTTGTCTTAAACTTTCAATGACAGTAGTCAATTTAGTAATCAATTCCAAAAATGAAATTGTGTTTCAGACTCTCGGTCTCGCGGAATTGGAAGCTGGGTCCAAGGCCCCAGGCATGAGGTCCGTGTTGTGCGACCTGACCTTGTTGGGTTATCATCTAGTCATCTGCCACTTTATAGGCGCGCCCAGCGATCTACCTGCCTGCGAACAGATACTCCAAAAACAACTTAAGGTACTTTCTCTTCAGAAAATCTTAACCAAACTGTTACCGTGAGAATATAGAGATCTAGAGAAGCTTTACGTCACATTAAGACTTTTTTCTACAATCTTGGTGTTTGTTTACAGCTCTTTACCCTCAGAGTCTGTCAAACAGGAAAATAATACACATGATCGTACTAGAGATCGCGTGGTGGTCTAATTTCGACTCGACATGTAATCACATATACTGGACACGTGTAATTCCATTAAGCCGTTTTCTTTTTAATGTTTAATTTTTAAAGTTGTAAGACATATTGTTTAAAAATTGTATTTCTGCACTTCTTCTATATATAAACTGTAAATATTCCAAAATTCACGTTACTACGTTCGCGAAATTTTCTTAAAAAGGGGTTCTATATTGTCTAACAAAATTGTATGCCCATGCACTCTATGCTTCCGGATGGGAATAAATATTATAGCTATGACTCATTTAAAAAAAAACACTTTAAAAACTATTTCACGTTAAACTTTCTTTACGAACGCCATTTTCAACAATGTTATACATATTTTCACTAGACTTGCCCCGCTTTCACCTCCATTAAATTTTTATTCTTCATGTCTACTATTATACTGCTTGTATGAAATAAGCATACATGTTTTTTGTCAAGTAGATTACTTATCCTATTAAAGACAAGTTTTTCTCAATTTGGCCTGGTTATTCCGTCTTCATCGCAGTAGGTATACCTAGAATAAAAATGGTGTACCTTACAAATAATCGCTTCTACAAAAAATATTCACATAGGTACACTTTGTTCCATAATTTAATATATAGTTCAGTAATGTAAGTAGCATTTTGAATAAATTGAGACATTCATGGTTACTGAGCACATCAAAATCAATTACTTCTATTCACTATTTTATTAATATTTATGTTGCCCTAAAATATTAACAAAATACCCCCTATACAACCTTTAATTTAGAAAATCTCATTTTCTCATTAGTACAAGAAACCTTTTGAAAACAAAACTGAAATGACATTAGCCTTGAAATTACGCTAACGTGCGTGTCCATAATAACATAGTTTTCAGCTGGGACGGAAATTGTACGAGGACACCTTCTATCCTATTAATAATCGTGATAACTATTTTTTTTTTCTTTTTGTACTTGCTATTGCGGTGCAATAAGCAATTCTTGTGAAATATAATAACTTATTTGTTTTAGCGGAATGAAGTATTTAAAGTTAAAACAATTGGCTGGCCTGTTGGCCTAGTGGTTAGTGACTCTGACTGCTATGCCATAGGCCGTGGGTTCGGTTCCCACCCAAGTCTGGGTGTTCTTTGTGTTCCTTGTTTGTATGTTTGTAAAGTTCCCCGCGACACAGCGGGAGTTGTCTTTAAAAAAAAAAAAGAAAATCCCACCAATAACATTTTCATGTAAAATGTTGCCAAGACGAGACCATATCCCACTGTCAAAAAGTTATCAGATCTCATAAAGAGCCAAGCTTCTAACTCTACAAGCCCTACCTTCACAAACTCTACACCTTAGGGAAAGTCTGTGGTCACATGGGCGTAATATGAAAAATTTATTCACTCTTCATTACTCTCTACTTCTGTAATACAATAGTTTTTGTAGTAACGAAACGGCCAGACCACATATTTTGACTAAGGTGTAGAGTTTGTTACGTTTGTTTTTGTATAGTGTCGACGATCTTGATCGTATCGTATACAAATTGTATAAAAGTAATAAAATAATAAGAAAACACATAATAACACTTAATAATCAAATCTTCTCACAATCTGTTCGCAGGTGTTTCCACAGAGCGTGTGGTTCTTAATGTTTAAGGGACGTTTGGAGTTCATGCATGGCAAATTCGATGCAGCGATCGTGACCTATCAACGCGCTATCAATAGCCAAGACAAGTGGCAACAGTTCCGCCATCTTTGCTATTGGGAAATCATGTGGGTTAACAGGTAGGAAGCACTATATAATATAAACCAAAAATTTTAAATCAATAATTTGGAAAATCATATCGGGTATATATGGGAAAAATCATAATATTATATATATATATTTATATATATATTTTTTTTTTGTATATTTGTAAACTGTTCTTCCTCTAAGGGTCGTAGTATGATATTAAATAGTCTGCAAACTTCCGCAAGAATTAGAATAAGAAATAGTGCAACCAAACAAAAACAAGCTTTCAGCTTAATTAGAGTTCAATACCCAAAGGGTGCAACGGAACCCTATTGCTGAGCCTCCTCTTTTTGTCTGTCAGCGGGCTGTACCTCATGTACCGTATTGGCAGTTGAAATGTTCAGTATGTAATAAAAATAAAATAAAATAAAAAATTTAAGGAGATCTCCATACAAGAAACGTGGTTTTTACGGCATCTTGGCTGTATCATAATAGGTAGACGGGAGGGCAGCTGCCCCCTGACTTTAACAAGTTTAAGTAGTACTAAAGTAATATTGAGTAAATTTTTTTATATGCCCCTACCCTGGCCCCTAAAAGCTGGGTACGCTCATGGGTAGACAATTGAAATTTTCCCTTAGTGTATTTCTATTGCCGCTATAACAACAAAAAATAAAAATTCAATGAAATTAAAAACTAAAGTGGTCCCTATATAATACAGGAAACTTATGTATTTATTTTTGTTATAATAAAATAAAAATTTAAAAAAATCGTAGAATAAAGTTTGATAACAAAGTGGCCCAGCCTATAAGAAATGTGTTTATTGGCGTTTTTTGCTCAATCTTAATAAAGCCTATAGGTCGCTTGAAATGTTTACAGAGTGTGTATTACTACAAATAATAATAATATATAATAACTTCACACATCTCACACACGGCTATCTGATCCCAAACTAGGCATAAACTGTGCTGTGGTAACCAGACTGCTGATAAACATAAATATATATTTCTAAATACATACATAATATTATTATAGATAAATTACACCCAGACTGTCCTAGCGCTTCTCTTAGTTTTTTTACAAAAGTATTTAAAAAGTACAATAGTGTTTAAACTTGTACGATGGTACGGAACCCTTCGTACGCGTGTCCGAGTCGCACTTGCCCGGTTTTATTATATTAGTATACATTAAAGTTCACCATCCAGGTACTACTTCACTGTGACTGTGAGCAGTGCAGTGGATATATCGGAACCGAAGCCAGTGACCCTCAATTCGTATGTTTACTCATAGAAAGGCTGTTGCCAGAGACCCGGTTATGAACTCGGAACCTTTCTAGATTTATATTACCCTGTGTCACGAGGACGTACGAACATAATGTGAATAGGTAACTATCTATTGGGTACTAGGTAGGTGACTATCCGCGCAGTCGAATAATTGACCGAGCGAGGGTAGCGCCCCAGTTTCAGATTTGGCTGATTAGGCTTTTGACTGCCTATCTGTCTAGGCGTAGTTCTGATGAAAGGCGTGGAATGGGGTTAGTTTGTTGCGGCGTTATGTACAGACTATTTTTGATCATTTTTGTAATAACAAGTACTCTCGCCTAGTGCTCGCGAGGGCTACTGTTCCCAGTACCACTAGTATTTAAAAGTTTAGGTTAGAAGAGATATACATAGGTATGTATTGGAGCCATCAAGTATCATTTGGAAAACCGAACAATTTTACAAGATTCCTTGGAGTGCTACCTAGACTAATACTCTCTCTAAGTAGAGTCTAAGGGAATAACTTTAAATCTATATAAATTAAAGATGATAATTTACACTAACATAAGTAGTATCCAACGACCACATTTACTTTTTTGACCTGATAACGTCTTATAAATCGATGAAAGCCGGCTGCACGCACGAAAAAGCATGACTCATTGTCACGTTCCGCCTGAGCCGAGCGTGCAAGCGAGAGCGCGGAACAAGCGATAGAGAGGCACGATCAGCCTAAGCGTTCGTTTACTGACATTGATTTGATTTCAGTTTATTTCTATAACTAAGTATTCGTGATTATATTTAAACAAATTATTTAAATTCAATTTGCAAAAACTGTAAATAATATTTGAAAATTTAAAATTAATGTTTTTAACCAGAGTTTTAAAAATATTGTATTTTCTTATGACGTTATGACGTAAAATTATCGTTCGTAAACCGACTTTACAAACAATCATTTTTATATAATAAAATTTCTTTAGTGAGAACTTTTAAATTAATATTTATTCTTTTGTCTATAACTATCTTCTGCATTACAAAGAAAATCGGCAGTATATAATGACAGAGCTTTACTGTTTTCATGTAATTTTATTTCTCAATACGAACGATGATTGCAGTCTTCAGATGAACTATCGTGGAGCGGCTTCGTATGCAAACAGGCTGATAGAACAAAGTTCCTGGTCCAAGACCATTTACTCTTACTCGAAGGCAGCCCTGCTACTGCAGTTAAATGACGAGATTACACCATTAGAAAAACAACAGTGCAAGGATCTAATGAGGTTTGTATTTATCATTATTGTAGATATTTTTTTTTTAGTAAGATTACTAGTAACGTGGGTCACACATTACTAGTAATCTCGTTAACCCCTCCAGCTAAGCTTAACGCTTGTGTTAGGAGTGGGTTCACGACGGTAGTGCACTGGGTGGGGTTCGAACATGGCTAAGGCGTCGGACTTGCGATCGAGTGGTTGCGATCGCAAGTCCGACGCCTTAGCCATTACGCTACCGCCGCTTCCTTCCTAATGTTTCTGTAACTGTGGCGGTGTCAAGTGTGCCTCAAGGAGGCGCGTACCCACGGCAGTGGGACCGTTTATAATCGATTGATAGAATACTAATAAAAAATAAGACTAAAACTAGTATAAAAACTTCTTAGTAACTAATCTTCACTGGTTATGATTTCAAGTGAGTACTTCAATACAAATAAATGAAACTGAAGTATCTGTTTGTAATGTCAACATAATAGTTTTTAAGCTTATACAGTTATTTGCAAGATGCCTATGCTTAAAAATGAGTTAATCTCCGGAACGGGTGGACCGATTTCCACGCGAGATAGCTAGTGTTATAAGGAGTAACTTAGGCTACTTTTATTTTAGAACAAAAATTAGGGTTCCCCACAAAATATATAAATATGTACACACTGAACAATAATGTATCTTATAACTGCTTTACTGCTAGTCAGTAATAAGATGTTCTCTTTAGTTCAGGATTTAATGTGTAATCGTGTACATTATTGTAATTTAATGTAACAGATAATATCGTTGTACTAAATGCGAATAAAGAATTATTATTATTATAATCATATTTCCCAAACTAAGGTGGCAAACTAAGAATAAAGTCTTAAAGTTAAAATTGTGGGTTTACTTTATTAATTAGTAGCTGTCGCCCGCGGCTTCGTTCGCGAAGAAATTGAAATTTATCCCACAAGAATCGATTTTCTGCTCAATTTTCTTATTTTTCATTCCGTAAGAATCTTCTTCACAGTATTAGAAAACTTTAAAAAAGTTGAATGAAATCGGTTAAGTCGTTCTTAAGTTATGGTCGGTTATCAGTTAATTCATATTAATATTTAATTATATATTGTACACAGGAACGCATCATACTATAAACAGCGCATAGCTGGGAAGTCGTTGCCGATGGAGAAGTTCGCCATTAAAAGATGCGCGCGTTACCAGGCGCAGGGGGGGCACCTCGTGCTGCCAGCTATTGAGCTGTTGTGCCTCTGGAATATGTTCCATATCCTTGTTAGGAATGACCGGCAAGCGCAATGTGTACTCAGGGTAAGACTTCATCATGTTCATTATACATTTACAAAATTTTAAACCGGTCTCTTCTATTTATGAAATGGAATTGAATCCAAGCATCATAAGGTTTTAATAAAGTCCTATCTATATAATACGTAAAGGTCACACTGCTATTACTCGTTGAATCAATTTAATGGTTAGAAAATTCTTTTTAGGGTTCCGTACCCGAAGGGTAACCAATGGGACCCTATTACTAAACCTCCTGTCCGTCTGTCTGTCAGCGGGCTGTATCTCATGATCTGTAATAGATAGACAGTTGAAAATTTCACAGAATGTGAATGAATCTGTTGCTGCTATAACAACAAATAATAAAAATAAATTAAAAATTAAAAGGCCATCCTTTCTTTTTTTCCCCTACAATGGTACGGAACCCTATATGCGCGAGTTCGGCTCGCACTTGGTCGGTTTTTTATTATTATTTTTAGTTAAAACTACCTTTACATAAATTTAAATTACGGTCATATCGTTTATTAGTTACTAGGGGTCGCCTGGTTGGCGAGTTTTGACCACAATTAATTAAGTTTTGAATGTTTTGTTTTATTTAATTGACCGGTATAACTTGACCTGTCATTGTATAGACTTGCCGTACTATGGCAGGACAACAGGACATGGGACGGATCCCTGTAGCTTTTTGTAGTCGTTTTCACATAATTTTGGAACTTAATAACACATATTGATTTAAAAAATTGTTTTGTTCACTCCTCTGTGCTCGAAATTGTTTTAAAAATGGGTGCAAATAATTCTCTTCTCCTATTGATATACAAATATCTCGAGTCTTGAATTGTGATTTCTGCACTGCTCCTTTAGGGATGGAAATTATTTATATAGCATTACAAATAAACTTGTATATTTACTATGTATGTTAGTTCAAAATGTTTTTGCGTTATTGTATATTAATAACATTAAAATAATCCGCTTTAATGTTGGAGAGACATTTTTGGTAAATTTGTAATATTTATGTATACAAATGTATGTTTACAAGACTGAACATAAATAATATGTATGTAACAGCTGATAGAGACGACCAGGGAGCGCGTCGAAGAGCGGAGTTGTGATTGGATGGGCCCTTACGAGGCGGACAATCGCGCACTGGTGCGCTTCCTTCACGGCAGCTGCCTCGCAGCCATGAACCTACCGCGTCTCGCGCTTGACACTTTTGACTCAGTCTTCAAGTAAGCTCTCTTCTTACCTTACATTGCCGTATTGTATTATTCCCAAAAGCTTTCAAACATTCTTAACAAATACAAACTGATCTTCAATTTTGTGCGTTAACTTTTAGTTTTTTTAAAAGCGTTTTTATAAAAATATTAGTACCTTATTTAAATATGCAACACAGATACCACTAAATCAGACTTAATAATATTCGCACAAAATTATGGAAGAGATCACATGAAGGTTTCTGCGTTGTCTATTGTATACATTACTTAAATGGTGTACAATAAAACAGATACACATATAAAAAAATCACACATGTATCAAGAGTAACACTTAATAAATCACTTTCCGTAACATACACACCGTTATACTCACACAGGTTGAAGAATGACCTGAAAGAGGATACCTTCTTACTCCCTTACACTGTCGCGGAAATGGCTATGTGCCATTATCAACTCGGAGACAAGGATCGCGCGTTACACATGCTGCTGGAAGCCAGGTAATACATCATGTTTATATCGAAATTCTATATCAAATTAGGCCTCAAGTATATCATAATTCCTACTACTACTGAGTTCCGAGACATTAGTTGATTATTAAATGGGAAGGCCGGTTGGGGCCACGAAAATCATACTATGAAAAATTTTTCATGTTCTGAAGAACAGCAGTTCGGGTAGATTAGAAGTACCCTAAATCGGCGGGTTTGTATGAAGGGTTTAATTATAGTAGATAAAGCTAGTAAGATATGTCAAGGAGCACACTTAATAAAGTAGCCAGCTGTTTGCTCTGCCTACCCCGAAGAGAGACGTGAGTTTCCCATTCGTATAATTAATAGCCTTAACAACTTAAGGCCCGTAATACCTTCGAGGAATTTTATAGTAATTTTTGTAATCGGGTCTGACGTTAACGTCATGTGTTGCAGTGAAATTTTGTATTTTGTATTATCCTAAATCAATAAATACTTATTCGTCTTCAGTAATGCCGCGTTACTAGAATCAACGAAATTTTACCGTCCGTAAGCAAAACGAATCGTTTCTTGATTAGAGGAAGGTGGCATAAATCACGGATGTCGCTCTGTCGAAACTCTATAATCTACTTAAGAATATATGTAAATATGTTGATTATTATTTCGTTTTACAGGAAAAAGTATTCAGGATATTCTTTAGAATCAAGGTTACATTTCCGTCTGCACTCAAAGATACAGATCGTCAAAAGCGGCACCAATACTTCAGACGCAGTAGCGAAAAGCACTTCGTAAGTTTAGAATCGGAACATCATAATACTATTTTGGTCCCTTTCGTCTATTAGGGCAAACTAATTCTTCGCAATTTAAGTTAAAATGTTATGTCATAAATTAGTTGAAAGTTAAATAATGAATGACTTACGGCCTAAGCTATTATGTATTATGTTCTGTGGCCTAAGTTATCCATGGACCTGCCCCTGTCTTACTGGTAGTACTGTTGATATCCTTAACCTACCTGGGGTTTGTACCTTTTTAGATTCAAGTTATTCCCTTATAATGATATTAACATATTGAACAATTACTTAATTACGTTGGTCGATAATTGAATCGAACGATAAATGTGTATACTCTGTCCATTCGTTTACTTTTTTTAATAGTAGCTTGAGAACGTAACTGTGCTGGAGTTTGTAAAATTTAACTTTAAAACGTGCAGTTAGAAAAATATATAGATATTTTTTTTTTATTTGACTACACGGTTTAAGAGCCTCTTTTGTAGACATTATGATACTGCACAGTGACTTGTGTTAGTGGCGATACCAACCGTGAGCCATGAGAGAAAAAAAAAATACTGCACAGTGCACATGCAGTATTTTTTTTAAATTAAACCATTTTTGTTTTACGCATTAAGAAGAGTTACGTTCTATTGAACGTAGTGATGGGAACAAAGGTTTCTGCTGTATTTTTATAAATCGATATTAACTATTTATAAATTAGTTTTAAAAACCCTTCGTCTATAGTTATGAATAGTTGTATTAATCCCCTAAAATTAAAGTATTTGCTATATATAACATAAAAATTAAGTTTAAACTTAGAGTAATGACAACGATGAAAGATGAAACCTACTAGATTCATCACTTGAGTCCTCGTATAATATTTTAAACGTGAGTAATATAATTTATGCACTAAGTTCAGTATTTTTAGCAAAAATTAAGTTTAGACTTTTTTAAATCGATTAAAACTTTCTCCTAAATAAAATCGATTGATATTTTTAACCGCATCGGCAACATTTTTGGTCATCTCTAAATAGATAGTTAGCGAACTGTCAAATAGAAAATAAAGGAATGGACAGAGTATAGTTAGTATTTCATAATGAATCTCATGTATTCCCCCAACTAATGTTAAGTACCTACCAGCATTACGCATTATGATTAGGGAGTAATACATAAATATATATAAATAGTTTTGAATCATGAACCCCACATACAAAGAACGTGTGCACTTGAAATATTCATAACGTGGACACCATTAGACCCTGACAGTTTAATCGTAGTATAATGTAATAATCTCTATGTTTCTAGATGTATCTATGTATTCATGGATGTGTATCAATGTTTTATGAAATAAGGAATTTATTAAATATGTTTAATCATAATAAAATCATCTGCTTTTCTATCGCAAACTAATTGTGTCCCGAGTTGGAATGTTGGTAAAAATTTAAAGACTGAGAAAACGGGGTGTTTTATAGAAAGTTCTTCAAAAGAAGTGTGCTATCGTTTTAAAAATGTAGATGTAGACTTACACAAAATCGATACTTGTCATTTTAGTAGGTAGCTGTAAATATGTTTTACATGTGAATCATTGTTATATGATAATTATTTATATAAGTAAGCTCTTTCTAGATTTAACGTCAATATTTTGATAGATCTACCATTTGTACTTTTTATTGATTAAACTCGTACGTAAAAAAACTAGGGGCAGAAATGATGCTTTATTTTTTAAACTTAAATATAATTATGATATATGAAAATACATTTATTTATCGGGGAAAAGGGTAAATAAATTCTTTATAACTGTTATAAATTTCATTTTTTGTGTCGGTGTTATAATAAAGAGGACCATTCCTTTGGTCAACAGGTTTTCATATAAAATGTCACATTCACCAGACACGCTTTATATTCCTCCTGAAAGCAACATTATTGAAATCGGTAAAACCACATTCTATATTTCTTAAATTGGCATTTCAGAAATCGATCTGAATATCTGGAATCTCTTTAGTTCGCGATTCGTCGAATAGTAATCTTTCAGTTCGCAGTTCGCTGGATGTACATAAACAAAAGTACTATTATTACATATTAAAAACTATTTGAATTTGAAACTCATCTATCTGATTATCTCAGCATTGAAAAGACGACTTGACGTTGTAAGATGGTCAATAATGGTGAGTCTAGTCTGGACAGTAACGTACATTTGCAGGACTTTTAGTGGTTTTACGCCTTCGTTTATTTTGTTTATTTGATACAAGTCATCGGGATCGGGTCATCAAACTCTATAAATGTGCCAAATTTTAATCTTTTTGTCCAGTATGTCCAGAAAAAAGATTGTAACAGAAACAGGGATACCAGAGTGACCCTATACGTATATATATATATTACGTAGGTATCCTAAAAGATGAAAAAAAAATCGGTAGAAATGCGAATCTAAGAGATGCATGAAATACTTTGACTCTTCTACACATTCTGTTTTTAAAAATGTTGTTTATATTTGTTTTTATTTATTATCTCGCAGAAACTGGTTTAAATAAAATAACACATTTTTTGACAAAAGTTATGTACAAAATATAGTAAGGTAGGTCCGTAGCTAATAAGTGGATGGGTGCTGGCAAAGCACAGCCTATAATCTCTTGTAGTCATGAGCAGACTTAATAGTAAATATATGTCACGTTTTCATTATTATCCTCTGGTGTTAAATATCTTGTCATTATAACTGCTTGTAATTTCTTAGCTTTAGCTCAAGTCTTTCAACTTCAAAATAGCTTCACACTATTTCTTGTGTAATTTGATGTATTTTTCTAACCTACTAAGCCAATGGACATAAATGTATTATTTTCGAGGAAAATATATAAAGGCGAATCCAGAAAATGTATTTTTAAAGATATGTTGCATTTCATTATCGCTTCGCTATCGATTCGCTATCGCTTGCAACATTTTCTAAATAATGCCAACATATTGCGGAGATTTATGATTAGCTAAAAGAAGAAGAAAGAAAAAAAGAAAAAAGTCTGGAATGAACGAAGTCCAGACTTCCATTTCTATATCATTCGAGCTTGAAGTGAATGCTGGACCTACAAATATCTACTCCTTAATTTTGGCTTCATAGCAAGCTATGAAGTGAAGCAAATGACTCTAAAGCAAGCTTTAGAGTCATTTGAAATCGGTCCAGTTTTAAGTGGCTTATGTATTGGAAGCTCATTCGAATGTGGCAGTGTATTCGTGACAGATGTGATACATCTGAATATTTTGTGTCCTTAGATTTCTTTTAAAAAATATATAAATATTAGTGAGAAATTACATGATCCTTAGGCTAGATATTTTGTTTAGGCATATCACAGATTAACCAAAAGTCATTCCACTTCATTTTCCTATAAACCAACACGTATATTTTGTGTAACTGGTAAGACAACAGAAATGTGACACCCAGTTTTTATCTTGATTGCGAACATCCGAATTAAAACATGCACTATAAAACTCCTTAATGAATGATGTATGTAATTGCCTTTTTTTACTATACAGTGTGTATAAACCACAACTATCAGGACAACTTGTACAAACGCGAGAGATGTTGATATCATCAAATATTTTTTAACAGCTTTCGTGCAATAATAAATACTTAAAATTTACAACTCAAAATAAGTACAAAAATATGTTTTTTTTGGGAATTCAAATATTCTGCTAGTTACAGACGAATATAAGGAAACTAAAATTTTTCTGGTATTATTAGTGAGTATGTCTACGTCTACTATGTCTATGTGCTACATACTTTTTACGATATTTTTTGTGTTTACCAGTGTTATTGGAATTTAATTTACTGGGTTATGACCTAACTATTATTACCCTACATCCACTCCATTACCGAAAAAATACCGAAGTATGGCTAGACAGTATCCTGATCATATCTAAAAGTTCAAAAAACAAATATGCAGTAAGATATAATATAACTAAAACCTTGTGTACCTGTCTACCTTTCTACAAAATCTTATTAAGTAGCATTTATTTTTGGTTGTGTTATTAATTGTTGTTAATAATAATTTATATTGTTTTTTTGTTAAATTTCTGATTTAAAACAAACAAAATATATATATATATATGTGACTTGCCGTATAGTTAGACTCTATATTTCGTCGCAGTCGTAGAGAAACGGCGGCTTTGATTTTTTGACGATTTTGGTTTTTGACATAATCCTACTGAAAACATTAAACTTTATCATAAAACAAAACATTTTTCAGAGCTTTATGAGCTTTGAAAAATAGTAACATTTTCAGATTTCATTAACAGAAACAGCCGTTTTCAAAATATTACGTAAAACATCATTTGAAAACTTTAAAGTGCTCTCCTGTAAAGTTAAAAATCAAATCCGTCGTTTTTCTGCGACGACGACGATTTGATAGTTAATAAATTTAGTGTGATGTGTGGTCACAGTGGCTGTAATATTTTATTATCTTATAGTAAGTGTATTTATTTAAAAGATTTTATGAAATAATAATAATTCTGCTATGAATGGTTATGTTATTTAACGTCATAGATGAATTAATATTAAAACAAATAAAACTTTTTTATTATTATGCCTGTGTTTTAATTTTGAATTTCCGATTTATGCCATCAGTCAACAGCTACCTACTTGAATAGTTTATGATACAATACAATGGCGTAATATCTAATATTAACCCTGTATGATATCTGTTATGAGAGGGCTTAGGCCATAGTTTGGGCTACGCTAGCCTAGTTCGTAGTAAAGTTGGTGGACTATCTTCAGAATTAATTCAATACACTTTGACTAGGTATGTCATAAATTAAATCATATCTTCTTTAAAAGGGCGTACTCCCATCTCAAAGGCTGGCAACGCACTTGTGACTTGAGTTTCAGGTGTCCATGGACGACGGTAGTCTCTTACCATCAGGTGACCCGTCTGCTCGTTTGCCCCCTATAATATATAAGAAACCTGCTACACGTACCTATTTAGAACAACCTGTCTATTAGTAAGAATAGTCACCATAGCCAATATGAACCTAGAGTTGTGGATACTTTGATTATTTAAAAATAAGCAAAGTGTAGAGACTTAGACTATATCGAAGGTGCCTATTGGAAAATAAGTAAGTGAAGTTTTATGTAAAGTTTTTCCAAATTGGAAATGGCATTGCTTCTTATGTCAAACAACGACAGTTAAACGTGTAGAACTTGGTATATATTGCGCTTTTAAGTTGTAACGACATTTCACTGCACTTTTATCTTTCTTCTGTTTGCACATTATTATTCGCTATTAAAACAAGATTGTCCGCCGCCACAAAAATAAACTGATACGGATGGTCGGACACATGGGCGTACCCAGCACTTTTTAAGGGGTGGGGCAAAAGTAAATAAACTAAGTAGTAAAAAAATAAAAATGCTTTTTATTAACTGCACTACACCTTATTTCAATAATAACCAACGAGGGTTCTGGCTAAAACTAGCCGAAATTTTGTTTTCAAATTTAACTTTAAAAAAAACTCTTCACGAATAAGCATCTTTTCTTCAGCAAAGAATCGAATACCAATGGAAAGTTGCTATTTTCCTGATATGTCGCAGATCTCGTCTGCTAGGATACTATAGGCACGTGCTTTCTTTACGTCAACTGTGATATCGTCTCTAATGACATCCCCGCATAGACCTATTATTTCATTTTGAATTTTTGGTGAAGTATGGCTAGATAAAAGTATATTGAAAACAAGACTAAGGTAAATTTTATAATTAATAGGTAGGTACTTTTAACATTTTATTTTATAATCAAATAATCAATAAAAAATCTATTTTAACTAATTTCTTCCTTCTTAAAACAAACATACATTAGTAAACTCCAATAAGTAGGTAACTATAAGGCTTTTATATTGAATCTCAAATAATCTGGTTAGTGTGTTAAATAGACAATGTAATGCGACACAAATTACAGTAATATATAGGGAAGTAGGTAAGTAGGCACGTACCTTTGGCTGTGCTAAAAAACTTTCTTAAATCCATTTTAGTTAGAAAGCCACTAATAGACAGCGAATTTATTCATATTTACTTTACTTCATCCAATTAGTTTAGAACTGAGTAAGTAGGTATATATTATTATTATCACTTTTCACTCACTCACAATCAGGAACTAAATCAAACTTAAAAAATAATAAGAAATTGAGAATCACCGTTTGTTTACTTTAAAAGTTCTTAGCTTCGGGTCAGAGAGCAGGGTTGGGCAAATGCCCCACCTTGCCCCACTGTGGGTACGCCCATGGACTCGGACACATCATGGAGTGACGACATCTTCATACTATACCAACAGCAGGCCGAAATTTCGGTAAGCTTCTGCATACATATGTCGCCGGTACCGCTCTGCAACATACGAATAGTGTGACATGTTCCTGCTAATTATTTTATTCACGTAATTAGGTAAGTATGGCATGACCATGAAGTAGGTAATCGAATATACATTTCTTGGGTATTTAAATTCCTTTTTGTTAAAATTGGTCATAATATTTTTCAAATTACCAACTTTGTTAAGTTGATACCAACCGAAGCACCTATAATATTTAGTACTGAATTACTGATTGTGTAGTTTTACAGACGCACTTTCAATCTACGTATTTTTTTAAGCGTGTGCAGTGCATGTATTACTTTTTTGTTTATGGACATAAGTTCAATATAGCTCCAAGTTGGTCCTATATTAATTTTACGGCTATTACCACTTTTAAACAGTTGCGTTTGAAAGTAGAAATAAGTGAATAGGTAGGTACCCAAGCGCCGATCCTCCGTTTTGCTTTTTATTAAAAAGAAAATTACAATTGTCATGTAAATTAAGTACCTACTTAACGCTTAGTTTTCATTTCAAAAATCCTACATGTGTTTTATTTTTATATAAAGATTAATTAATAAACTTCTTACCGGTGGAAAATATTCCAAACTTACAAAAAGTACATCGAGTGACATAGGCCTGCCCAAACCCTAATTGAGGTGATGCTCTATTAGATTCCGTTACTAATGATTTAGAGCAAAAACTCGACTTATTTCAGGTAGCAGTTGTTCTTCCTGAACAAAGTGAGACTCTGATATGGGTGGGTAATAAGTATATCGAGTGAAATAACTGGTTCAGGTGTATCGGCTACTATAGCTATATATTAACTGTAATAAAATAAACAACTCTGACAAATACTTAGGCCATACTAAAAGTTTCTGAATTCTGATAAATAAGACCAGATATTAAACTTATGATACATTTATTGTTTTTCAAAGTATATGCCACCACAATTTATACATTTTTGCATTCGCTGGAACCACGCAAAAAGCAGTTGGAGGTCTTCCTTAGGAACATCTTTAACGGCTTCGTTTAACGCATTTACCGCCGATTCAGGTCTCGTAAACGTATGCCTAAGTTAGTCTTCAATTTGAGGAAACTAACATAAGTCACAAGGTTTGGAACGAATGGCAGATGCATCATCAGATCTACGTTTGAAGCTTTCAAATACGCTTCCATTACTTTAGCGGAATGTGAGGACGCGTTATCGTGGTGGTGAAGGACGACATTGCTTCGAGGTCGCTTTTCGCGAACTTTTACTAAGACTGGGCAAGCAAGTAACGTATCAATCTGTGGTCACTGTCTTTTGGTCTTCAAGCGTAATGTCCCGATTTGCTGAGTTACCAATGCTTCGACTTTTCTTAACTTTCATCGGCAAGTCTTCAAAAGGCTTTCCTTTTGAAGACTGGGTGTTTACCCATTCTGACGACTAGTTTTTCTTTCCGGTTGAAAGCTGTAGGTACACCCAGGTTTCGCCATCTGTCAGGATATTATAGATAGCCAATGACTGTCCTCCATTCAACTTTTTTATCTTTTTACGGCAAAACTCGACAACGCAGTAGTTACTGCTTTTCCGTTAAATCATGTGTGTTTATCCACACATGCAAAATGTTTCGCACTTGGCTCATTCCAGTGCTTAATACAGTACGAATTTACGCTGACAAGTAGTTTTTTGTCAGTTTCAAACTTTCAATCCGCAGTCGCCGGCCGACCTTACATCATTATGGATGAGAACGTCAACGTTTAAATTCTGCGAACCACGAATATACAGGGCTGCACTACAACATAGGGCTCCTTCACCAAATACCGATTGAAGTCACTGCCACCTCTTTTGTTGACTTAAGCCACACAAAATCTTAAAAAATCATTGAGGGAAAATTTTTACGAGTCAATTTCATTGTAATAGCGACACACAATTTTCTACAGCACGGAAGAATTAAAAAAACAAATGACAGTGTCGCAAATTGAAAACATGCTCCCAGTTCCAATTCCGCAATTGTTATTTTTTTTAGTAAGTGGATAGTTTCAAAAACTTTCTGTAAGCCCCACGTAATATGCATGTGGGCAACCCTATTATTGCTCTACCGAGAGCCCTAGATAATTTAAGGACACTGTCAAGACAAGTAGGAGATTTTTTATGACACCATCTTGCGCCGTGCTCATTAACGAGCGTAACCATTCAGTCATTCATTCATTCGATCTGTGCGCAATGACGGTGTTAAGTAAGTAATTTAACATGGGTTAAAATACTGACTTAACACGTGCACTCAATCAATGTAAACTGCCTTTAACTCGCGCTCTATGGGGCTGTGTAAAGGCACACAGCCATTGGTTTTAACTTGAAACATCTGTCAGGTAGTCACTTTTAGAGTTAAGGATTAAAATTTAGGTGATGTACCATCGTTAAAAATATTTTAATTAAATACTGACACTGAATATGCAGTACTATCATATATAGGTATAAACACCTAGTTAATTCTTTCTAGTTTTGTGATTGTAAATATTATAATTTATTTTTCATTATAAAATATGGAAATTCTTTGTGAATGAAATGAGTAGTAAGTAGGTACCTACCACTTTGTACTTTCATAATCATTTCATAATAATATTTCGTCTAATTCAATATGTAAGTAGCTAAATACATAAGTAAATAGATAGCTTAGTCTAGGAAACTACCTACTAGTTTTTTTTAACGCGAGCGTGGGTAAATCACTCGTGTGTCACATTTGTCACCTTAACTTCTTATTTATCTATTAAAAAAAGAACAAATTATTGTAAGTGGATAGTTCCAAAAACTTTCTGTAAGCCCCACGTAATATGCATGTGGGCAACCCTATATTGTAAAGTCTTACCTTTCGGAGTTTCCAGGTAATTTAAAAAATGTTATCTCTGGGTGCGTTTTTGAAGAATTCAAGCAACCAAAACAGCATAATATAGTCTATAATTTCTATTTGCCAAATTAAGTACTTAAGTATTTGTATTTATTTCAATGAAATACACAAATCGCACGCTTACTGCAAAAACGATCACTACGTTCGTTCGTCATTGCGGAGCAGTCACGACTGTTTGTGTACCGAGTGTATACTGAACGCAAGGCCTGTAGGTATGTCTCGCGATCCGACCGTTTGTATGAAGATACCATACTGTAAATACATTATACTGTGCCAAAGGTCTTCGCGGAGTCGGCGGCGTAAGGGTGTATCGGTAACTATAAAATGCCCCCGAAATCACCTCGCTCACTCAGCTTATCATATTGTGGTACAGTTGCGTGGCCCATTACCCACTCTTTCCAACGATAGCTTTGATTTATATTTACGGCTGGCTCTTACACGAGCTGTGGCCGACATATTGCATTTTTATATTTTTTTAACATTTCCATGTTATTATAAACTATAAATGTCCACATTACACTTATTTTTATTTCAATCGATCTGTCTAAATAAAGTCTATAAACACGAGAGAATTACCAAGCTATCACGTCTGAGGCGTGAGTTACGCTGAATAGAAATAAGCCAGAATGCCGGTTTCGCACATTCTATGTAACGCTCTCAGGATCAAACTTGCTAGCTGACTATATAAATTAAATAATGCCACTAGATTTTTATAAGGATGGGTAAGGTCGACAGAATGCGCGGGAACGAAGTCAAGCAGTTAGCATTTATCCTCAAGATGTCGCTAGTAGTAAAAAAAATATATAAAACAAACTGGTGTTGAAGCGGGTTAATGTTGTTTTTAGAGTTGATGCCCAAAACATTAACAAGTCCAAATATTATACGAAATAATATACGAGGAAATATAACCATAATAAGACAACATATTGTTATTTTCGTACTTATTTTCATGCTTAAATTCACAGACCACTCAAATCCCACAGCAAACAATACATTAATGCGTGACCCTCTGATGATCGGGATGGGGTCGGTCTCTGTTATATATAATCAATCTCTTTAAAATCAAGATCTTAAAATCATGGGTTATAAATTCATATTGTATATCCACAGGCCCTGCAAAGGATTAATACCCGCCCCTGTAAGAACAGGGTCGTACTTTTCTTTGAGTCACATTATGTTTATTTATTCAAAACTTAATGCACAATTTGTACAAAGGTGGACTTCATTTCCAGGGCATTCTCTACCAGTCAACCTTGGGGTGAAGTAGAAATATTATACGAAAGATGCAAAAATAAAATTGAACATTTGGAGTTATTTATAATAACTTAGATAATCAAAACAAAGTAGATATACGTACTACATGGAATTACCACTATTACTTACATAAAATAAATTGCTACATTATATAATATTGAAAGGCCTCGCTTGGCTTGAGAGGTTTTCAGATGGGGTTTTGATGTACTCCTACATCAAAACCCCATCAAAGAACAATTGACAAAGGCTGTTGAATAAATGGCGTATATTGGAAACTGAATTAACTACGTTTATAATTATAACTTTGTAAAGGCTTCATCGATTTGGTACGGCCACTTGACAGCCTCTGACTGCTCGCTGAAGCGCTTCTGCTTCCTTTCTATTGATTCTATACAATATTCAAAATCATTTTAGAAATGATTCAAGTATTATATTACTAGCCAGCTTCCCGCAACACTCGAAAGAGGTTCACGTGTCCCAATATATGCATACAAATATATATGTACTAAAATACTAACGTAGTGAACGTTCTGCCAACTAATTGTGAAGAAGATCACTGTGACCGGGTCTGAAGCCTGATTGTAGAGAACTTAGAAGATTGTGCCGGTATACAAATTGCGAGAGCTGCCTATGTACACAAGCACTTGAGAAAGAAAGGGAAGTACAGAAATTGATCTAAAGTGGTCAGGAAGAGAAGGGTTAGTTTTTTAAGTAAAAGTATAATAAAAGCCCTACGCCAGAGCGAGAGAAAGGTTCCAGAGTCCAGCGAAAAGTTAATTATATGGGCACATGATCCAGGATAGTAACGATCATATGACTGCTAATGCCATCATAGCCGAACGAATGGACAGGATAATCTTTTTTATGTTCTCAGAAGAATAATAGGAAGGATACATTTATATACGCCATATTTTGGTAAGTAAATTAAAATAATAAGAAGTAAATTAAAGTAAATTTGTAGAAATCTAAGAATTAAAACTTAGAACAGACTAACATAATTAGTAAACTCGATGTGGGTAAATTATAATATATATATATATAAATATAAATCGGCCTATCGCCAGTGGCGTAGCTAGGTAACCAAAGGCCCTGGGGCAAAAAATAAACTAGGGCCCCAACTAAACTATTTAAAATCGTTTGTTCCCTATTCGTGTTCCGAATTCAACGTAGTCCAGATTTGTCGTAATCTAGATTCGTTATACAGTTAACATACAAAAATGCTTTAAACGGGGCAATCTCAATAACCGATGTAGGATGTTGCCAACTTTTGGGCGCATGCTTAACCCGGGAAAAACCCGGACAAGTGCGAGTCTGACTAGCGCACCGAGGCAGTGCCGGATCTAGGGGGGGGGGGGGCAAGCCGGGGCCCGTGCCCCGGGCGGCAGACTCAGAGGGCGGGAAATACAAGTTTGGCAGATGAATATACTACTCAGCATTATCGCAACTTTACGATGACTGAAAGTGCAGTATAGTAAAATAATAAATCAAAAAAAATTGTTCATTTCGAACAACTAAAGGATGTACTTAGTGTATTAGACTTTTTCTACCCTATAACATTCATCATAGTTGAGTATCGATAAGTAAGTAGGTACAAAACGTCTTAATCGACGTTTACGTCTGTAGTTAAAGTTTACATTATTTGAACTGACCCAATGTTTACGTCTGGAGTTTTAGTTTACGTTAATTATGAGCTTTGCGTTAAAATCAAAAGAACCGCGGCTGTCGCTAGGTAGCTTATCGTCGGGTAGAAGGTGCGTCCAGGAATTCAGTATTCAGTGAAATTTATTTTAGCCATCGAAAGCCTCAAAATTTTAATTATAAAATATAACATTTTAATTAATAGTTTAATTATAAAAATAATTATTCGCCAAAATTATATTTTATTACAAACTTTAAAAGTATTCAATGTTCATAGTTCTGTGTTAGTGCTGCATCATCAATTCTGTCACAGGTAATTTATAGGTAAGTATTTTATCGTATCTTGTGCATTTTGTTACACCGCGTCAATTCACCGTCACCTATACAAATCACCGTCGCGGCATCAATTCATGGTCGTGGCTCCAAATCCACGTCGCGGCGCCTAGTAACCGTCGCGGCGCTGAACCAAGGTCGCTTTAAGAAAAACACGTCGCGGTGCTAAATCGCCGTCGCTGCACACAATACACGTCGCGGCGTCAATTCTTCGTCGAGGCATTAAGTCGCCGTCGCAGAGCCAAGAATCGGTCGCGGCGCTGATTCAACGTAACTGCGGCCTGTATAAGTCGCGGCGTCAGTACAACTCCGCGGCGCCTGATATGCGTCGAGGCGTAAATTCAACGTCGCGGCTTCAATTCATAGACGCAGCTCCAAATTACCGTCGCGGAGTTGTGTCTACGTCGCGGCGCCCTGCAAGTGTTGCGGCGTCAATTCTTCCCGCGACGTCAAATCCCCGTCGCGGGGCCAAGAAACGCAAGAGGTGCGACGAGTTCACGTCGCGGCGTCAATTAATCGCGACGGTTACCTGGCGCTGCGACGGGTACTTGTCGCCGCGGCTGCGACTTAGCACCACCACGACGTGTTGAAGCCGCGACGTTGACTCAGCGCCGCGACGGTTACATGGCGCCGCGGCTGCTATTTATTTGTAATCACAAAAACTTTTTGCTTATGTGATATAACAACAAATTAACGACTTTCGGATTTTTTTCCTTCACTTGTGCTGTCAGACCTTGCTTCTTACCAAATTTCATGATTACAGGTAAATGGGAAGTACCCTATTGGTTTTCGACCCAAAACCTATAGGGTACTTCCGGTTGACCTAGAATTGTCAATTTTGGTTAAAAGCAAGGTCTTATAGCACAAGTAAAGGGAAAATTCCGAAAAACAAAAAAAATTGAAAATTAAGGTAAATTTTGGTACTTACAAGTTCGAAAATCTAAATGTGCCCATATCTTTTTATCGTGTTGACTCAGGACCTTGATTTTTATACACCTAATAGGGGCTATAGACCTCCGTATCTGGTATAAATTTCAACTTGCTAGGTCCACCCGTTACTAAGAAAATCGGTGCTGACACACGGACAGACGGACAAGAGAGTGATCTAATAAGGGTTCCTTTTTTTACCTTTTGAGGTAGGCAACCTTAAAAAGAGATTGCTTTTTTTGACTTTTGTAATTTCTGAAGTGAAAACTCCCTATAGCACGTATGACAGTTTTTTTATATGTTTTTTCCCCGGGAAGCACGAGATTAAGTGACATTGTGGATAACATTTTACTAAGTTTTACTTACACACGTTAGGGGCCCCTGTAGCCCGGGGGCCCCGTATCATCGATACGGCTGATACGGCGGTAGCTACGCCCCTGGTCGTACTCCATATTCAAGTTATCAAGTACGCAATTTAGTATAAATAGTGGTTTAGTTACAACTCTAGTACAAACCTGATAACTTCTGGTTCTAAAAAAATCTGGTTTATTTAAATTCCGAATGTGGGCGAAATTTTCACTACCTAGTTCAATTTATAATTTGTTATTCAGAGTCCGAGGGGCCTCCTGAGCTTGGGGGCCCCGGGGCACTGCCCCGTCTAGCCCTCCGATAGCTACGCCACTGCCTATCGCCGTCCACTACTGGACAAAGGCCTTATTTATGGTAAAAATCTCTGTCAGTTAATTATTTAAAAAAATATATAATTCAAAAAAGCCTTGCCTTATGAGACAGCAACTGGTATGAGAATATTCTACAAATATTCTGTATTCGGCCTATTCGGCAACTTTCATACTATTCGGCAAAATACCGAATACTACGGTTTTTCTGTTAGTGGCTCCTGTGAGTGGATTATTCGGTGCGGGTAGGCCTCAAATGACGTATACTGTCCACAGCGGCAGTATACTGAAGAATAAAAAGGGCTAAGAAAGTTCCGATTACATCAATAAGGCGCGAGAGTACCAGAGAGTGAGGCGTGATAATAATAAAAAAAAACGATTAATTTTAGTATAATGTTTTTGTACTCTTCTTTTTTATTCTCTCAATAAAATACTCATACATAATTAATTTCCATATTGTGAAAAAACAACATCTGTCCATGCATTTGAAACGTACTAAAAATTTTGCAGTAGAAGATTGTGCTGCAGAGAAATAATATTAATTCTGAATTTTCTGAATTCTGCAATAGTTGAAACTGAGTTTTATCTTTCCATATTTCGATATGGGCTATGCTTTCTCTGCAGAATACTCCATAGCAATCCATAAAAGAAGACAACATGCGCTTGGGTGGGTCATTATGGGAGGCGTTAAAACAGTGGAAACTAGAAACAAGAAACATAAATGTTGATAAAAGTTTCCTGCCACGCGTCAGCTGAATACTTTTGCCGAATAATCTGCTATTCGGCCAGGTAGCCGGCAGAATATTCGGTATTCGGCATGTGGCCTACACAGAATACATAATAGTACCATGACAGAAGGCCGACTCCGCGAAATCTTTTAATAAACCGGACAAGTGCGAGTCTGACTCGCGCACCGGGACATCCATCTCGGGAATCAACTGTCGAAGACTTTTGCCCGTCTTTTTCAAAAGACAAACTTAACTTTGCGGTTGCTATGTACGACAAAGTCAACAATTGAACGCCTTTGATTCTCGATTCTAGGCCAATGGGAAGTACCCTATAAGTTTTTATTCACCTGCGAAATGTTCAAATTTGGTCAAATATAAGGCTTAAGTGACCATATGTTTTGATTGCGTTGACTTAGAAGCTTGATTTTTTACATCTTCAAGGGACCGCAGACTTATGTATTTGATTTTTGAATTTCAACTTGATGCGTCCACGGGTTCCTGGGAAAAAGGGTCTTGATAGACAGACAGACAAACAGACGGACAATAAAGTGATCTTATAAGGTTTCCTTTTTTCCTTTTGTGGCACGGAACCTTAAAAATTAGCTACGGTTATTTTCACCTAGAAGTTGCCTCTGTTTCTACGCGTAACTCTTAACCCTTCTGACGACACGCGAAGAAGTATTACATACAAAAAGCTGTCGAATTGAGAACCTCCTTTTTTTTAAAGTCGTTTACAAATAGTCCATCAGCCTTCATATCCTAAAACTCTTCAGACAAAGGTAACATAATTTTAATAAAATTTGTGAAGATGGACTTTTATAAGATCCCAAAAGCTTCTATGAAATTAACGAATTCTATCGTGTATTGGATCGCATTTCCTTGAAATGAAAGAAATTGTTTACAATTTCAATGTCTTGCAACCTGTCACTTTAATTAGTGATTTATAAAAATAAACCACCGAGTGTCATTAGATCAAGGGTGCCAGCACACCAATCGATGGTATCGATCGACTTCGATTGATTAAGCTTTTTCAGATCGATTGGTGTGATATCAACTGATGGTCGATGAAAACTGATACTTTCTGTCAGCAATCGATGTCTGTGGTGGCAGCCTAAGGGGGGGCCCCATCCGATGGATTAGCCACGGGCCGCAGATGATATAGTTACGCTACTACTTCCATACAAAAGCGAAAATACCTATAGTCCATCAAATCTGAGAAGTGTCGTTTGACAGTTCTGAGAGATTGAAGAATAGGGTTGATGTCAAAGAAATCGATTAATACAATATCCGATTCTTAAGAGATATCGATACCATTTCTTTGTATTTACTAATCGAACACAATTTTACAGATTTATGTATGTTACTGTAAAAGCCCCTATATTGGCATGTCTTAGGTTTTACTAGTAAATAATAATCATATGTAATAATAATTTCATCAATCTTACGTACTATGGTAACCAGACTGCTCATAAACATACTCATATTATTATATATTTCTAAATACATAAATATTATAGATAATTTACACAAATCTTAGTATATACCAACATGTGTAGGTAAATGTCAGAATTTTATAAAAAAGAAATAATTTTTCGTGCTTTGCAGTTCCATCTTAACCTTACCGACATTGTACATGATTGATTTTGACGTAGAAGTGATTCGGTTCTGGTACTCGCCAACCGCTACCATTACTTGTTAAGCACATACATGAGCGAAGAGCAGTTCGGACTTTTACCATGAAGACCTGATAAATCTTAGGTTTTACTGAAAAGTTCAGGGTTTTACAGTAACATACACCACACTAGAGAAGCGGGTTGGGTCAAAGTAATATGCGTGAAGTTGACGTAAATACATTTAAACAGAGGTGATATATTTTAATTTGACTTTAAATCATTCATTTTCATGAAAAATGTATTATCAAAAGTAACAAAATTTTCATTAATATTAGTTCCCTTTTTTTCTTAGATTTGGCACGATTTGCTTCAAAGATTTGCTTACAAAGGTTTATTTAAAATTACTTTAACTTACATACTTTTAATTTTATTTATGCGTTTTCGTTGACTGTTGAATGTCAGCTGAAATTTAATCATTATTAAACACTAAATGACGTCTGGTTTGAAAACGTCTCGTTATTAATAAGTTCGATTTTTTGTACATTTAAACGATTATTCATATACCAGTGAATTTGAAGAGTCGCAACACTACGGTCTAACCTAACCTAACTACGTGACTTTGAAAAGAAGTCAAAAAAAAGCTATCTATTGTATATATTTGTTATTTTGCTTTGTTTAAAAGATTTAAATTTAGCCATCTTGTGATAAAATAAAAATAAAATATTCATAATTCCATGATTTTACGGAAAAGGATATTGAAATTGTGTGAGATACGCCTGTACAAAGTAGTTGCTTGAAAACTATGAAACGTCAAACGGTACTTCTTAGATTTGATGGTATAGTCCATCAAATCTAAGAAGTACCGTTTGACGTTTCATAGTTTTTAATATAGCCTACGAAATATAAATAATAACACTTGGCGTTAGCTGCAACCAAAAATATTTCTTATGCGCTCTTATCGAAAGTTGAAGTGGGCGCGTCTCGCACTCTCGCACAGTAGTCGCCTCTAGGGTTGTACAAGATGATGATTATAAAGAAAAGACTATAAATAATGAAATAGTTTATTTATTTAATGAATAATATAAGTCTTACGTTATAAAATAATATGAGTCTTACGTTTTATAAAATGATAAATAGCTTTATTTCCCTCCTTGAAATTGTTATTTTAAAATTGCACACATTACTTTCGAATCGATTCACAACATTTTCATTATTTTGAAAATATTCTTACAGCCTTTCTTTGCTTATTTTCACTCGTCCACTGCACAATAATTACATTATTTCAGCATTTTATTTTTAATATCTTCTTTCCGTGCGAGCGCTTAGGCAATCGTGTGACGTCCTTGCCGGCCAATGTTATTAATAAAAATATATGGACAGTTTTTTTTCTTTTCATCGTCATTACGTAGGTACACCTTATGAGTTCAAGCACAGTATATGTATATACAGTATTGTGACTCGGCCCTTTCCTTGAAATAATTACCTACAGCCGGACGGTACGTAAACACGCGATAGGGCTGCCCATAATTTCATCTACTTACTTGAGTTTCTTAGTAGTTTTGTGATTGTAAATATTATAATTTATTTTTTATTAAAAAATATGAAAATTTGTTGTGAAATGAAATGATTGTAGTACCTACCATTTTTTACTTTTATAATCATTTCATAATGATATTTCGTCTAATTTAATAATATATGTAAGTAGCTAAATACATAAGTAAATAGATAGCTTAGCCTAGGAAACTACCTACTAGTTTTTTTTAACGCGAGCGTGGGAAAGTCACTTTGTCACCCTATCTACTTATTTATTCATTAATCCAGGAATTTTACTCGGTGGAAAAAGCGAAATACCTACCTATTAAAAAAGAAACAAATTACGTACTAGTAGGTACATAAAAATTATTTTATATATTATATTATCTTTTCATTCATCATCATTCTTATATATACACATTTTTTTAATTACCTGGAATCTCCGAAAGGTAAGACACCTTTCGGAGTTTACAGGTAATTTAAAAAATGTTATCTTTAGGTGCGTTTTTGAAAAATTCAAGCAACCGAAAATAGCACAATATAGTCTGTATATAATTTCTATTTGCCATATTAAGTACTTAAGTATTTGTATTTATTTCAATGAAATACACAAATCGCACGCTTACTAACCACTTAAAAAACGATCATTACGTTCGTTCGTCACTGCGGAGCAGTCGCGACTGTTTGTGTAACCGAGTGTATACCGAACGCAAGGCGTGTAGGTATGTCTCGCGATCCGACCGTTTGTATGAAGATATCCATAGTGTATATACATTATACTGTGGTTCAAGCCTGCACCTACAATATTTTTACAATAATTGCAATTTACACGTTAGGCAATCGAGTTTCCTCCTGCTGTAGTAGGTTCTTAAACGACTTAAGGATTAGAACTTCTATCAGTTTTATTAACCTGCACATATGCTCATGTTATATTTATAACACACAACATTATTTTATACAATAAGAATAGTGAATTAGTGACGTGCATGGAATAGGATGTTATAACACTCCTTACACAAAGTATAGAATATATTGTTTTCTATACCTACTGTGTCATAAATTCATAATACAGTTAAAATATAAAGTCTCGTTAAAAAAAGCTATAGGTATTTTGTCGATCGCTGAAGAATTTCTCGCCTCGCTTTTCTTACCAACAATTTGCCATTACGAATCACTCATTAAATGATAATGTATGTACCTACTTAGTTTACTTCCTAAACTCACAAAATATTAGCATAATAAAATTATATGTTTATAACTAGTAGAAGTACCACGTGTATTCCTCATAAGGTATAGTACAAAATACAGTATGCATTGCACGTCACAAACCTCTGTCAATAAATACCGTTTGCAACCATGGCCATCTAGTTAAAAAAGAAAACTATTTCAGTTCCAATTTCAGATTGACGTCAGTCAAAATTCAGTCAAAGACAAATGAATACCGAGTGAATGCTGGTTTTAGATTTGCGTGTTGTCGTCTTGGCACCTTAAATTAACTTTCTATAGATTCTTAAAGAACCAGGAGTGTAATAAAAATGAGTGAGCAATTGAAAACTGTTTCTGCGATGAACAAATTGTACATAGGCAATTTGCCTATAGAAGCTGACGAAGCAGCAGTGAGACAGCTGTTTGCTGAACAAAATCTGACCGTCGCCGATATCTCCGTGAAGAGAGGTGGATATGCATTTGTTGATTTTCCTGACCAGTCGGCGGCAGATCGGGCTATTGACAAATTGCATGGTAAGATATACCGATCTTTTAGTGACAGTAAGTTGCTTTAGGTATATATTATAAATGTCTAAACATAGTAAGTAGAAGGTACATGATCCTTAACATTCAACGATTGTCAGCATTTACTCTGTCAAAATTACTGTCTGATCTAAGTCTGAATTTCTAAGTTTAAGCGTTTATAGTCACTGTTCCGCTTCTAAAGGTCGTCGCGTGATTGTATAACCTCCCTCAGAATTGCCCTTTGAATTGTTAAGAGAATTTTTCAGATGTTATTTGTAGTATCAGAGGTTAACGCGTTGAACCAAAAACAAACTGCAGCTTTTTTTATATTAGTAGGTACTTATAGAGAACTTAAAATCGAAAATAATATTACAAATTTTAAGTCTGAAGAAATTTAAATACATAAAACAAACTATGCCTGAAGGGCTATTACTCAATATATTTAAAAAATCGATTAAAAAATCTTTATATATAAAAAAATCATGTCGTTTGTCTGCGATGAACTCTTAACCTAATGAACATATTTTAATAAAATTTTGCACACTGTGCAGTTTGGTCCTTGAGAGATTAACTAGTTTTATCTCAATGTATAGACACAATATTTTTTGTTGCAAATTATCTAGCCACAGCCTGTCCACCCGGGGTGGAGAAGCAGGGGGTGGACAGTGGGAATAATCCGCAACGCGTGGCCGGGTAGCTGGTGGAATATGGAAATGATGATTAAATTGTTTTTAGGTTATATAAGTACTTAATATAAATGTAATGTAATATGTTTAATGTTGCTGATCTTCCGTCTTCTGTAACTGTTAATGTAATTTGACCTTGTTTAGCTTCCAGTATATATTTTAATTTTAGTTTACTTACCTACTTAAAATCTTAACATACTAGCGCACGACAAAACAGTGCTGTAATACATTAAATTAAATGGTGTATTTCTCTGGCGGATTTAAGAGTAGTCATGAGTTTGTTGCATGATTTCTTCTCACATGAAACGGGCGGGTTGTAGATCCACATTGACAGATAGTGATCTATTTTACTTTTTTTTATTATTTTAGGGTATTAACTATTTGTTATTTATTGTTATAATATTTTTACTTTTGACAAAGCAACCTATTGTTGCTGTGACATTGTTGATCAATATTCTTAGTTTATAGGCAATTTTTCAGGAATTTAATGAAATAACGATATTTGTCTGATCATTTTTACAACAGTATAGGCAAATACATATGTATCACACTTTAGTAGTCCACTTTGTGTAGGTACAAATCAATATATGTACCAGTAGGTATCTAGATAGATTTGTACCTACACAGTAATGTAGCCGAAATATTTGATTAAAACAGTAGGTGTTTGTTTCAAGCAAAAATGACGGGGATGTCAAGTCTGCAACTATTATTAGGTACTGCTAGATTCGCAACGCAACAAGTAGCATCTAGGAAGAGGCCCCTCTATAACGTTTAATAACAATGTTGGTTTATGAAACTTCTTTTTTTGCAGGTTACTCATATTGTGGGCTGCCTCTCATTGTTGAACCGTCAGTTGCTAACAAGAAAATGTAAGTACAACAAGCTATGTAACAAGACTAAAGAGATACACCAATGGACTTTGTGTACGTTTCATATGTACACCTGTGGACTGGTACGGTGGTAAAAAACGAATAGCAGTGGTGTCTCGAACGATCTATCCCCGGTATAATTCCCAAGAAGGACTGAGCTTGTTTACACCTGATATTGAATTACCATCCATTGTCTACACGATAACAATGGTTAAGAATACGTGACAAATAGACTTAAAACTTAGCTTCATATTTTCCAGATTTATCTACGAATAATTTATTGTTCTGCATTGATTTAATTGCCACTTGTACTTCAGGCTAATTCGATATGGAACGTTTACAAACCGTTGCTAAGCAACGACGAACGGGGCACCTCCCCTTAATGTTTGCCGCCCGACAAACTAAACGGAAATAGGACTTATGTAGGTATTTGAAATTAAATATTTGTATTTGAATGAGGGTGCGATAAGTGCTTCTAAGTCAAGGCAATTAAAAGATACGGCCATTAAAAGCCTTAGATTTTCCTTCAAATTGACCTAGAAATGTGAAATTTGATAAGAAGCAGGGTCTGACAGCACAAGTAAAGGAAAAATCCGAAAATCGTTAATTTGTTGTTTACCACAGAAAAAATAGTTTTTGTGATTACAAACTTGCGGTTGACTTTGTCGTACATCGCAACAGCAAAGTTAAGTTTGTCTTTCAAAAAGACGGGCAAAAGTCTTTGATAATTGATTCCCGAGATGGACGTACTATCTAAATACTTACAAGTTTGTTTGCTTACGGAACTCTCGGTGCGCGAGTCACTCGCACTTGTCCGTTTTTTGTTTTTCTCTGAAATTATTATATTGTATTAGGAAATATTCACAAGGCAAAAGGAATACATACAAAGTTGAACAAACAATTAAGAACGAACATTTAATTGTTCGAGAATTGATTTTGTTGAAACATAGGCTAAGGAAATATGAAACTACTAACTACTAATTTTGCAGCGGCGAAGCATTGATACTACTAATTTTCGTACATACATATTGTACATAGAAACACGCAAACCAATGCAAGTAGACATATTGCATATGCATGCAAATATTTGCACTGAATTTGATTTGAACCCCCGATGTGGCAGTAGAATGTACTACCGCCGCGGCGCAGATGTATTCAAATGGTGCATAATAATAATTTGAGACATCTCTCACACATAGCCATAAATCACACAACCACAATTTTTTTCCGCGCCACCCACACCTAGCTTAAAACACGCGCGGCTCCTCGAGCGTGCACGCGTTATCTCGGAACAGTCGCTGATATTCAGACGGTTGCTTTCAGCTCGCGCATCAAGACAGTGTGTCAATCATTTATCTTTGTTAAAAAAATGTCGCATGGGGATTAGATATTGTGCTATTAGTAGAAGAAAAATCCGACTGTTGGTAACTTCTCGCGCAGCCGCTGTTGTGTTCATGCAACAAAAATTAAATCTAAACATGCTCGTGCAGTCGCGCGCTTTACTTGATATTTCAAGATTTATATTTTATTCACATTTAAAAAATGCTTGCTCAGTCCAAGTTGACCCTTATTCTAATAATCCGATGGTAATATGAATCTAGATCTAGAAATTATAGACCTATCACATACTAACAAGCTGTAAGCTCTGAGCTCTGTAAGTATCTATTCTGAGAGTAAATTTCGATCTATTCTGTTTCTCAGAACGAATGTAGAAGCGGGATCCGTCGCTCTAAAGAGCTCCTCATTATATGTAGATATGGTCACTAGTCAACAGGTGCGACGCTCGTAACCTTAAGAGTCTGGCTACATGTTGGATAGACAATAGAAAAGGCCTATGATTCAGTTCCATAAACTGCACGTTTGTGGACTGCAAGAGTAGTTTAAAATTGATACAACTCCTTGAACTTTAAAATCATGTATAGGGCAATAGAGAACGGTTCTACCCTATTAGTCCAAGATCCCAGGGCCACCAGACGTCACGTATTTTCTGACGAACGAAATGTGGACGATTGTATAGTGTCAGTATGTACTACGATCGCATGCCAACCTGCTAGCTTGGTTAGACGGCCAATTTCCAGGTATCAGGTAATGAAGGTACATAAAAACATTACTTACCTCACGTATATTCTCCTAGCTGATTTTCACGTATATTTTAGATAATATCGTTAAAAATAAGTCGACAAAATACTCCCAGACACTTTCCGTCGGCCGTATTGCTTAACAGACGCTTTAAAGCTCCCAAAATAATTACTTAACTTCACGTAAATTCTGATGCTCCATTTTTTTATGTTCGCCAAACAACTATTTTAAAAACTTTTACAAGAAGACAGACCGATCCAAGGGGCCCCTAAACTCAAATTTAATTCCTCTGTGGGTAAGAGCGCGCGAGTGTCTGGGACACTTTCCGTCGGCCGTATTGCTTAACAGACGCTTTAAAGCTGCCAAAATAATTACTTAACTTAATATTTATTAAACTTAACGTAAATTCTTCCCATAGGAGGCCTAACCAATTTTTAATTTTATTTAACAATTAATTTAATTGTTTAATTTAATTTAATTCTAAAAACTTATTTAAAAATATTTAATATGACGCATGCATGTAAATAGCCCGGATATATATACATATATTTATTACTTTTAATGTGTAAGTTGTATATAGAATTTAATTACACTTGTAATTTTGTAATTGATAAAATTATTACAAAAAAAAACAATTCATTTGTAAAAAACTTGAAAAACTAAGTGCAATTTTTTTCAAATATTTTTTAGTTCTAATTAATAATAATTAATGAAATAAAAAAAACGTTGGCTAACTTTAGTCTTATTTTAAATAATTGCATTTTTAAATTATTACATGCCAATTTATTTTCTAATTTTTTTGCCATAATTTATTGATAACAAAAGTTCTAAAAATTATCAAATATCTGCTAAATTAATTTTCATGGCCTTAACAGCGCAATCGGTCTCACTCAGTCTCATGCGCGTGGATAATGCTCTCGCGCTCTTACCCACAGAGGAATTAAAATTGAGTTTAGGGGCCCCTTGGATCGGTCTGTCTTCTTGTAAAAGGTTTTAAAATAGTTGTCTGGCGAACATATATAAAAATGGAGCATCAGAATTTACGTGAAGTTAAGTAATTATTTTGGGAGCTTTAAAGCGTCTGTTAAGCAATACGACCGACGGAAAGTGTCTGGGAGTATTTTGTCGACTTATTTTTAACGATATTATCTAAAATATACGTGAAAATCAGCTAGGAGAATATACGTGAGGTAAGTAATGTTTTTATGTACCTTCATTACCTGATACCTGGAAATTGGCCGTCTAACCAAGCTAGCAGGTTGGCATGCGATCATAGTACATACTGACACTATACAATCGTCCACATTTCGTTCGTCAGAAAATACGTGACGTCTGGCGGCCCTGGGATCTTGCTCTATATGCAGAATGTCGACAGATTGCGGCAATCGGTATACCAATAAAGATCAACATACCAAAACAATAACAAAAAAAAAGAAAATCGGTTGACAATCATAGGAGCAAATGGTTCTCAATTTACAATGGTTTTTTTATGGTATAGCGGCAAGGGGGCAAACGAGCAGACGGGTCACCTGATGATAAATGACTACTGCCGCCCATGGGCACCTGCAGCTCAAGAGTCCTAAGTGCGTTGCTAACCTTTAAGGTGGGGGATAAAATATGTAATGAAACAAAATTGTTGATAAATTAAATTCGACTTTATTCACGTTAGGTAAATGCATTTATTTTATAAAACGAATAATATCGAAAGTATAGAGTCGTTACAATTTGAATACATTGTTTTAATTATTTTGACTTGAAACCATAGCTGCATAGTGACAGTGATTTTGCCAATGAAAACTAATTTTCTTTTGTATTAAGTGTTCTGTATGTAATGAAATGTTTGCTTGCTTATCTTGACACGGTTAGTCTGTTACTAAGATATGGCTATAAATAAACAGCGGTAGTGACTATATAGTAGTATGTAGTAGTAGTTATTGCATAGTTTCTTCAGTACCTGGAAGACCGAGCATTGCTCGGTAGCTTTTTGTACAATCATTTTTTTTTTTGTAAAATTGCATTTTTACAGGAAATACAACTATGCACTTGAACTTGAAATGCAAAACTGTATCTGTATACAAAACCTCGTCAAAATCGTTTTCCGATATACCCGAAATATGAATACATGCATAAATAAATACATACACACAAGAATTGCTCGTTTAAAGTAATAAGATATATATAAGACATTGCAACATTAATATGAAAATCAATAGAAGTTCTATGTATATGGTGTACAATGACAGGAATATTCTAATCTTATCTTCACTTTGACAATCTTACTAATAATATAAAGGCGAAAGTTTGTGAGGATGATGAATGGATGTTTGTTACTCTCTCACGCAAAAACGACTCAACGGATTTGGATCAAATTTGCACAGAGATAGACTAACGTCTGGAATAGCACATAGGCTATTTTTATCCCGGCAAATTTTACGTTTCTCGTAGGATAAATGTCACCAACATTTCCACACGAAGGGAGTCACAGTTAGTTATATAAATAACCAAATTGTTGCTGATCTGCGAAATTTGAAGAGTTGTAAGTCGTGCAGTTGTAATGTCAATTTTTTTATGTTTTTTTTTAATCACCACTCTACACTACTCATTTCTTATTTGGTAATAAGATTTAGTTGCAAACGCAATGTTAGTTATTTAACTATCATTGCGTTTTATTTTATCTCTATTTCCTGGTTATTCATTACGATTTCGTAATGAAACTAGGAAATAGAGATAAAATTACAATATCTCAGCATTCTAATTTTGACAAACCTAAAAATGATGACATGAAGTTTGTTTACAAAGATTCCATATACAATTTGATACTTCCATGCTTCCATACCTTCGCGAAGAAGAATTTGTATTCTAAAGTTAGGAAAACTATTTAACTTCCTCTTTACGACAGGGATTCCGACTACTGTGTAATCACTACTTTGAAACTATAATTCTCGTAAAATGAGTAGTGGTATTTTAAGATTCAGTTAAATGTCACCTTAAAGATACGATCAGGATTATTGTAGACTCAATTATCTCATCATTGCTTCACAGCGTTGATGGGTTTTAAGTGGGCTTATTGAAGCCCACACATGTGAAATGTTTTATTAATAGACATTTTGTTCACTCTGTAAGTAGTGCCTTCTTTATAAAGTACTTGTAACAAGTCGTTATTATCTCATTAAGTCCTACCTATTACTTCCGTTATTGAACCCCCGGGTACACGCGTACCAAAACTCGATTAAAACCACACGGGGTCTCCGACAGACTTATTGCCAGGAGAGTGTATATTATGCGCCGCACCATCACCGACAGATCTGACCAACCATTGGCGACCTCATTTACTTGCAGAAAAGCGAACTCTCATTTCCTCTCAAGATTTGCGATCGACTCACTCAGACACTCGACTCAGAGTTTTTCTTTTACACAACCCCGCACAGCCACACAGAAATCGCAAACCCCTCATAAGAGACACTCTGAGTAAAAGACAATTCGCAATTCGCCTCCTTTTCAGAACATTGTGTGATAGGAGTAATGTCTCCCCAGAGTTCTCCGCGACGAAGTTTTCTAGCCAGACACCTAATTAGGTTCTACGTAGGACTAAAAAAAATGGGTACATCTAGAGTTATTCCCAAATATGACATTCGTTTTTGTTTCATTAATTCATGATTTTTAAATTTTTCAGAGTGAACGTTCCCAGTCTTCAAAGCGCAAGTACCACTCAACTGAAGGAGGGTAATAATGACTCTCTCTCCGGAAGCTGGCGGTGAGTAATGTTTAATAAATGCTTTGGTTTATGAGATTGGTTACATTATAGGGTCATAATCTATCTACGTATTCAACGGAAGATCCTTGATCACTCCTTACAAAAGTGAGTATTTTAAGAATGAACGGCCTGAAGTTTAAGACTTAACAAATATTTTCTGAATTTTTGGGGTAGCCCCAACAGAACCGGTTTAGTTAGAAGCACAAGCCTTTAATAAATATAATTTGGTAGTTACGCTACTTAAAAACATTAAAAGAATCGAAGTGAATTTCTTCCTGCTGCTTTTATGCTTGCGAGAACGGATTTGCAGTTTCTATGTATATTATTTAATATTTTTACTTAACGTTTTGTGTTATTACTTTGTCTAGGAATACAATTTTTTATTGGTTTATTTGTTAGACTCAGTCGTTTTGTTGTAGTATTAGGTACATTGCATTCATTCGATACTTAATTTTGTACCAAGATTGTTCTTAACATATTAATTTATGTATTTTAATATTTATGTACTTAAGACTACGCATAATAAAGCATGATAAAGGTTTTACACCGTAAGTAAATCACCTTAGACATGATATTAAGTGTTAATTCTTGGTAGGTATGTCGAAGGCGAATGCTCGTTGGACCACTGTCGAGTCTCGTAACATTTCATTCAAATCATAGCTAAAGTTTAGTTAGTCAATACGTAAAAAGAAACTTCCAACACTGTGTGAACGTACGACCTGCAAAGATGTTTTAAAGATTTTTATAAAAAATATAGTTTCTAGACTTTTTATTTTTAAGATTACCAGTCTATTGATAAAATGTTTACCTAACCAGCCTTGAAATAACCAGCGATATCTATAAAAACTACCTACATTGCGTATTCCTACTCGATTTTAGAGTAGAAGTAGAAGTCAAGATATAAAAATGTCCAACTGACAATGGTCCTATAATAAAAATGACGAAAATAATTAACAAAATTACACCAATGCAGCTGATTAGGAAAATGCGAATGGGTTTAAGTATTTTTTATAAGACTGACAGCTCGCGATTCAGTTCAGACCCTAAATTAAATCGCGTTTAGAGATTATGGGAAGCCCCCCTGATGTTAAACATTAAAAAGTTGCAAGTCCGGTCTCACCATGGCTTTTTCCCACTAGAAGATCCGACATCTTTATTCATCGTCTTTTTCATACTAGATACATATTAGATATCATTTTCAAAATTTGTATACTTCGCTAAACAACACTTATTAATTTTATTCATTGACTTCAATGACTTGAATTAAAATAATTCTTTGACATTTTTAGATATTGTCGTTTTAAATACCATAATTAAAAAAAATTATACCTACTTAGCCCTTTTTTTAGTTTACATTAGTCGCCTAAAGTCTAAAGTCGCCAACAGCAGGCGTTTAGGTACGCCTGCAATAGGCGACTTTATACTTTAGTTTGCATTTTTAAAGTAACGAAACAATCATTAAATCCCTATAATTTTATGGAACCCCACATGAAACCCACATTAAATTATTACAAATCGGACATTGCAGTTTAAATAAGAACAAAATCTTTCGTTACAAATATTTTAGAAGTAAAACACTTTAATTTTTTTTTAAGCATGATTTTTTTTAGAGAATACTATCAACGTGGGTCACACATTACTAGTATTCTTGTTAACCCCTCTAGCTAAGCTAAATGCTTGTGTTAGGAGTGGATTCACGTCGGTAGTGCACTGGGTGGGTTTCGAACCCGCAACCACTTGATCGCAAGTCGGACGCCTTAGCCATTACGCTACCGCCGCTTCGGTGTTAGTAAACAACGAAGTGTCATCAGGTATAATTATTGATGTTTCTGAAACTATTCAAATACTTTTATTCCTTCTGTATTTTACTTAAATATTACCATGGATGGCTGTTTTTGTAAAGGCAGAAAGTACTACTGATATGACGTCATGTCGACATGACCTCATATCGGTAGTACTTCATGAGTAACGTGGCGTCTTGGGTTTTTATCAATTTACGCACGGAAATTAAAAATGTAAAATTAAAATGCATTTTAATGCCAGCTCTCGAGTGAATAAAATATTAGTAAATTTTCTGGGTTTTTCTGTTGCTTTAGGATCAAATAAAAACACTTTTCAAAGAAGGGTGTAATGCCTTATCACTTTATAAGTAGTTTGGCATTGTGTTCGGTAGTTGTATGCGCCTGTCTGGGGTAGCATCCAATCTCGATCCTTTGTATACGTGTAAGCCGAAAAGCCTGTTTCACAACGGTACTGTTTGATAAAATTTATCAAAGTTACCATGGCCTTTTTTAGTTGCTTCAGGGGTATTCATTCCTTACACCAACCCAAAACTCGATCAGAGATAGACTTAAATATGTGTGTTAATGTGCATGAACTCTGAAGATCTATGAAAGCTTCGTAATTCAGGGCGGTTACCATCGCTACTTCTGATCATAAATGGACCGCTTTTTAGAAAATAAATATCGAAGGATTATTTCAAGGAACCTTGAATAAGAATTGGTGGCCTTACCTTTCTATTAAGTTCAGAAAATGCTGTTATTAATACTAAAGACGACTTAGTAGGATAATAAAACTATAGTTGACTCTCGACAATTTGGGCTTTTCCCAGAATTACTACTACTTATTACTACTAGTTAGAATTGTGGGACTATTTAGAGGAAAATATAGGGATTTTTTAAATGTACTCAAATTTTATATAGACAACCTATATACGAACAAAATTTGAGTACATTCATAGGCCCAAAGTTGTTACATACGTCCATTTTACACTTACATAACTTTATCATAACTTCATTTCCGACTATAGCTTTTTCGGAAGTATGTAAGTTTTGACGTAATATCTGCTTATTTTTATTTACGGTAATGGTTGCATTACATATTCCTCGTTTGATACACCTCCACAAAATTCACGTTTTATTACATTTTCTAATGTTATATCTGTGCCCATTTGTACACTCGGTAAGTATATGAAGTGCAACCGTAGCCCTGCTTTAGATAGGTACACTACATAAATGCAGTTTTAAACGCGCAAAGCAATGGATTGATACTTCGTCTAGACTTCTTACAAATACAAACATAAAAAGTGTCTGCAACTTCATAAATTTATTAGTAATCACAGATGACAAGTTTATTCGTCGTTGTATAATATGGTCTCCTAGTCTATTTTAAAAGACGTATAGTAGGTTCAAGCCTCACCTTCAGTCTCTTTTTGTTAATTTGTAATCATTTACATTCGTCTAAAATCATTTCGATTGTTGTGAGTTAGACGGGTGCAGTTTATTACAATTACATATTTACTTAACTGAAAGTTGTCGGTGTTATTACACAACTGCCCGAAAAAGGAGTGTAATGTTTTTATGGTTCATGTAGCTATTTGAGTTTCTGTATTTTTATCCGGTTACTTCGTTAAACTTTTTTTAATTTTGCCCCACCCCCATATCACCGCCCCAGTCCAGTTGGGGTCAATTCGGCCGATACGAGCGGGCTCTGTACCACTCCAAGGCCCAGATTACCACTCGCCATCCGGTTGCTTCTCCGACATACATACATACATTTGACGTGCCATATTACTAGTGAATGGTATTGGGAAGTTTGTCTGCCTCAAGCTATCGGGAAGTTGAATAGCGACGGACCAAGGAGAGGTGTCCGTGGCATTCTTTTTCACCAAGATAACGCGGCCGCTCACACAATTGCTAGAACCATGGACTATTTGAATACTTTGGAGGTACAAAATTACCCTATCCTCCGTACAGTCCAGATTTAGCTCCATGCGATATTTTTTATTTCCCACGGCAAAAAAAATCTTCGTGGGCGAAAATTTAACACTGCAGAAGAGGCCATCGAAGAATTTCAGCGGTTATTTTTCGACTTCAGTTATAGATCACTTATTTCTTCTCCAAATATCGTTAACCTCAATATTTCTAAAAATGACACATATCCGGGCGTTTAATTTAATCATATCATGGACAGGGACTGGCAGGGTTACCATCATATTTTCACGGATTCATCTAAGGGTGACGGCAGCTGGGCATTGGTTTGTACCATCTGCAATTTGACATTATCCCAAAAATCGAGTTTCCGCCTGAATCTTGAGTTTTTTCTGGAGAGTGGTATGCGCTTTGTAAGGCTGTCGAAAATATTAGTAGCATGCGGCTTCTAAAATGTATTATTTTTACGGAGGCACTGAGCTACCCTTCAGTCTCTTTCAAAATTCCCTTGAATTCTAACGACTGTAAAATGACGTGCGTTACATAATTTTTTAAACTCGGAAACTACTCCTGAAGTGCTCAATGGGCGGTTATTTGTGCATTTTGCATGGATACCATCTCATTGCGGTATTTCAGGAAATGTAAAAACCGATCTCTTAGCTAAAGATGCTGTGAAGTGTGGTGACCTTTATCCATACAAAAATAGTTACCAGGACTTGTCTGCTATGCCCAGAGTTTACTTGAGGACTTTTTTATAGGAAAATCCAGTCGCCATGTTCCATACAAACCGTGATTTTGTAAGTGCAAAAGTAATATAGAAAATCCTATCTCCATGCTGGTACGTATGCAGTTGGGCCATGTGTGTACTCCAGCTCACTTGGGTAAATTGGGCATTATGCAGTGTCCTGTGTGTGTCTATTGGGCTCAGGTCTCTGACCTAAATAAAAAAAATATATAAAATATAATTCAGAATATATATCATATACCTCCTTTTTTGAAAAAATAATCACTTTCAAAGTTCTTTTTGCTTCCTCAATCTCCTGCATTTTATCAGATTTTAATATAAATATTTATAAATCACTTTCTATTTTCTAAATAATAGCATAAAAAATTAAGTATATTTTATATTATTACATAATATTAAATTTTATAATATTATTTGTAAAAATTTTTACCATGTCTATCCCTACCTCCTAGTTTTCTATAAATTTAAATAAATCTGTAATATAATCTAATATTTAAAAATATAGTGTCACGGTGTTTGTGGTCGAACTCCTCCGAAACGGCTCAACCGATTTTAATGATTTTTTTTTGTAAATTTGGTATGTCGTTAAGTATTGACCTTCCTACCGCCTGCCCCCATTTTTAAAAAAAGAAAAAAAGCCAATGCAACGCATGCTGGAGGGTGCAGCTAGTATTATATAGATCCTTTTTTTCATTAAACCACTCATTTTTAAGCGACGAAAATGTCATATCAAGGAAGTCAGGATCTGATGATGGGATCCTGATAAAATTGAGAGAAACCCTCGAAAATTGTAGGAACGAATAATGTTTGTTTACTGTTCATTCCTTTATCAGGTATTTTCGTTCAGAAATCATCACATCATGTAGCTGAGCTGATGATGAAAAAAATCATCAAATAAAAATCTTTTTCACAAAAGATTAAACCGACGAAAATAACTAAAAAGCAAAAAATAAATAAACCTCGAGTATTGAGCTTATTTAGATAAACTATCAAATTTTTATAAACTTATTTTGAGTCGGCGCCAAATAATAAAATGATTAATCACCTACGTATAGCCGTCTATTTCTACGTAGGTACATATAAAATTTAGATAATTAATAAGTTTGTTGTTTGGCGCCGACTCAAAATAAGTTTATATAAAATTTTATAGTTTATGTAAATAAGCTCAAGACTTAAGAGGTTTATTTATTTTTTACTTTTTATTTATTTTCGTCGGTTTAATTTTTTGTTAAAAAGAATTTTAGCAAATCCATTTGATCCTATCCCAAATTCCGTACCTTCAGTCCCGATGCCGTAGGAATATATAGTTTTTTGATTATTAAATTTTTTTATTTTATTCTCCTTATTTATTTAATATACTTACATATAAATTAAATTTTTAAATACATTTACAATAAAAGAAATACAAATGTATTTAAAAATATAAAAAAATAGTGTCGCACCGGTATCGGGTACAGGGACCAAGCCACCGGTGGTTAGGGTTCCAGAGACAGAAACCTCCTGACTATGCGTGCCGTGTCGAGAAGGACTGCCTTCTGCATAAGGCTCTTGATCGAGCTGCCTAACGTGAGCCTCTGAAGGTGTTGGTCGAGGCTCTTAGCAATTAACCCATGGGCCGAAATGACTATCGGCACAATGATTGCTGAATCCACATCCCACATATCGACAATCTCATGGGATAAGTCCAAATATTTTGTTTATCTTTTTTGGCTTTTAAGAGGTTGTCGTCATGGGGAGTGGTGATATCAATAATCATTGCTCGGCGCTCTAATCAGTCTATCACCTCTATATCAGGCTTATTTGCAACAATAGTCCTGTCAGTGATGATAGATCGATCCCAGTACAATGTTGCACGACCATTTTCGAGAACTGGGTCGGGCACATACCTGTAGTATGGTAACTCGACAGTCACAAGGTTATATTTAAGAGCAAGTTGCTGATGGACTATCCTGGCCACTTGGTTATGTCTACGCAAGTGGTTATGTCTAGGCAAGTACTCGCCGTTGGCAAGACGAAAACAACCAGAAATTATATGCCCGAGGGTTTTTCCGGGACGATGACACGCCCGACAAATGTCAATTGTGCCGTCCTTCAGGATATATCTCCGATAGTTATTCGTTGTAACAAATTCGTCCGTAATTGCACAGACAAAACCTTCAGTTTCTCCGAACCGTAGCCAGGATACTGATGCTAATAAATCTACATGGGGCCCATTTAAGGCCCGATAAAAACGTCCATGCAACTCCTTGCTCTTCCATATCTCTTTGCGATCTGTAATACTAAGTACTGCTGGTTTGCGCCAGTTCTCTTTTGCTAGAGCAAGCGGAGTGAGTCCATTGTCAACAGCCACCACATCCTGATACACATCCAGATCAACGGAGAGGAAGTAATCTCTAAGGTTGCATACCTCGCGGTTATGGAGGCTCTTGGCATTTAAAAAACCACGACCCCCACATTTCCGCGGGATATACAATCTCATGATCGATGAACGTGAATGGTGCATTCGGTACGCGGTAAGCAGTGTACGAACTCTTCTATCCAGGGCTTCTAGTTTTTCTTTATTATTAATATTTTTTATTGCAAATTATCTTGCCACAGCAACGCGTGGCTGGGTAGCTAGTTAAAATATATTAAAATTGATATTTGATTACTTTAGTAGGGGGCAAGACGGGATTTTGTGCTTGTTTGAATGTATCGCCACTGCCGAGCACACCCTGATACCTATGGTCCCGTGTATCGGTGTATTGCCCTGATTGAGCGCCTTGTCGGATCTGTTTGCACTAATATTGTATGTTAGCCTTCTAGAGGCAGTGATAATCTACTTTGCAAAAGAAAGATACGTAAGTTATAACATAAAATAAGCACCCCAATGGTCCAGTTGACTCTTAGCTACTTTCTTCACACTGTTATCACAAAGTACATTAATCAATCGGAAGAATCAACAAAATAACACAACGGCGGCTAATTTTGAACCACACAGCTCTGTGTCGGCACGTTTCGCAGGGGTAGATAGGATTGTCGCTCTTATCTTTGCGGGATCTAAGATCTCAATAAGTGGTCCTCGATTAAATAAAAAAAAATTGTATTGTGCAGCTGCCGCAACTGTAAAGTACCGAAATTATGAATGGTTTGAATATCGAAACGGCACTTAGTTTGTCAAGCGTCTTGTAACACTTTTTATGCATGTACTAGAATATACTAACCTAACGTACGTGAAAAAAAGAAAAATATGACTTGATGTTTTTCCTATGTTTATACGGCCTGGAACGTGGGTGTTGGTACAAGGGCGCGCCCAGGCACGTGTCCCGGGTGTGACCCTTGGTGCGGCGGAGGAGCGCCCACGTGGCACCTTCGCGATCGAAACATTCGCGCAAGCGCGGGCTCACCCGCCATTCAGCCGCCAACCAGAATGATCCTAATGAAACGGCAAAGTACAATTTCCAGAAATCGTGTTCCAAATCGTCTGAACTCAGTTTGCATGTAATACACTACTACATCTACGTAACTTTGACCAGTTGCTTCTCGAAAAGAAGTTCCCAACCGTGGACAAGTTTGCAGTGTCATTGGTAATCTAGATAACATTACGTTATGTATTATGATATCACTCGTACAATACTTAACTACCAATATTACTAACAATAGTTGAAGATCATGACCGATTAAAATATTGTGGATGTCATTAATTTGTTATTTTGATATCAATAGTTATTTTTATGTATACTAGAGATCGCGTGGTGGTCGAATTTCGACCATGGTTTATTTCATTGGCCAATATTACTTGAGCTGTCATTGTATAGACCTTTGTACCATAACAGGTCAAAATATATACTGGACACTCATAGCTGTTTGTACCCGGTTTTTAATTTTTTTTAACTTTGTAGCAAATATTGTTCAAAAATTTTAGCATTCGTCACTTCTTCTCTGTATAAACTATGTGTGTGAAATTTCATACTCCTCCGTCCGCCCAATTTTCGTAAAAAGGGATTCAAAGTTTTCGGTTCACGTATTAATATATAGATTACTATAATTAATCCCAGCGAATCTGCATTTCGGGTCATATCAGTAAAAGTTTACATCCACCACAATGACTTGTGAATCGTCGTTCTAAGAGTTACTGGGAACTAAACATCCTTACACTTGATGGTAGCATTTGAAAGACCCTAGACGCCTATAAAGGTCGTGTCGTCTTACACCTCTATGAGCTCTTTCGTATGCGCGCTCTACAGGTTGTCGGAGCTACGTCTGTCCTATGACGCCTTTAGCTGATAGCAATCAACTTGAGAGAGCGATATAGGTACTTCTTTGCCACCTGCGTTTTAAGTTTATTTTTTGTTTAAAAGCAAGCCCTTGGCAAAAAAAAAACGTTAATCCGATTTTGATTTATAAACAGTGGCGATTCGCGGTGTTGCCAAACGTGCGAGCCAAGATGGGCAACGAGCAACATTTCAAATCGGTTGGATCGCCGACGAACTTGCTCGATTATTTTAAAGTCGCGTACTTTAGATGACACACACAGGAAAAAGGTCGACAAGTGCGAGTACTTACTCGTGCCGCGTGCGTCTGTCACCCGCTTTAGGCTGGTTCAAACAGGCGCAGAAGATAGATATGTTGCTCCTAGATGTGGCACAGATGGACGTTCAGTTTAGTACATTCCCAACAAACATTTTATAGGTTGCCACGACGTGCCAAATCTAACTTTTGGTTCCATAAACTGGTCGCAAATACGTTGCTAACACGTCGACACGACCGAGAAAGGGCCCATTTTATACGAACCAGTGTCGTAATAGAATCGCGAAATGGTCGCATTAATCACTAAATAGTCATGTAGTGGTTGCGTAGATGTCGTGAAAGCCCAAATAAAAGTCTTCTCATCGAGTAATGGTGTTTACTATAACCGCTTTATGGCATTTTATCCAATGACATATGTGCTATCGCGACTTTTCTGAAGGATTTTGATTGACTGTGACGATCAATTTTATATTGTAATAAATTATTTTCATTGTCAGTGTACATTTTGTATATTTATGTTTAGCTATTTGCATCTTCAAAACTAAAGTATCCTGTACATTAATCTGTTGAAAAATTAATTTTATCGAGTAATATGAACAAGTTTTATCTATAAAAGAAACGCGCCTTATAAATTCTTTAAATTAAGCAATATTTACACAAATGTTTTTAACGAACGTGCTAACAGTTACCTTTTTACGACTTAGAGTTCAAGACACGACCATAATACAACATCTAAACAACTTATTCATTCTGTGCACTTAGTATATGTCAGCCATTAACGTAATTAGGGTTCATTTAGAGATTTCGTGTAAAAATTCCATTGCCCAGCTTTTTTTATTAATTTTAACGTCATACAGTTATTTTTAAGAATAATATAAGAATGTCTGTTTACTGAATTTTTATACACTAATAACGACATCCAGTCACTGTAAAGTTATATAAAAGTGATCAAATTGGCTGAAAATCGTTTAATAGTGCATTTTGTCACTCTTACACGACCATCGCGTAAAAGTAGTTCCCGCGACTCTAATACGATTAATAACGGTGTAAAAGTTGTATAGGCGTTACTAAGACGACAGCACTGGTTATACCGCTAAAAGTTGTATAAAGTCATATACGACAGGTTGTATAGAAGTCGAATAAGATGTCTAATACGACTAAAAAGTCGTATAAAGTTATGAGACACTAAGCCGTATTACATAATGAAATTACTTAATTACATCGTTTATAGCAGCACTTCGAGTAGCGTTAGTTTCACATAAGCGACAAAATGTTTGTTGAGTTATACCTACGTTTTTTTTTGCTTTTAATTTTTTCGTTCATAGATAAACACAATTAAAAGTAACTTAATGATTTTATTACGTATTTATTATAAAAGTTTATATATTGTTTTATTATGATTTACGAATGTATGAGCGAAAAACTTTTACCAAAATATCACATCGCAAACTATTTTTCGCAAATTTTCATTTGGCAAAAAAACCTTTTGTGAATTATTTAATTAGCAAATTCCTTTTTGGCAAGTAATTGAATAATAAATGTCTGTGCGGGATCTAAATAAAGGTTTTTTCTTTCTTTCAAATAATTACTTGATCATGTTTCATGTAAAATCTCGAAGCAGTTTGTTTTGGCGCTTCGCCGGCCGCTGCCACGGCACGCTCGCTTCGCTCGCTCGGCTCGCGCTGTTGCGGTTGCAGTTCTAACCTAACCTACTTTTCTGGCAGCAGTTGACAAAGTAAAAAGATGCCAAATGATAATTGAACCAAGTTAATTAAATGCGAAATGAAAATTTTGCTAAATATTCATTTTTTAAATGAAACTAGGGCAATAAGGTTTTTGGAAGTAAAATATGACCAAAAATATTTTGGCCAAACGGCAACCTAACCTGTTATTATATGTTTAATACACACCATCATTTACTAAACTTTTCTTGTTATAGTCTGCGCGGGGCGAACGTAGAACAAGGTTATTTAATTACGGATTATGGAGTAAAAGAAGTTTCTGTATTGTGTGTCTTTCCGTGAAGTTTATATTAGAGTGGATATCCTTGTTCAAATATTAAATTCTTACTATGAGACGTGTATTATAAGTGTGTTTTTTAATATTCAAAATTATAGTTACAATTAAATAGCACTTTAAACTTAGTTTGTGCAGTCTGTAGGTATAAATTTAAGATGAAACGTACCGAAACCAAAGTCTGAAGTGATATGTCCTGGCTTCTAGTGTTTTAGTTCGGATCCTAGTGCGTAAACCCTTTCTCGGTTTTATTACTTGTATTTACCAAATGCTTGACCTTTGAAGTATTTTTTGTTCTTGTACAACATTTTCCATGCTCACGCAGATGATATTTAAGTACCTGGGTTTTGATGGTGTAGACATCTTCATATAGTTCGTTTTTGCTTTCTGTCCGCTCAGTATTGTGATATATAATGATTGCATATAACTATAACATTTCACTCATTTGCTTCCTTAAACTGAACTAAACGTACTTTATATCCGTGGCACAATGGTTTGATAGATGTGCTCAGAAGGGGCGAGTGACACGGAAAATAAGAGCCTGTCCTGCTTAGCCGGGAGGGTGAAGAAAGAGAATCTCGGCACGTGTACTCGTTTCGCCAGTATTGCACAGATCAATTAGTCGGAAACACAATGTACCTATGTCTTTAAAGTAATAGTTGATTATAACTTTATTATGTTTTCACTAAGGTCAATTTTGATATAACTTACAACTTCTGAATGAGGAAAGGAAACCGTTAATAGGAATGATGACCGATTTTGAAAAACTGTTCTATGATGTTCGAAAGTGTATACTATTTCTAAAAAATCAATGACAAATTAACTATAGACAACGCCATACACGAACATACTGAATCACACGCTGGCAAAACTTTACTAAAGGTGTATAGCAATACATATTATTATGCAGCTCAGTGCGTACGACTTACCGGTTGTTAGACAGAGATAAACAGAGCTTTAGCTACGCAGTAAACGGTAATGTACTCTCATTGGTCAAAGTGCGTGCTTCCAACTGACGCAGGTTCTTTCCGGGCACGGCTACTGCGCTAAGGACCTGCACTCGGTCGCTAGGAGGAAATTGAGTCCCGCCTGTCACCACTGCGACTGCTGTGAGGACTTGGCTCAGCACACGCTGGCGGTTTGTTCCGATTGGGCAACGCAGCGCCGGGCCCTCCCTGCCGTCATCGGAGGGGATCTCTCGCTACCGACCGTCATACGCTCCATGGCCGGTAGCGACAGGAATTTTACCGCGGTTGCGACCTTCTGTGAGGACGTCATCTCGCAGAAGGAAGCGGCAGAACGGGTCTGGGAGGGACGATCTCCACTAGAGCCTAATTCGCCGCCGGTGAACCGCGCGGTGGAGGCACTGAGTGCCCTGTGTGTGTGAGCCGCGGGTGGATGGGACGGGTTTTCCCCTCCACCCGCTGTTCCCGGATTCCTCCTATTTTAGACGCAGTACGGCACACCGTGTGGTTTTAGTCGGTTCGATTCCGACACAGCGCCCTACTGAAAGATCCCGGTGGGGTGACGGCCCGAGGTGGTTTCCACAGGTACAAAAAAAAGGTAAATAAATGATGAATAAAATACATAATCAATCTCTAAATAAAAAAATATAAATATATTTCTTAATAATTATTTTACATTCAAATCTTTTGTGTGGAAAATAAACTGCATATAGCTTTAAACAAACAATATTTGTTTAAAGCTATATATATGTAGCTGTGACTATACTTATTTTTCAATCTGTTAAACAACTTAATCTTTTTCTCAGGAGAGTATAGCCCAGTCAAGGAACTAAAATAACAAAATTGTGGATTACCACGCATTTTTATTTTAGGATAAATAATAAAAAATGTGCTTATTAAGAATTTCAATACCCGCAGTCTGGACAAGTGGGGCGTCATTTATTTTTTTAACAATTTAATGAAAAAAAAGACTTTTTTTACATTTCGTGTGATATCTCGTTTTCAGTACGTTTTTCGTCATTTAAGTTCAAAGCATTTTTGTTTTCCATTAAATTACCTACAAAATGAAATCCGTTCAAAGTCACTAAATGCTTTTTTTTTCTTTCTTTTAAAAGACAACTCCCGCATTAGGAATTACTCCTGTGTCGCGGGGGACTTTACAAACATAGAAATAACGGACACAAAGAACACCCAGACTCAGGTGGGAATCGAACCGACGACCTATAAGCATAGCGGTCAGGGTCACTAACCACTAGACCAACAGGCCAGTCAAAGTCAAAAGACAGAAACATGTACATACTTAAATGAAAATTGTTTTAATAGTAGCCATACCGCACAATTTTTTCTAAAAAGTGTCCTACGGTGATCGCACCCGTTATGAGCTCCATCTGAGTATTTTGAATATGTTTTTGTCCCTCCTCTTTTTTTTGACATCTCGCACCAAAATATTACCGATAGCGATGTTCATTTGTTTTTAGAACAATTCACTGCAATAGAACTTTTGGGATAAAAATCTTAGTTCCACTTGTCCCATGGAACTACTGGGACGTAATCGTCTCAGTTGTCCCATGATGGGACAACTCAATGGAACTAGTGGGATAGACAGCATTATTTTGATTAAGTCATCTGATACACAAGAAGATTGCATTTAGTTGCACTAGCCAGTTCGAATAAAGTTCTTTTTATAGATCAACAATGTACATACGTGTTTTAATAAGTATAAATCGGACTCGTGTGCTAGCATCTTTTTACACTAATTTTTTTAAAGGGGATCCGGATGAACTAATCAGTTCACGACGATCCCCTGGGGGATCGGGCTAAGGGATCCTGGTGGACGACACCCTAAAATATGAGTATGTGTATATTCCAGAAATATCCCGATAATTATAGCTTCTTTTAAAATGTGTTCATGAACCAACGTTTAATTTGTAACGTCGCGACGTCAGATCATTGTTGGTTTACTGAACTGTCATGAGGGGTACAACTACATATTACAATTTCTACAATTAATCAGTGAATTAAAGGTAAAATATTTTGGGCAAGACAGCAGTTAGTGAGCGAAACCTTATTCAACGTGAAACCACCTATTACATAATGGGAAAGGTGTGATACGCAGACTTAGAGTGCGTTCGCGTCGCGACCGCCCGTATAGTGTTCACATGGCAAGCGTTTCACGGGCCTCGACCGCGCGTTGTCGCAGTTTAGTTTGAATTCTGTATTCGTTGAAGATGGACATAAAAACAGCCTTGTGTCTGGTGATTTTATATCGACGTCAGAAACAGCAATACAAGAAGAAACGGCAATATGGGGTTCATCCATTTTAACATTCAGACTTACTGAAAGCCCACTTTATAACTTAATATCCTTAACCTAGGCTACGTGAAACTCTATCGAGATTAACTCGGTCCTCGTACCGGTTCAGGCCCAAATAAAATATCTGGGCCTGATCCTCAACGGTAGGTAGCGCTTTGACGAGCACTTTCTGCAGTTTGCTCCAAAGCTGGTCGGCGCTGCGTCCGCCCTTGGGCGACTCCTGCCCAATTTGGGTGGACCTAGTATCGCTACGAGACGGTTGTACACGGGGGTTGTCCGGTCAATGGCACTGTACGGTGCACCGGTGTGGGCGGAGGCTCTGACCGCCCAGAATAGGGCGCGCTTCTGGCGCCCCCAGAGGGTTATAGCGGTTAGAGCCATACGCGGATACCGCACCGTGTCGACGGAAGCGGCGTGCGCGTTGGCTGGGACTCCCCCTTGGGATTTGGAGGCGGAAGTGCTCGCCGAAGTATATCGGCGAACGACTGAGTTCCAGGCGGGAAGCGGCAGTCAGCCCCCGCCCGAAGAGGTATGCGAATGACGTGAGGCTGCTCGCCGGGCCACCATGGCTCGTCGGTCGTCCCGGCTGGAGGCTCCACGTGCTGGCTATGCCGCCGTGGAGGCGGCAGCACGGGACCCTTTCCTTCCGACTGACGCAGATCCTTTCCGGGCACGGCTGCTTCGGGACGTACCTGCACTCGGTCGCTAGGAGGGAATTGAGTCCCGCGTTTCACCACTGCGACTGCAGTGAGGACTCGGCTCAGCACACGCTGGCAGTTTGCTCTGCCTGGGCGACACAGCGTCGGGCCCTCACTGCAGTCATCGCGAGGGGATATCTCGCTACCGGCTGTCATACGCTCCATGGCCGGTAGCGACAGGAATTTTACCGCGGTCACCCGCTGTAGTTGCCCCCCGCGAGGAGGTGGCGTCCGCGTGCGCCTGGACGTTGCCTAATTGAGAGGTTGTTACCCGGAGGTGGTACCCGCGTTTAGCGGACAAGCGCTAGGGGGGGCCCGGATGTCTTAACAAAAGCTGTTCCCGGATCCCACGTATTTAAGGCGCAGTACGGCACACGGTGTGGTTATGGTCGGTTCGATTCTGACACACTGCCCCACCGAAAACCCCGGTGGGGTGACGGCCCGAGGGGGGTTTCCACACGTCCAAAAAGAAAAAAAAGACTACATGAAACTCCACGCCACGATCGTCGCTACGTGGTTGGCTATCGTCGTACGAATTTGAGAGTACTTATTATGTACAAATTTATTACTAATTTATTACAATTATTAATCTATCTAATTCAAATGTTATTTTTCTTAATTCCGAAACTACCGAAAATCCCAGTTTTAGTGAAATTAATACCGGCATTGTTAAGTGCTTGATTTGATCCTATAATAGCCCTATAATATACTTACTGGAGAAATCGCAATTCTATAATGATCTGAGACAATACATTTACAAGCAAAAATGCTCTTATTTGTATCCGATATAAGGATAATGTACTAGTTTTTTGTTGTAAGTAAGTTTTGTACACCGATAGATGTCGTCTTTCGTATTGGTTCGGCTGCTTGCTCTTAATAATACTAATATTTGTATCGTGTTATGTACTACATAACTAGTGGTATATTGTAAATAGTGCTTGAACTCATGGGAGAAACAATATTTACCCTAAATGTGTACTGTAACTTAGCTAATTTCATAACGCGCTTCGATAAATAGCACAAAGCATATTTATTGTTAAATACTTTTTTCATGTAGAAAACGTCCTATTCGCAGAACGTCCCATGCATATCAAATACCAACTGCAGGAAAATACATGTACAAAGCAATGTTCTTTTTATTTAATGGTTATATAATTAAGAAAAAAAAAATATTATAATCTATAATAGAGTCAGCACATATAAAATATTTTACTTTTGTAGCTGTAAGAAAATAATTTTATTCATAAAATTATGCAACGAAATACACTTTTGCTGCAATTTTTCAAAGTATTTATTATACCGTTTGTCAAAAACATATCTCTTTGGCATCTATTTTCCTTTAGTTACGAATAGACTATTTTGAATTTGATTGACCCAATATTGCGTTTCTTTTTTTAAATTTGTCTACAAATAAATAAAGTTTCGGGATTTTTTGGTATTCTAACGTTTAAGCGATGATGCCAGCATTCGATGGCATTGGTGTTTCCGGGGTCTTTCACCAGCACAGCTTAAAATCGTTGAGGATATTTTGGGGTACTACTGTTTTTGATAATATTCTTGGGATCGCTAAAATTCTGGTGTGTTTGGCACTTTATCGAGTACAAGAAAGACGTGAAACATCTGGTATTTGATTAGCTGGCACCAAAGGCATAATTGCGCACATTCTTGTCACTGTCCTACCTTCTGGTGATAGGGTCAGGTTTAATTTGTTCGACTGTTTCCAAATGGCGGCATTATAGTGCTGATAGCAACCGCTAACTGTTGCATTTGGATACACTGTTAATATGGCATTAATTACAGCGATTTCGTAGTCATATTTAAAGAATCTTATTTGAACTTGTAATTTTTCTTTAAGTATGCAGAATAGACGTTCATATTAGGCCTGAGTCTTATTAGGCAACAAGGCGTTGTACGAAACTCGTTTTTTTTTTGGGATCAAATCAAATCAAAATCATTTATTTCAATTAAACCCATTATAGGTATTTTTGAATTGGCAGGAGTAGTAATCAGTCGTCGTGAAGCTACTTGCCTGTTCCAATACGTAGATCCTGTGGAGAAGAACAGGCAAGAAACTCCAAGGATACTCTTTTTGGAGGACAATGTAACGTATTGTTCTAAACTATAAACAGTCGCGCAAACTACTACTTACTATATGTAAGTAATAGCAGTTCGGGGATGACCAGCCCAACCAACGGCACTCGTTCACGAGCAAGATGCACTCGCCAACCATCGTCCACTTCAACCATATCAAAGGGAGCCGAACGACCCGACACATACGCCACTATCGGCGAATTTTATTTTAAAAGTACCATCTGCATAGTAAGAACCAACTGTTTTTAATGCTTTTACATAATTTTGTCACAAAAATAATAATTTTTTCGCCATCCCCATGTTCACAACAAAATAATTTTTTGCCTAGCCCTTGTGGTATCTTGACGGTACATAAATCGTTAAACTTTAAAGTGTCTGTCTTTAAAAAAGCCTTGCGGCTCCTATACAACGTATCTTTTACAGATCTGAAAGAAGGTATTTCATTGCAACAGTCAAGAATTTCTTCTTTTATTTTTCAAATTCGTTTCCATATATTTGTTAAATTACACGTGTCAGTAAAGGTATTAAAAGGGTTGCTTTTACCTGAGAACTATAGTATGCGCGTTATCATCTGAGTCGTCAGGTCATACAAGTCAAAAGAGATAGGAATGTGCAGTGGTGCGAAACGACGAAGTACAAAATAGACATTCGTAGATTCACACCACTGGTCCGAAACGACGCATTCAAAAGGGGCCTTGTGCGATTCACACCGTGGTCCGAACAGCTTGTGGTGTGAATCGACGAAGAACCCGTTTTTTTCGATTAACACACCGCCACTTTGCACTACCACTTATATTAATATGCTATTTATTATAACGACAGATGCTATTAATCGAAGTTTCTGTACCTTTTTGATTTGTGGAAAAAATCAATTCTTACCATTTCTTAATCCTTATAAAAATCTTATTGAAAAGTCTGCACGTTAATAATGCATGCATATCTGTTGTTTAGTTATTTTTTTAAGAAAGATATGTGTATTTCTTGTTGAAGACCCTAAAATAAATAAATAAAGCAACATATTTTTTTTATTTGCCGACCGTTAATAATTTTGTTATGGGTATGCGAATGGGACGTTCTGCGAATGGGACGTTCTGCGAATGGGACGTTCTGCTACAGTAGGACGTTCTGCTACAGTAGGACGTTCTGCTACAGTGGGACGTTCTGCTGTAGTAGGACGTTCTGCTGCACTGGGACGTTTTGCTACAGTGGGACGTTTTGCTCCAGTGGGACGTTTTGCTACAGTGGGACGTTTTGCTACAGTGGGACGTTTTGCTACAGTGGGACGTTTTGCTACAGTGGGACGTTTTGCTACAGTGGGACGTTTTGCTACAGTGGGACGTTTTGCTACAGTGGGACGTTTTGCTACAGTGGGACGTTTTGCTACAGTGGGACGTTTTGCTACAGTGGGACGTTTTGCTACAGTGGGACGTTTTGCTACAGTATGACGTTTTGCTACAGTGGGACGTTTTGCTACAGTGGGACGTTTTGCGATTACTTTTTCGTAGTCAATGGTTTCTTCTGTAGGAAAATCGCATTCTTCCTCAAAATTTTCAACTCCTTCACTTTCTGAGTGGGCTATGAGTGAAAAACTATTTTTGATCGCGGAACCTTCAAGTACGTCACCGTTATTTGCAATTGACAATTCATTTGTCAATAACGCTGATAATTGCTGATTGTTTCTTGTGATTTCATATCATACTTTGGGGGGCCCCCTGAAGTCTGGGCCCTGGGCACGTGCCCCGCGTGTTTAATTAATGCTAGAGCATTTTATGGTAAAGACGATATTTCTGTATTTTCTATTAAAGTTCATGATTTTTTGCGAAACTAAGCTAGCCTTACTAGTTATCTCGACTCAAACCACAATGGTGAATCACTTTGATGTTTTGTAGTAGATAAGATCATGTTAATAATCAGTAGTACAGTTGATATTAAAAAAAAAGTGCGGAGAATCCAATAACTCAAGTCATAATTTGTTGATTTTGTAGAAAGTAGTAAATGAGTTTTTTACAATTCTTATAAGATTCCCTTGTTGAGCTGAAATAACTGTTGTTTAATGCTGTATGAAACAATGTTTAAACTTTGATATATATATACCGTAGTAGTTTAGTTCCTCATTTCTACACTAGAAAACTCTGCACTTTCGATAAAAAAGTCACCAGCATGTCGATACTAACTTTTAGCAGATTCTCGGAGGTTGATTTAATGAACCCACCTTCCACTTTTATTGGAAATACAATTATTATTCGCAACAATATAATGTTTACTTACACAGCTTTAACTTCAAATAAGTCGACATAACAGGATCATTAGACCCTGATTGATGTATTCGTTCGTTCGTTCATATAATACGTTTCGTTCCATATTGTTTTAATTCGTAATTATTGTTAAAAATCAATAGTTTAAGATAGTTGCAGTTACCTTACTTTTATATTTTTATTACGTTTATTTTCATAAATATTACATTTGCATCTTCCCTACTGTTATTGTGTTGTGGTTGGCAAAAAAGGGGAAGAAATATGAATTGCTTGTCACTCATACGGTTTTTAATGTAGGATATTATGACTGCAACATGCTTTCAATAGTAAATAAGATACAAAGAGTACTTATGTTTAAACTTGTTTGACGAATAATAGGCTCGTATTAAATAACTGACCGTTAGTTGGTAGTTCGGCTAAACGGTCATTCTCAGCTGTATTTTTATTTAGTTTGACTTTGGTGGTATAATTTTTTTTTTTAGTTTAGCCATATTAATATAAAATGTCAATTCTAGATTTTATCACATAAATTATAGTAGTAGTAGAACTTCGGTCATCGATCGATTACAAAGTTATGAAATTTAAAAAACTTGATGTCCACCGGAATCAATATTCAAAAAACCGAAATCAAATACATAATATTGATAAATTGGTTGTCTAATGAAAGGTTTTGTATTATTCAATAGCCGTAAATAATGTCAGGTTAGTTTAGAAACTTTGTTTTTCATTCAGCATCTTCTAGACAAGTTATTTCAGATCAACAAGGGAATCTTCATAAATATTGTGAAATATAGATTGTTAATCTTTAGTAATTTCGACAAGATCAACAACAATCTATTTTTTTTTTCAACTTTACAAGTACTATATTATATAGCTTTAGAAAATCTTTTAAGAACCATGTTTAGTAATAAGTTTATCTTAGATGAAATATTAAAATAGTCAAGTTTAAAGTATTTATTAAAAAATCAACCACAATGAAAAAATAACACAAATATATCGGTCACGGTATTACACTCTATTTTCGTATCAGCCCTCGTAATATTTGAAAGTACTCGTTACTGTGGATTAATATTTTCCTAGTCAATCGACACATGCGTCCACAAGATGTCCGTAGTAACTACTTAGTAATCTGTGCTTGTACTTATACAAACATCTGAACTGCTAAAGATTGGGACAATATTTCATGTTTCCAGCAAATAAATGTTTTTGATTTTTAAATGGAGCTCTCTTATATGGTATCATTTATATAAAACATATGGTATATATATTATCGAAAGTTCACCAGAACAGCTACTTCGAAGCTTGACTTCTTTTATCGACTGCATGATTATTTTTAGATGCTACTATTTATCAGAATGCTATTGTTACACTTATTTTTATTAGTTTTATTAGTGAAAACTGCTCTCTCCAGTTGGTGTGCCTTACATATCTAATATTTCCTTCTTGCTTACTAACCACTACCCAAATGTCTGACGGCGGTGGCGGACCGGTTGGAGTCGATATCCGGTCCAAATGTCTGACTGCGTTGGCGAACCGGTTGGAGTCGATATCCGGATAATCGTAAAGCTCCCTAAGATATGGTTGAGTCCATGATTACCGACTTCTACTGGTTGTCGTGACCGGTTAGCTTTTAAAGCTGAAATAGTTGTTTTATATAAAGACCACCCTGGACGCCTTCATGGCACTTGCATAGTTATGTAGACTTGTTTATTGTAGTGTGTTTCTCCTCAAAGCTTGTTATAGAAAATGCCGGCACCATCTAACTTTACAGAACTAGTCGTATTAAAGATTTATTTGCAAAAATAAATTCATTTATCTATTCCTATATATTATATAATTACTAGTCCGACTGATTCATCAACGCAGAGCATAAACTATACCCCGCTACAAACTGTAAATTTTGGCAGTTGATGCCTTTTATGTTGTAAACATCCACTGAGAAAGGATTTTTGGAAATTTCACCCCTGAGCCCCCTTAGGGGTCAAATTTATAACATTAAATTTGGGATGAACAGTTTTACGGAAGTCCGTCATTTCCAAAGTAAGAAACACGAAATTTAATATGTGTTGCGTTATGCGGATTACTTAAATGTTTACCCATAAGAGGGTGAATTAGGGGTTCTAAGTTTATATACCTACGAAGAAGCATAAAATTCAACATTAAAGCTTGTTTAAGAAAAATATTATAAGGTCAGGGGGGCTAATGCCGCTATAGTTTTTTTTTAAGCTTATGTTTGATGGCCCATATTCGATTGTTTCGTTTTATTGGCAATGGTAGGGTACGACAAATAAGGATGTATAAAATGATAAGAGAGACCAACTCAACATGAACTGCCTTTGTAACTAGGCATATAAACAAACAAATGTACGCCTTTTGTGAGCGCTGGCCTCTCCGACGAGTTAATGTTATATTAATTGGACCGGCATAATCAACTCCGGTATGAACGAACGCCTTCGCTTCAACCACCCGATACGCTGGTAAATCAGCCATTTTGGGTGTTGGATGCGATGGTTCCGCTCTAAAGCAGGTGTTGCATTTCCTAACCTGAGACCTGACAACTGATCTGGCATCCAATATCCAAAACCGCTGTCTCAAAATAGACTTGAGAGAAATGATGTATAAATATAAAATTTTAAACACAGCCATCATATTTAATTTAACTTATTTTAAACATTATAAAAAACTTATTTTTTAAAACTTGGCCACTAGACGGATTTTCTCCTCTAAATGGGGCAATTCCGTCCATTAGCAAGATTTTATAGAAATGACTAGTTTTTTAAAGGATACACAATCTATACATTGCGTTAGTTGAAGACAGACAATTATAAGCTTTACAATATTAAAAACAAAGCCTTGGTTGTGTTTTATGCGTAAAAAACTTATTTGGGGGCTATTCCGGCATACTGAAGAAGGCAGGGGCAATAAACCCTTTTAAATTCTAAACGTAATTCGCAAAACCTAAACCTAATTTTAAAAGTAATTTAATTCTGATAATAATGGATATTTTACTTATAAATAAACGATATCACTAATAGTAATTTTGTATTAGGTAGGTACATATTGAAAATTGAAAAACCGGTTTTTCAATTTTGAATAGATATGTACCTAATACAAAATTTTCAATATTTGTTTGTTCTATAAGACTAATTTATGAAAAACATAAAATATAAAATTAAAAATGCTCATTTTTATTGTAAACATTTATTTGAAAATTAAACAATCAACTTTATTAAAATGCTCAAACGAACAAACTGAGCGTTGTTATTTAATAAATCACTTAACAGAATTACATCTTTATACTAAGTCGACTGTTTCTTTTCCTTTTTTATTTCATTTACTAGCTGTGCCCGCGGCTTCGCCCGCGTGGAGATCAATTTTAAAAATATATAGATATATATATATATATTTATTAATTTTTTAAATTTGGGTAATATTTTTGCGAGCCTGATGGTCAGTGGCAATAATAATAATAATAATAATAACATTAAGACCTTACACAATCGTGAGATATACAACCTTAGAGAATATTTTCTTCATACTGATGTGGGAGTGCATTGTAATGTGGTTGCAGTGGACAACGGACTCACTCCGCTAGCTCTGGCTAAAGAGAACTGGCGCAAACCTGTAGTTCTTAGTACTAATGAGCGCAGGGAGGTATGGAAGGGCAAAGCACTTCATGGTCGTTTTTATCGGGCCCTAAATGGGCCTGATTTAGACTTAAAAGCGTCCACATCTTGGCTACGGTTCGGTGATCTCTTCGGAGAAACCGAAGGTTTTGTCTTTGCAATTATGGACGAAGTTGTTATGACAAATAACTATCGGAAATATATCCTGAAAGATGGTACGGTTGACATCTGTCGGGCATGCCACCGTCCCGGAGAAACCCTCGGGCATATTATTTCTGGTTGTTCTTGTCTTGCCAATGGTGAATATTTGCACAGACACAACCTAGTGGCCAGGATTGTACATCAACATCTAGCCCTTAAATACAACCTTGTGAATTCAGAGGTCCATATTACAGGTATGTGCCCGACCCAGTTCTCGAAAATGGTCGAGCCACATTGTATTGGGATCGATCTATCATCACTGACAGAACTATTGTTGCAAATAAACCTGATATAGTGGTGATAGACCGATTAGAGCGCCGTGCAATGATCATCGATATCGCTGTTCCTCATGACGAGAATCTCGTGAAAGTCGAAAAAGATAAACAAATCAAATATTTGGATTTATCTCACGAGATTGTCGATATGTGGAATGTCGAATCGGCGATCATTGTTCCGATTGTCATATCTGCTCATGGATTAATAGCCAAGAGCCTCGATCAACACCTCAAAAGGCTCGCGTTAGACGGTTGGATCAAGGGACCGATGCAGAAGGCAGTTCTTCTCGACATGGCCCGTATAGTGAGGAGGTTCCTGTCTTTGGAGCCCTAACCACCGGTATCTTGGTCCCTGTACCCGATGTCGGTGGTGTACTATTTTTTATATTTTTAAATATATATATTTTTTGTACATATTTAAAAATGTAATTTATATGATAAAATATGAATAAAGAGAATGATAATAATAATAACCATTTATTTCAGGCTGCGTAGGCCCATAGATAAATAACTTAATCTAAATATACATACTAAAACATTGTGTTAGTAAATAAAACTTAAAACTAAGTTAGTAACACTTCACTTGCACTAAGTCTTTGTGCGATCTGTTGGTACTTGTCCGTGGAAGCGACGGAACATCACACCTTGCGGCCAAGCTTTCATCCAACACCTGGTGCAGATAACAATTGGGTACTCGCACCACGAACGCCTTAAAGTTGACGTTGCAACGCGACTCAAGCAGCTGCACTCTCGGCGTGTAATTAAGCTTCTGGCGCACGTACAGTAGTATACGTACACGTACAGTACTTCTTCAGCCTCAGTGGTGTAGTGTAGGCGAGAGATGTATACCGGGGTGTTCGGTGCAGCCGCACGCACCTTTACGTTAGGGTCCACAGGGGCCTTTCCACAGCAGTTCTTAGTGCTTCGCGATCTGTGCTTCCTCCTTTGCACAGTCACAAAACCTTCATCAGCCCGAATCTTTGCCTTTATAGGCAGGGGCTTAGCAGGTAGAACATCAGGGGTGCTCGTAGAGACCGTTGGGTCAGCAGGTCGCGTAGTTCTCGCAGCACTACGGGGAGGGGCTGCGGGAGCGGGCGTGGAGCTGCGTGACGCGCTCGCGGAGATGCGTGACGCGCTCGCGGAGATGCGTGACGCGCTCGCGGAGATGCGTGACGCCCTCGCGGCGCACAATGCAGACTCTGCAATCGCTGTCGGTGACAAAACTGCTGACGCGTAGCTTGCAGCCGATGTATCTGTCTAGATGCATGTCTATGCACCGCGGCGCGTGTTTATATTACTTACACGCACCGGTGACCCAGTTATTGGCACAGACTTACGTACCTCTTCTAGTTCGGTGCGCAAGTCTGCGACAGTGATCTGGGATGCCTCCAGCTTCTTCTGTACATCTGCTAAACCTGCCTTTAAATAGATAATGTCCTTCAGCAGAGCAGTAACGTCGACGTGGTCGAAAGTGACGGGAGGTAACTTATGTAAGTCCTTCGCCACAAACGTGGACGCGTCGTCAGGGTCAGTCTCCTTCAGCAGCGTGATAATATCTTGTACACTTTTCTTTGTCCCGTCACGCCGGCGAGACACCATCTGGTCACTTTTATTAAGCAACCGGAACACCAGCTGCTTGGCAGCAGCAATGTCATCCTCGCTGAAGTTACTTATACAGGTCTGGATGGCGGACACCTCGTCCATCACATCCAGCTTCTGCTGCAGGAACGCCAGCAACTCATTTGCCATAAGCGAATGACTCATGACTCACCGAGCGTCGGCTTACACCGCGCTTTACATTAATCATATTAATTATTAAATGACACAGCACACACGTCCGAAGCAGAGCGCTATCGCAACGCAACAAACGATGCATTCCATAGACGAATGGCCTGAACCGAAAAGGATATATCCATGAAATTGGTAGAATGCATTGGCATTTTTAATGTCAAGTTCTCTGAAGACCTAAGGTCCCTTGAATGTGTGTTGTGTAAGAATTCAAATTGTTCTTTGAGATAAAGAGGAGTGTTGAGTTTTATACTAGCAAACGGCTTCGCACGGGTGGCAAAGCTAGATTTTTCCGACATCTTTAACAATCATCGTCATATTTCAGCCATTTTACATGAAACCTTGAAAAATTATACACCTAAACGTTCCTCATCACTCTGTCTGTTGGAGAAAACCGCATGAAAATCCGTTCAGTAGTTTTTCAGTTTATCGCGAACAGACAGACAGACAGAAAGACAAACAGACGGACGCGGCGGGGAACTTTGTTTTATAATATGTAGTGATGATGTAGTGATAAAGATAAATAAACTTCTTCCCTTTTCTAAAATTTCGATTATTAAACTATATGGTGGAAAATATTCAAAATGTTGCAAAAAGGTTTTCGTATACTGCACATAAACAACCATGTCAATTTTCACTGTGAATTTTACAGTATTTAAAGAATATATCAATACGATCTCGAATTAGGTTTTTTGTACTTTATTTAGCCTTTTAAAGCCTGTGCGTGCGATGCAGCTGTCAGCAACCCACTGCGCGTGACTGCGTATAAGGTCCGCCGGCGAACAAGTGGCCGGTGGGTATTTTGCGCGCTCAAGTACATACAAGCATAGGCCTGCTACCTGCTAGTAGTAACTTCTCTGCTAAAGTCTATTATTCATATGTTAGGAATCTAAAATAGCGCTAGGTTTTATAGAAAAAATATATAAAAAAATATTTATACAGCAACACAAGGGTACGCGGACGTGCCACTTTGGTCAACGTTTACTCAGTTTTTTTTTAACATTTCGTTTATCTAAAAATGAAGAAAGTACCTAAAAACTAATTTATTGACTTTTATCAGTTTGTGGCTGGGGTCTCTTAGTTTTTATTTTGTTTTAAGCTTTTTAAAACCGGTCTTTATACCTAATATTAATTGTTCTACATATTCTATTGTGACGAGCCGGGATGCGGGATTAGATTCATACACGGAATAGGACAATTTATTTCAATTATTCGGAATAAACACAATAAACCGCAGTTAACAACAATGCCGATTGAACAATGCTTATTTTCGCTTGTACCTACTGTTCGCTATTCTTTGCACCTTTTTACTCGTTGTATCGCAGAAGTAGAATGTGTCTACACCGGATGACGGCTTCTTTTTTAACCTTATCTCATAGAAAGTTCCAGAAGGTTCATGAACTTCCCAAAAAAAATCTTAATTACCCGACTGACTCGACACCCCTCTGGAATCTTTTAGAATATTCTGGAATATTCGATTAGTTCCGCTTCTCGATAATACATGGCGCCACGCATCTCAAGTTTGAGCGGCTTTCTCAGCAGTTGAGATAAATAGCTTCGTTTATTTTTTTAATTTTATACGGGATCATATAATTCTTACAGAAATTCATTATATCCATGGTTTTTGGTATGAAATAAAGTATGTTCTGTGTTTTTCCGTAGAAATATTAAAAATATTGAAATATATATAGATACTACATATTACTATATATATTAGAAATATAAATACATATATTATTAGTTTATGAGCCCGTTGGAATTTATAAACTTTTTAAACTCACGTTTTTTTGATTTTCTAAGCTGGTAAGACTAGTTTTGGTAATTTAGAAAAAAAATGCTCCATTTTGCAAGAAAGTCTAAAAATAAGAAAATTCTCGTTAATAATTAAAAAGATTAAAACCGATCTTGCTGAAATTTATAGCACTGTTTAGTATCATCACAAGCTACAATTTCAGAGTTTCAGACTTCTACATAAGTTCTTTGCAAAGTTATTAAATGTAAAAAAAAACGCTTTTTTTAACTTTGACTTTCATTTGCTGTTAAACAAGAGCACTTAGCGACTTTGTAGAAGTCTCATTTTGTAGATAATTTAATGGAAACCAAAAAACTTTGGGCACATATGACGAAAAACGTACTGGAAACGACATATCACACGAAATGTAAAAAAGTGCTTTTTATTTTCATTAAATTGTTAAAAAAAATGACGCCCCACTAATCCAAACTGCGGGTATCGAAATTATTAATTAGCGCATTTTTTACTATTTATCTAAAAATTAAAATGCGTGGTAATCGAAATATCCATTTTTATCATAAAACAGCTAGGTTGACTGGGCTACTAAGAAATAGAGGTAAAATTACAATACTTCTGCATTCTAATTATGACAACCCTAAATATGATGACATATGGTTTGTTTACAAAGATTCCATATCCAATTTGGCTCAAGTATAATTCCGAGTGTACAAAATACAAAGGAAAGGATCCCTCCCCCCTGGAGAGAACGGTACAATGACACGGCGTTCAAAAATCAACTGTTTATTTCTGCTTTGCTCTTATGGTTTTTAAATATTTTAGTCTTAGTCTCTGTTTTGCACGATTAATTAAAGTAACGCCACAAAATGCAACTTACATAGTAAATAACATTATTTATTGTAGGTATAGATTACATAATGTGTATACGCAATCTTCTTAATTGCTGCAATTTCTTCGAATAAATATGAAATTCACTTAAGATTATTTCGACATACGTTAAACTTAATTTTCTGTACTTAACTTTCCAATACAACAAATTAATAAAGTACGGTCCATAATAGATAATCTATTTGCTATAATTAGTAAATGCGACGACAGAATGTCGCCTTAAAAAATATTAAAACTAAAAAAGGTAGTAAACATCAGGCATTTAGGAACCAACTAAATATTTGGCACCTAATGCCATTATTAAATATTTAGTGACCTTTGACCTTGAATATCTTAAGACGCAAACACGAGATTTAATTAGACTTTTGAGACAACATTTAAAATGTCAAAATAAAGGTTTAAACGATTCCCAGCGAATTATCTCGCATTCTGAGGTTTACCCCTCCCCCTCTTTTTTCGGCTTTCTTGACTGGGCTATTATTTTCCATTAAAAATATAATCCTTCCAATATTTCGACCTAAACAAAAACTAACACTACAATACTAAAACACTATTTAGCAAAATCGTAGTATTCACGGATTTGTAGCATGTCAGAAAGTCAGAAATGCAAGTGGTCTAATACGCATTTCGTCATCTCTCAGAATAGAATAGCAAATTATCAAACACGCCACGCCAGACACACGCGCCACGCCAGACACACGCGCCACGCCAGACACACGCGCCACGCCAGACACACGCGCCACGCCAGACACACGCGCCACGCCAGACACACGCGCCACGCCAGACACACGCGCCACGCCAGACACACGCGCCACGCCAGACACACGCGCCACGCCAGACACACGCGCCACGCCAGACACACGCGCCACGCCAGACACACGCGCCACGCCAGACACACGCGCCACGCCAGACACACGCGCCACGCCAGACACACGCGCCACGCCAGACACACGCGCCACGCCAGACACACGCGCCACGCCAGACACACGCGCCACGCCAGACACACGCGCCACGCCAGACACACGCGCCACGCCAGACACACGCGCCACGCCAGACACACGCGCCACGCCAGACACACGCGCCACGCCAGACACACGCGCCACGCCAGACACGCAACACGCCAGAAACACGCAACACGACAGATACGCATTTCGTCAGATATTTGAAACTATCCACCCAGATTCATGTAAACAAAAGAATTAGTCAAATAAAAGAGTAAATAATGATCAGTATTTTTTATGACCGTCAGGATGATTATTGTTATTATAAAAGTTTAGATGTCTTCACTGGTTTTGTAAATTTTGTTGAAATTGATTAATTTTAGGACTTGGCACTATTTCCACCCAACATAATTGTATCATTGTATTGTATGAGGTAATAAAGGCAGAGCTGCCGCCAACCTCATAAGTTTCTGTTCTTGACTAGTTTCACCCAACTTTCCATTTTTTGCGTTTTCTTTGTGGCCCTTTGGAAGTGAAAGTAACACCCTGATATTTTAATCGCAGGAAACACTTCTTTAATCGCCTTTATGGTAGCTATTTCATAGTCACAGGTGAAAGTAATTTATTAATTGACTGTCGAGATGCGTATCTGTCGAGTTGCGTACCTGTCGAGACGCGCATCTGTCAAGTTGCATGTTTGACGTGTCAACGTGCGTTTTCTTGCAGCAATGCACATTTGACCACTTTCGCTTCAGACGACGTGTACTCACGAATTGTATTCACGTGCCCAAGTCCCAAGTGTATAAAGCACGCGTCCGAGTCGGCTACTAGTGCAAAGTTAACTGTATACACATTAAAGCCCTCTTTGGTCATACAAACACAAACAGATAAAAAGAGCATGTAAATTGTTTGCCGTTAGGACTAAAATTTAATTGTTGTACTACCAGCAAGTACTTAAATTATATCATATTATGTATTCTGTGAGTAAGCTATTAGTGTTTGTTGATCGCCCTCCAACTAATAAACACCTCCACTCCAGCTGTCGTCTATAAAAGCTGTAGTATCTTAACTGTCCTACCAGCCTACCTCCTAGTGAAGTTAATAATTAGTACCTGGGAGACCGAGCTTTGCTCGGTAGCTTTTTGTAAAATCGTATTTTTTTTTTGTAATATTGCATTTTTACAGGAAATACAACTATGCAGTTGAACTTAAAATGCAAAACTATCTAATCTATATACAAAATTTCATCAAAATCGTTGGAGCCGTTTCCTAGGTACAAGACTACATATATACAAGAATTACTCGTTTAAAGGTATTAGATGCTTCACCATAAATGGCGACTATACGACCTCAATCTAGGTTGCCCATATAAGGTCCAATATCGTATAACAGCACACTGAAGAGTAGCTACTATTCTAGCACGTCGGTGTTGATAGGTTGTGAACCGTTTGCGCGTCACTAGGGCAACTGTTAGTTACGCGAGCCCAACTTGCTTTCAACGTTATTACTTTGAGAGATTTGGGATATCTCCAGGTCCCTTACCGTTTGCAATATTATCGTCTTAACACGCCTGAGCAAGGCCTCGGTGTATAATACCGAGGCACAAACCTAAACCAAATATTTACGCGCACTGTGACAGTTTGGTACGAAGATGGTACTTTTTTAATAGTTAAGTACGATAACGCGGCTACATTTGAACTGATAAATTTTCTTTTTTCTGTAGTTTTATTTTAATTACAAAAAACGAGATCTTATAAGAACAAGAATTTAAATTTTCAGTGTCAAAATAGGTAATATACGGCAGTAGTACAACACATACGTAGATTAATTTGCATGTCAATAAAATTGACTAAGTTGCATGTATTCTGAGAATGCTTAAACATGTTAGGTCTTTTCTGTACTGACTTTTCTGCAAATAAATGAATTTGAAGTTTGATAATAGACGTAACTAAAACGAAACGACTTGCATAAATGATGAGGAGTAGGTACACCCCCGGTTATGCCTTAAGCCCTTCAAGTCAGAGTGGCTTGAGATACGATGATGAGCTTTTCCTAAAACTGAGCGCCGCACCTCTGCGTCCAGAGTTTTCTAGGGACACGACGCAATGGCTTCTCATCTAGATTTCGTAGGTGATAATTCGTCATAGCTTCTCCCATAATTGAGCGCCGCTTCTATATTCTATTATCTTGATTTCGTTGGGGATAAATCGTAATAGCTTCTCCATAATTGAGCGCTGCGCCTCCGTTCTACATCCAAATTTAACAATATGGTAACAACATAGTTGTTCCATTTGCAGCGACGCGATTGAAAATCTTTGTTTCAATATAATAGTTGCACGCACGGGTACTCCGGTTTTGTATATTAAACTGGGATAGTATGTCCATTTTCAGAGTTTCGCAACTCAATAGGTAAAATGGGAGCCCCTGTAGGACCACTTTCTTGAGCGTGCGTGCTTTTATGACAAGCAGAAATCAGGTGTAAAAATAAAGGCTTTATCATCGCAAGCTACAGACACTACATTTACGTAAACTTTTTCAATACTCCGAATCCCTCGAGCCTATCATCGCGATATGACAAGAACTAGATAGGTAAAAGGTCATCACAAGTAAAGGTCACCACACACTATAATGGTACTGCAACGGCACAGCTACAGCACGGCGCCGCCCGAAATAGAAGCTACCGCTAGCCGGCAGCGTACTTACCACGCGTCGCCGGCGAGGTGCAAGCTCGCAGTCCGCGTGCCGCCCGCGAGGTGCAAGCCACTTGCATCGTCTTCATGTGCGACACGGCGCGAAGTTTTTTCGATGGCGGCTTGCAGTCGGCGCGCTGTAAGCACGCGGACAGCGGGCTGTAAGCGAGCTTACAGCGCGCCGACTGCGAGTCGAGTTGTATGGCTGCAGCAAGCGCGCTTACAGCCCGCCGCCGTTGGTTTTTTCATTTTGACATTATGAAATGTATTATACGACCATGTTTTAAAGCTCAGATTTGAATGACAACTTAATTGCTGGGGTGGAGCCGTACCGTTACCGTGACGGTATAGTGCGTGATGAGCTTAAAAGGAAAACATCTGAAAGCGGTTCATTATATTTCATAGTATATAGCATAATATTGTTATTGCGATTACTTTACAAATTCAGTTAAAGCATTGACTGTGATGATGATAGACAAGATAATTCGGAGATTTTTCGCCTGCAAAGTAAAAGAACTTAATACCTGGAAGACGTAGGTACCTTATGAATTTGAGAATTCCAGTAGACAACTTATTATTTGATTAATGACATTAACGGAATCCCTTGCTAAGAGTCAGAGTCCTACTCATTTGTTTAAATTACTTTAAATATGATAATTTGTAAATTAAGAATCCGTTTCGTTATTTTGGACTTAATAATTTAGATAACTTTAGCTTCGACAACTTGCAACCTCATACTGCAGTAGCACATGTCAAATTAATAAAAATTGTAAAATCAGGTTTGTATATAGTTTTACGACTCACTGTTTTCGTTTAAAACACATTTAATAAATGAGATGAACCCTTAAAAACCGTTGCGCAATAGTCATTGAATGACTACTATACGAACACTACGTAGCATTTGGCGAGATTAGTCCGGTGTTTTGGTAGTAGGTACTACGATTAAGTACTTGACGCGTTTCTCCTCGAGACTTCGACAGAACAATTCAGCAGTGCCGAAGTATACACTTACCTTAACTTGAAAGTAACAATGTTTTATTTTCTAAAATTATTTATATTGTAATAATTAGAGGAAGCCCAAAAAATCATAACAAAACGTAACCAAATCTGGATTCGGATACATGATGTATAGCCCCACCGCAGGTACCTAATCTCTACACAAAAGTCGCTGCCCGCCCGTCTACTGTAGCTGTAGATACGCTTAGATCTTTTACGCAACGGATTTTAATGCAGTTTTCATAAATAGATAGTGATTCAAGAGGAAGGTGGTTTATGCGTACACTTTTATTGTTTTGTGTTAATTTGTTGAAATATGACGATAATTGTTAACCACATGAGTATCTATATTGCACTTGTGCGAAGCCGGGGCGGGTCGCCAGAAAATAATATAACAAATGGCTTACTATAGCGAGCCATAAATAAAGCAACTTTTGAAAGAATATTTGTTGCGAGAAAATTGGCTACTACTTACTTCAGTCTGAGTAATCTGATTTGTACTTAGGACTCCTCGCATCGTCGCATCTCTCCCCTACTGAGTGAGGTGCAGGTGCGGAACTGCGGACTGGCAGCCGGTGATTAAACCAGGCCTGCCTGTCTCAGGTATATGATAAAAGGCGGGGCACCGTCCGCATAAGTATTTTTGATTGTTTCGTAATTATCTGTTACTCAGCGAATACGATATTTTCTCTAGTGCCTATGGTGACCTGTAACTTCTATAAAGTTTAATGAAAAACATTTACCGGGAACGTATCGCTCTACTCTCGAAAGCAGTAGTGTTTGGCCGCTCTTGAATGAAACAAAAATTACAACGTCCGGTGTCATGTCGGGCGTATGACAGCGGTACCGTAGCGGCAAGTATTCACAATCCCACAGCACCACGTGCTCCTTGCCGGCAGCAGCGCGGCGTTGCCGTGGAGACGCGCAGGCGGGGCGCGGGAGTTGAAGCCCCTCTGTCCTCCGCCCGTTCGGTTGCGCCCCGCGCTGCTGGGCCATACGCCCGCCCGCCGATGACCGGTCGCTCACTCGACCGACTGAATGAAAACGAACCGGACCGAACGAGTAACGCTCGCGCGCACTCCGCTCAGTACTCGCTACACGCGCGCACCGGTTTATTCCGTGTGCCCATTTTCCACTCTGTTAAGCCGCTAGAGGCCCCTAGGTACCGTCCCCGATACCAATACGCTTTTAATCTCAACATGGACGGAGACATGTCCCAGGATGTTTCCGGTGATGCCTCCCCCATTTTCGAAGATAGTAAGCTTTATTCATAACACAAGAATAGGTACTATTGCAAGAAATAGTTGATTACGAATAGATGTAAACTCACTACCTACCTACCTACTTACCTATCTACTTCTTACATCAACAGGTAGATGACAGGATAGGCACTCAGGCTAAGGATGTAGGGCACATCCTTAGCCCTAAGTAAAGTATGTATACTATTAGAATTAAATGCATGTCCTTTCCTAACCAGATAGTACCTAGGTAGCTAGTACTCATACGTAAATGCCCAGGTTTTGGTATCTATGAATAGTTGCCTAATTCTGTACAGAGTACAGCTTTCTCGGATGGAAAGTTGCAGAAACTTAATCGTTTTGTCAGCGAATTTGTGGTTGTGTACCTACATAATATACAGTATACTTTACGTAGGTAGGTACCTACTTAGTGTAATGAATATGTATAAATGGAACATGCTTTTGCTCCTAAGCATACCTAAGGTAATGTCAATATTATAATAACGTTTTAGTAGGTTATAATAACCACTATAGGAATGTTATCCGCCAGGCATTACCTAGATATCAGGGTACCTGCCATAATCCGACCAGTATACCGATATGCATT
>OY982559.1:17725996-17806539 GCA_963859945.1 Euplagia quadripunctaria
CGCTAACGCACTCAATGTAAGCTTATACAACGGAAGTTTAATTACCAATCCACGTGTCCGCCTTCTAATTACAAGAACATTCTTTTTATTTATTATCGGATATCACTGTTTGAAACTTAATGCATTAATATTGTAGTATCGAATATAATTTCCGTTGTCATTTAAGACAAAAATAGTCATTGCATCAGTTAACTTTAGTGAGTAAATATACAGAAACAAAGAGGAGTATTTAACACAAAATCAGTTTCGAAAAAATGGAGCATAAATTGTATAACCAATCATCATCCTCCGCACTTTTTCCCAACTAAATTGGAGTCGGTTTTCAGCCTAACTTTGATATTCTTTGAGAAGTGTCTGCCATCAGACCTCCACAACCCAAGCACTAGGCGACATTGAGTTCTGTAGTTAGACCAGGTTGTCGGACTTTTTTAGGGCTCCAACTACCCGCAACGTTCGTTCGTTCGTATGGAAACCGGGACCGACTTAATGTGCTCTCCGAGACATGCAGGGATCTAATGTGTTAAGAATGGTCACCCATGCTAAAACTGACCTGTCTAGAATAACTCAACTTTGTAATGTGCTAACCTACTCAGTTACCACCTTGCCATGAGCCCATTTTATAACCAATATATTTTTTTAAACATGACGGAAATAAAATCAATGACGATGTGCAAAAGGAGACAGACACGTTGCTTGTGAAACGGCATTTTCGAGACTCGGCTCGACCGATAAGTCGTTTGAATGTGTCAATAAGAGATAACTAACGCAAATAGTAGAGTAAAGACACCAAGTTGACGACTTTGTCGCATGTTGTAACTGTGACGAGGAAAGAAACATGGGCGACGACATTTTTGGTGGACGAAAGGTCTTCCTTCCTAAGGAATTGTAAATATCATAAGACCAACAAAAGGCTTCCAAAACTTACTTACATGAACTTACTACCCAGTAGTATAATTATGGACTTGGGAAGAAATATGTTCGATTATAGGAACCCAGTTGAGCTTTTACAACTCTTTATAAACATATAAAAAAAATCTAAAAATAAATAATACTCACAAGTGCCTATACTTTTTTTGTAGTCCCAAAAACTCTTTCTTATTTTATGATTCTAAATTTGAGACTTCGTTAGCGGTTGATCATTCAATTAAAAGTATTTGATTCAATCATTATGATTCAATTTTGCAAACATGTAGGATATTAACCGTATATCGATAAAAACTGTAGGTTATATCCAGCATTAATCGTTTATATAATCTGTACCTACTGATTCCAGACGTGGTTGGTAGCCACTATCTGGTTATATAAAAAGCCACGCGTGCTCTACATTACCGTAAATTTAAACTTAAGCTACCATTAATATACGATATAGAATAGATCATAACTTAATGCCCACATTTATGTCTTAGTGCCAACTTGTATATTTCATTTTATTGCAACCTTTTTAAAACAATATCAATAAACATTTAACCGTCGTATCGCAATGTGCGGAACGGAGAAGTGATAGAATGACTGCGGTATTAATCTTGAATGATCGGCATAACTAATAAAATATGTAAAGAACCATCTCCATTTAAATTCAGTTTACTTAAGTAATGTTTTATTTACGTTATACATATTTTCTTCATAACGGCGGGACGGGAGCGAAACTTTTAGTCGACGATTAGTCATGATTACTTTCTAGTGATGGGTTTCAATTTAAACTTTTGTGATGTAAGTTTTATATCGTAAAAAAAAAACAAGATACAGCTACGAATACGTTGCCACTTTATTCTTCATGAACGCCAAAAGAGGTTAGAAAAGCATGAAACTTGCGTTAACTAAAATACTCCTACAAGTTAATAATAAATTAGAAATGATTAGTCACATTACAGTCTTAAGGTCATTCAGGTATTACCCAAAAATTATACATAATGTTAAATTCAGTATAAGTTATACATAATGTTAAGCTCCCACCGTCAAGCGTATAAAACTTGAACGTAAAAAAGTACACATATGTTGAAATAGCTATAGTAGATACTATCTAATAACATTAATGTGTCTGTGTCAGATGTGTCAAGTTATTAAAAAAAATACATACAAGCGAACATAGAACGTCCTCCTTTTTGGAAGTCGGTTAAAAACTGTCAGTCGTAGGACTGCACATCAAAAGTGAAAACATAACTTACATGTAATATATATTTATACACACACACACACATGTGTATAAGTATCTGAGCGTGACGGTCACGCGAGTTAAATGCTTTTTTCCCATACCAAAAGTGCCCGACGTACCTAAAGAAGTTTTCAAACACATCTGTATATACGAGTATGCATCTGAGCGTCACGGTCACGCCAGTTCAGTGTTTTTTCACCATACCAAAAGTGCCCAACGTGTGTAAAGAAGTTTTCACATAAAAAAATAATAATAATAATAATACCCCGGGACATACTACACATCGGTTTCTAGAACACGGATAAACATACATAGCAACACTCAGACCAATGCAAAAAGACAAATTAATGCAAAGATACAAATATTTGCATTGAGCGGCAGTCGAATGTACTACCAGCTGCAGAGGTCGTATTATACTCGTATAAAATACATTCTTAAATGATGTCCTAAGAAAAGAAGATGTTGATGTAGTCTTAATCATTCAAATAGCACTGGTTTTATGCTTCACAGAAATTTAAGCACACTCGAGCTCAAAGAACTCTAGTGCTATAGTTACATGAACCATTTTGAGCTATTATCAGACCCCCCTTAAATAATTCACAAGATTTACGTTGTAACATGGGTGAGCTTGATGCTATATTCTGATTTCTTTTTTTTTAACATTATATTCATATTTATGTTTTTGGCCTGATATATATTTAGTTGAATAAAGTTGTAAGTCATGTTAAGTGTGATGTATATTTATTTAATTCTTAGGAAATTATAACTACTTAATCTTTTTTAAGAAAAGATATATAAAAAATATGTATGCATTATAAAAATATTATGCAGCCCGAATTTTTTGTGTGTAAATTTTTTCAAATAATTGAAATTGGATCCGATGGGTATAAAAAATCTTTAACCGTGTTATTACCGTTTTACGCACAAATCATGATTGATCAAGATAGATAATGATTGTGCCTAAATTGTTGCCGTGTATCTGTTATGACTATTTTCTATAACTTAATCAGTTCAAAGATACACGTAGATGTATGTTATTTTAATTATAATTTTATTCTATTGGTAACCCAATGGATGTTGCATTGCATTACTGTAAGTCGAGTCGACTCATTAGTCGAATCAACTTACACATATCTTGAATATTAGCAAATCTTAAGTTTGTTTTCGAATACTAAGCAGTAAATTCAAATGGAAGCTGAGAACATCAACTCTCAATTTACCAGCGGCAGTTCACGGCGTGTGAGTCCACTCCGTAAAATGTACAGGGGGCCTCAGGCGCGGAATGTGACAAGTACCGCCTCGGGGTAGAAAGCGCTCGCCGAATGGGACCCCGGCCCTTATCGACACTAAACTGTTCGTCATACTGTAACTGTGCCATCGCATATTCATTCATTTGTAAAACATAAACAAAATACATATTAAACGTTAACTTATCCAATAACCCTACCATACAATTTTTTGCAGAAGGTTGTATCTACGTTGTTTTTATTATCAACGTTGTTGTAAATGCATTTAACACAACAAGTACTTATAGGTAGTAATTGATACGTTTAGTGCTAAATAAGCATCGGAATATTATGTAACTTGCTCATCATACTCATGTTAATAAATATTAAACGCTGTTCATTGCTAAGCATATCGTTTGACAAATTTATTTTAATGATATTTTTGTAATAGTGGTCTATATAATAGGGATTTTAGAAGTAGATAATTTAAAACGTTGCCTAAAAATTTTAAGAAAGGAAAATTGTTTACTGGCAATAAATGGAGTAATATAGAAATTTTACATCAAGCCGCTGAGAGAAAATATGTGTTAGGGTTATATCAAGATTTGAAATACTGTAGTCCTTTAGTAACGCCAAGTCGATCAGCGTTGTATTGAGGTATTCAAGTGTTTCAATTAACATTGCTAATATATTGATCCAAGTGCATGACCAGCCACAAACCTTATCCAGAATAGAATCAATATTTACATGGAATAGGTACATCTAATGAATATGTACAAAGGGCGGCCTTATCGCTAAAAGCAATCTCTAACAGGCAACCCAGCTACTGTGAGAGAGAAGATAGAGAGAGATTTCTTTTACCAAAAACTGTTCACAGATGCACTGAGTGCTAAATTCTAGGCTATATGTTTCGAAAGAAAGAATCCGTAAAAAGGGATAGTAGAAATAAACTGAATGACATCATTTTTGCCATTATTAAGCTAAAATGGTAATGTACTCTGCATTATTGTTCGGAGAACGGCCAACCCCCAAGAAGTTCAGGTTCTACATGAAACCACGACCTGGTCAATTTGACGGGGAGCTGTAGAACGGAAGGGACCATGAGGCATCATAGTAAAAGTCTTTTGTTTGCAGGAGAGGCATTTCGTAGGTAAGAGCTATATTATACATATTTTAGGAAATTATTAACGTATCATGATACAATAGATATACATGAATGATTTTTGATTTTAAAGTTCTATATTGCATAAAGATATTAATAGAGTTCAAATATTGTAAGTACATTCTCGTACTTGTAGTATTGTAACAAAATAATCAAACAACGTCATTTGTGTTCAAGATTCGTGTCGACTACTGTTACAGCGCCTACTAGTACTACTTATAAGTTTTTACACCAAAAAGGTCACTTTAGCATAACTTATGAATATACATATTTTATTATCATGACTATCATGCCGATATTTTTCATTAGCTGGAAGCAGTGTTCAAAGATATAATGGGTCGTGGAAAGTTCAATACAACTAAATATCTTCCTGCTTTTAGTTAATATTTGTTCACATGATTATATCATTCAAAATAATATTTACATACGCAAACAGTTTTTTAATTTTAGTAAATCGAGGATATGCTAACCACGTTTCCGTTAGTACTTGAAGAAAAACATAAATGCCAAAAAAAAAATCCGTCGTTCGCAAGATATACGTCGAGCTTTCCATTGAATGGAAAAATGCACCGTGAAGCCGGTTTGTTCATACCTTCCGGATTCCCAACCTGCTACTCTAGGTCAGGTGGTGCCGTCTCGCTTACTCCCACGAGCCTCGCCTAAGATTGCAAGATCGATTTGGGGTCGCGTCGCCCTAACCCAGATTGTCTGCGCTCGGTAGACTTTGTAACACAACCTGACTGCATGTCTGTATTCCTTAATGTGTTGCGCCAAATTCTATTTCAGCGATTTAAAATTAGAGTGCAATTAACTTACCAACCTTTTTTTAATTTAAAAAACATAATTTTCTACATTCAGCTGTTTTTTTTTTGTTTTAAGTATGTTATGACTTTCATTTTTTTGCGTTGTGTTTAATATTTATATGGGACCAGCGCATTTCTTTTAAAATAATATAGGATAGGATATAGCCACAGACCATACTTTGAAACGATCATGAATCTAATTGATCTCCAATCGAGACGAATATTTTGTTTGGTGATAAAAAGTTTATGATAAAATTAAACTTTGTATGTTTATATTATAATAATATGGACTACGTGATTGGCCGCTGCATGTACTTAAACAAGACGGCAATTTAATCACTTACAGTACTTAGGGTGTTCCATCATTCCACGAAGTATTTATACTAGCAAAAATTATCTAGCTTTTTACCCTGTGTAAAGAGTTTTATACTCGCTTATCACAGAATAAGGACACTCAGTTTCTCATCTTTCTAGGTAGGTATCATTTTTCAAAAATACAGAATAAAACATTGGCATACATTTATCTGCTGTCAATAGATTGAGGATTGTTGTAATTAAAATAGGGCCCACAACCTTCAGCTATTAACTCAAAAGTTTTTTTAAGTTACGCTGAGCGCTGTCAGGTCTACTGTTTACTCGTTTACAAACCTTAGCTGTAGAAAATGTGTGGCTCTTCTTGCTATTAAGAATGGTGTACTTGCTCAAATAAATTTATGTAGTATATAATTATTAATAAGGGCACGATAATCCCTAAGCGCGATATGGATTATCGTATGAAATACACCTTGTAACGATGCAATGATGTTTATGGTTCGTATTAAGAGATAGGGTGGAGGGGGGAGGCTAATAAGCCTGTACACCTGTGTGGGCCCTATCCGGAACGGGGACAAGCGGCACGAGCGTAGCCGCTTTGTAATCATTCAAGTGCTCCAACAAACTCAACGCCATCAGAAGACAGGTATAGTAAATGCTTACGAAACGGTTCTAATATTGTAAGTAGGTACTTTTGTATTTTACCTGCAACAGAAACTACTGTATCGATTATAATGGAAACTTTTGAAGTGATTGTAATATAATTGAATGTTTTTAGGAGTAAATGATTAATTAGCACTCAGATAGTTAGATTTGTTTGTCTGTTATGACAATTGAAAAGAACATCTTTAGGAGCAATTTTTCATCTAAAATAAAATTGCATCTAAATTTGTGTTTGTTAAACAGACTTCTCTTAACCGCTATCTTCAACAGCATATGGAACGGCTTTGATACAGAATATAATATTGAATTAAGAATAAACATCAGAGTTTTTCAAAGGGTTGTTTTAAATGTTCACCTTGGAAGTGTCAATGCCTAGCTTAGTTCTAAATAGCAGTTCAAATTACTCGGAAAATTAAGATGTTTTTTTTTCTACGGAGTTTAACCAATCCGAAGAAATAATTGGGATTGCCCCTTTTGGGCCCACTGTGGAATTTACTTGCGAACAAAGTGACTGTTACCATAAATGTTGTGGCCTGTAATTAACAATTTTACATACATTCAAATGAGCGCCTCTGTAATAAATTGTATTTTGTTTTTAAAAGGATTTTTATTGAAAACAATCAAAAAGTTACTATCGCTTGATATTACCAGCACTTTAATCATATTTTAAATACATGTCTCGACGCATTGCAATAATAATACAATATTATTATTACAAATACATGTAGGACTTTCAACTATACAGGTAAAAACACTTTCCTTCTAAAACTAGTGTTTTCTCAGTTAAACATAACGTAAAAAAGAAATTGATCAATACACAATGACAACACATTTGACTTTTGTCAAATTTAAAAAAGCGTGTGTCACGTAGTGATGATGATATGTTGATTAAATAGTAGAACTACCTCATTTTTAAATAATCTACTGATTTAATTGCTTATTTTTGAACATTAAAAAATCTACTTAATTTCACATAAGATGGCCTTGCAAAGTTAAATTAATAGCAATATATATTAATATTATTATGTTGTTGTTTGGATGACGGGGGAAACGTACCGCCGACCATGCCGCGGTGCGACAGTTGTATGCCGGAAGTCCGCTTCAGTGCGTAAAGCACTTCTTTCCCTCGATATTCATAAAGCGAGTGGGCCCGATGGAATCTCTCCCATCGTGCTGAAGACGTATGCTCCAGAGTTAGCACCGGTTTTAACGCGCCTTTCTCGGCTCTCCTACTCCCTCGGCATCGTCCCGAACTCATGGAAGACAGCTTTAATGCACCCGATCCTCAAAAAAGGTGACCGCTCGGATCCGTCCAACTATAGACCTATAGCCATAACCACCTTGTTCTTCAAGATAATGGAATCCATTGTCAACCGCCAGCTCTTTCGGTACTTAGAAGATCACCAGCTACTCAATGACCGATAATACGGTTTCCGTCAGGGTCGTTCAGCTGATGATCTTCTCGTATACCTAACTTACCGGTGCCGTGTGCCCACAGGCGATCGAGACCAAGGGGGAGGCGTTGTCAGTCAGTTTGGACATAGCGAAGGCCTTCGATCGGGTATGACACAAAGCGCTTCTCTCGAAGCTTCCTTCCTATGAAATTATGCAACTGGATCACCAGTTTTTTCCCAGACAGAAGCATCAAGGTCGTTGTCGACGGTGCATGCTCCGACTTTAAGTCTGTAAATGCTGGTGTCCCACAAGGCCGTGTGCTATCACCCGCGCTGTTTCTTCTGCATATCAATGATATGCTGTAAATCAACATCATTCATTGCTATGCCGATGATAGCACGAGTGATGCCTTGTATACTGGCCGCGCTAACATTTCTCGGGAAAACGTCACTGAGAGTCGATCCAAATTTGTGTCTGAAAACGAAGCCTCCTTGGAAGGAGTTTCTGATTGGGGTCGACTTAATCTAGTCCAATTTAACCCAACGAAGACACAGGTTTGCGCGTTCACCACCAAAAAGATACAGTTTGTCGTGTCACCTCGCTTTGAAAGCACTTCCCTGACTGTTACAGCCAGCATCGGAATCTTTGGTGTCGATAAATCGAGCGAAGTCCAGTTCCACGGTCACTTGGAGGGTAAGCCCAAATTAGCCTCGAAGAAGCTTGGTGTGCTGAATAGATCGAGACAGTATTTCACCCCAGCCCACCGCCTACAACTTTATATGGTGCAGGTTCGGCCGCATATGGAATACTGTTCTCATATCTATGGAGGAGCACCCCAGTACCAGCTTCTCCCTCTTGACCGCATTCAACGGAGAGCGACTCGAATCATCGATTGCCAGGATATTTCAGATCGGCTTGACCCCTTGGCATTGCGTAGAGATGTAGCTTCACTGTGCATTCTCTATCGCATGTATCATAGGGAGTGCTCGGAGGAATTGATCCGACTTATACCGGCCGCAACGTTTCGCCATCGTTCAACGAGACACCTGGATAATTGGCAATCCACCACTGTGCGGTTCTCCAGAATTCTTTTGCCTCACACAACCAATCTCTGGAACAAATTGTCGCCTGCGGTATTTCCGGACCGATACGACCTTCAAACCTTCAAGAAAAGAGCGTACTCCTATCTCAAAATCCGGCAACGCACTTGTGACTCTTGAGTTGCAGGTTTCCATAGGCGAAGGTAGTCACTTACCATCAGGTCACCCGTCTGCTCGTTTGGCCCCTAAAATATATAAAAAAAAAAAATTATGAATCACCTACAACCACATCGAAAGAGGGCGTTAGGTTGCTTTCATAGACAACTAACTGAGGAAACTAGTTCCATTCTCATTCATTTCTTTATTACTTTGTAGTCTTTTCCGTCTGTCAGTGTCGGACACAAAAATGCGCGGCAGAGAGAGAGAGAGAGAGAGAGAGAGAGAGAGAGAGACAGAGACAGCACCTCTAAAAACTTTTTCTTTATCAAATTAATTTAAATTTTATAAATGTTTTAGTCTGTGTTTTAGTAAATAAACGTGAGTTTTAAAACTTCTAGCATTAGCAAGTTCTCATCAGATCGGAGAGTATATTTTGTTTTGAAGTGAGTAGTGAGTGTGAGTGCTAAAAACAAATAATAATAATAATTTTTAAGTAAGTAATTATTTTCGAAAAAACTCAAATTACAGGCATCTAAAAATACTTGCCATATTTTTACAGACACCTGTATTACATGAAATATAATGATGATCGATATAATGATTGCATATACCTACAAATTATTCAATTTTATCTAAATATGTAGTTTGATTTAACATTTGAACAGGTTCGTAGGTATGTCTGACATTTTAGTGCATGAAAATACTTAGCATGTAGTATTTAAGGCATTTAGTATTAAAAATATAACACTAACTTTTAAACTTTCGCGTTCCATGATATAATTATGTACTTATACGGAAATATTAAAAATATCGAAAATGTGCGGGTGGATGAAGAACCTTCTACCTCACGATCTCGACGATGGAGGGCGTGCACCGCTGAGCTAGTCAGCCTGTGACCACAGCCAGTGCAACCTGGTCGAAACGTCAGGCAATTCAGAGGTATGTGATACCTTTTCGTGGTCGCGTTAATTCCCGTATAAGTACATAATTATAAAAATATAACATTTTCAGAATTACGGATTTTTACCCGATCTACTAATTTCTTTTACAAATTTTTCAACTGCTTCTTTCTGCTTCCGTCTGTCAACACTGTAATATCATGTCGCTGGTTGTTCCACTAAATGTGATTTGTTTTCTTTTATTACCCGATTTTATTGAGTGAATTAATATTTTTTGCTTGTGGAACTAACGAATAAAACAAGTTAGATCATATTAAGGAGAACAAATTAGAGCCAACATATAGAAAAGTAATTATACAATATAATATAATAGTAGGTTGTTGTGCCCACACCATGACAGTGATCTGGCTTGGATGGACCAGATACAAAGCATTCATGAAAATATTAGCGCAGGTTTAACTCCTGCAACAGTATTATATTTTATTATATTATATTTTACATTATGTATACTTATAGGTCATATAAGAAAATTATGAAATTACATCAAATTTGTTTTTTATACACCAATAAATATAATTAAGCAAAATATAATAGAACATATATCTTATTATATTTAACACATCGAGCATAAAAGCAATAAAAAAGTGTGATATGCCGCCGTTAGACACATTTTCATATTGAGAAATAACCTCAAAACGTTTTTAATTTTTCTACATTTTATAAAAAAATTACGGCGTTTATTTCATACTTTTTACTTTTCTTTTTTTTATGGTATAGGGGGCAAACGAGCAGACGGGTTACCTGATGGCAAATGACTATGGGCACCTGCAACTCTCGAGTTGCAGGTGCCCATAGGCGGCGGTAGTCATTTGTGTGCACTTGTGACTCTCGAGTCACAAGTGCATTGCCGCCATTTAAGGTGGGAGTAGGAGAAGACGGGGAGGGGGGGGGGAACCATGAGAAAAGGGGGGAGAAAGGAAGGTCGGGAATAGGGGAGAGGGAAGGCTTCCGGTAACTTCACTCACGCGGCGAAATGCAATGCAAACATTGGTTCACTGCCGGTTTTCTGTGAGGCCGTGGTATCGAGCGGAGTCAAGCCGGCCCATACGTGCCGAAGCAGTTACTGTACTATTTTTAGCTGTCCATAGAGTGCCCAATACATTAAGGAGAATAGGCAAACCCCCTTTGGACAGGACATTGTAGGGTCTAGCTGACCCACACCCGTTTATACTATAACATTATATTTCATTTGATATTATTTTGATAAAACATTATCTCGCTCTGCTTATACGCTTTAAAAGTCTTTTTCACACAAATCAACAAACAAGTGAAGGTATAAAAGATTAAGTTAAGGTATAAAGTATTGCTTATTCTTCATATTTTAATAATAAATAATAAAAGTAGGTGGTATATTCGTGTAGAATTGATTGAAAATTAATTACTAAAACCGTGTCTTGTAGTGTACGAGGTTTATGATAATGGGACGGACAATCGGTGGTTCGGTTTTGCTATTATACAGGACATTGTTCTCTCGTACATTTTCTTTTCGACGAACGAATCGGTTACATCGCCGTCCAACGGTTTAAAAGATTGCAGAATATTTTTTTTTGCAGGGGTTTACTTCCGGACCCTTATTATGTTAGTACAGGTTATGATTTGGGTAGACAGTAATTCTAGGGGCGTAAAACCTGCTGTACCGTCTTAGCGCTCCACGTCTTCTTATCTAAAGGAAGAGTTTCTTTCTTTCTTCGAAAATATGCGGACAAAAGATAGATTTGTTGAAACTTTAAGGAAAGATCGATTATAATTACCATATTAGTAGTTAAAGTTTTTCTTTTCAAAGATGAAATAGTGACAATACATTGTTAGCTTCTGTCCACAAGTATTATTATGCAGTTAGAGTATTTATATTATACAGTATCTTGTTCTTTGTACATACATTAGACTGGCCTGTTGGTCTAGTGGTTAGTGACCCTGATTGCTAAGCTAGAGGTCGTGGGTTCAATTCCCACCCAGGACAAATAATTGTGTGATGTGCACAATAATTTGTTCTGTGTCTGGGTGTAATTTATCTATAATATGTATGTTTTTATTTTTTTCTTCACTAAAACTGCTCTGGTCCAATCTCTCGTCCTGCCAATCCTCGATTACGCCGATGCCAGCTATCTTGATCTTACTGAGGACCAACTTAATAAACTTGAGTGCCTCCAAAACGTCTATATCAGGTTTATATTTGCTTTACGCAAATATGACCATATTTCTGAATTTCGTATTACGCTCAAGTGGCTTCCTATACGGCTTCGCCGAAATGCTCATATTCTTACCCTACTTTACAATATTTTGTTCAACCCCTCTACTCCCAACTACCTTAAAGAACGTTTTGAGTTCCTAAATGACACACATGCGAGGTTCCTGAGATCATCGGAAAATCAACTACTGAAAATACCTTCGCATTCCACAAATTTCTTTCCCATATCTTTTACAGTACATGCAGCTCGCCTGTGGAATGCATTGCCTTAACCTGTTAGACGTGCTCAATCGTTTTTCCCTTAAATTCATATAAGTTGCTACTTAGCTAAAGTCGTACACCTGTTAACTGCCCTATATATAAATCCATTGCATCTGCCCATCTAAAGGTTGTCTGTAAGAAATCGCAACTAGCGATAAGACCGCCGTTTGTACCATTATATATATATATATATATATATATATATATATATATATATATATATATATTTTGTTGTCTTTGTAAATGTTCTAAACTGTCCCTTAAGGTGTACAATAAAAAGTATTGTATTGTATTGTATTTAGCAATATATAAGTATGTTTATCAGCAGTCTGGTTACCATAGTACAGGCTCTGCCTAGATTGGGATCAGACGGCCGTGTGTGAGATGTGTAAAATTATTATTTTTATTTTTATTCTCTTTATTTATTTAATATACATATAAATTACATTTTTAAATACATTCACAAAAAAGAAATAAATATATTTAAAAATATAAAAAATGGTGTCCCACCGGTATTGGGTATAGGGACCAAGCTACCGGTGGTTAGGGTTCCAGAGACAGAAACCTCCTCGATATGCGTGCCGCATCGAGGAGGACTGCCTTCTGCATTAGGCTCTTAATCCAGGTGCCTAACGTGAGTCTCTGAAGGTGTTGGTCGAGGCTCTTAGCAATTAACCCATGGGCCGAAATGACTATCGGCACAATGATTGCTGAATCCACATCCCACATGTCGACAATCTCGTAGGATAAGTCCAAATATTTTATTTGTTTATCTTTTTCGGCTTTTAATCTTTTTTGGCTCTTAGGGCGAACTTGCAACCTGGGTAAGTTATGAAAGCAGCTCTAAGACATTGAATTGACTTTTGAATGGGCTTCGCTCAGAAAAGTTTACACAAAAATAAAAATAAAAGATCGACCTTTACGCCAAACATCTCTAACCATTTATAGCGACACATTATTATAAACAAACACATTAGGCATTAATTAAGCTATATATGTATAAACAGGCAGAGAAAATTTGTTAAGAACCATTTTCTTCTACGTTTGTCAACCAATTTTCTTCATTTTTTTTTGTTTAGTAGCTATTGACGAGCTTTAGTGATGGCAATAAAAAAAACCTTTTTTTCCTACCTAAGACAGCTTTGTCATCCTGTCTATAGTATTATAAATGTGTATGGTCTTAGATGTACAATTTTAATTACTAACGTAACAGTGGGCAAAAAGGTTAGGAACATACAATTTAAAAAAAAAAAAAAAAATTCAATAAGGAGTACGAGTGGTCTGCCTACTTCTTTCTTTTGCAAACAGGCGCGATTCGCCAACTTAAATTCGCCCAAGCGATAAAATCAATTTGAATTCTATAAAAAATCGCCGGAATCATTGTTGTCATGAAACAATTCTTGAACTTTTTAGGAAGCATTTTTATTGCAGGCGTCCATGGTGTATGCGCATCGTACGCCTGCAATTTCGTAATACAATAATTTTTATGTCATTCATCGGGAATAATCATTGTTTGTCACCTCTATGACGAAATGTTACAGAGTATTTTTTTCCCGTAAAAAATAACGAACTCCGACATTTTGAGACATTTGTATAATGTAAGTTTGTGAAGTATGTAGTATGGAGTACAGATAATGTTTAACGCGGCGACGGCCCGGCTCATTAGTGAGCAGTTAAACTCAAAATATATATTTCTAATGAGCCACTGAACATATTCAACAATTAAGTAATATATTGGTTCTACTACAACAACTTTGTGAAAGCTGCTTCAACAACTTTTACTTAATAAATTCGGATATTTTTTAAATATTATGCATTGTTTATTGTCCCATTCGTCTTATTTTATAGTTCCCGCGATAAATAATTAGACATATTCAAGCATAGTTTATATTTTCTTTAAGCAAAATTCAACAGCTCTGTCTTTTTAAAATATGTTTTTAAAACCTGTCATAAATTCCGTTTACGGTACTCGGGCCTTTGTCGTTTGGCACCTACGAGATAGTATTGAGTCTTTCTTAGTTTTGCTGACAGATTTATATTAAGTGGAAATGTTAGGTTTATGTAAGAAAGAGAGGTTAAACAACTTGGCACCTTGTTTTATACACCATAAAGGCGTTGCCCACACACATGACAAAGTGAAAAGCGCAACACCAAAATAGTTTCAAATATATTTGTACAGTTTCTTTTGAAGTCGACCAATAGCATTCTTCGAGGCATGAATCAAACAACAAACAAGTCACACTTAAGTTAAGTTGTAGCAACTACGTATATTTACTCCGATAGATATTCTAGTAACTGAGGCTAACTTTAGTTTACTTTTTGATATAGCATATCTACAATACGTCCATATCGCTGGCATGGTGTATGCTATGGCATGTTTTCGCGGATTTTATCTATTTATCAATGGATTTGTACTTGTAGGTATTTGTATAGGGTGACAAGTAAGTCAAGGGGAAAGAACCTTAAATTGTATTAGTTGCGGTGATTAAAATATCGCCGTGGTATTTATTGCAAGCACGCGCGAAATGTGCCTAACTTTTATGCCAAAATGATTACCTTATGAATATGAATACAATAATTAAAAAACGCAGCAATGATTTTGAAGTGTACACTGTTTGTTATCTAGATAAGTGCCCTTTGCATGACAATATAGCGAGATCTTTAATGTCAGGTAAATAGGTGCATGATGCATCACTTCTTTTGTATTTACTCAGATGGACGAACAGTAGACGAACAGAACAACAAAAACTAATAAACAGATAAACGTTTTTTAAAAAATGACTACGAGCTACAGTGAGTCATATTCATCTTTTTTTCATTTTAACTCTCGAACTAGGCAAGTAAATAGTAATGTAGTTAAGGAAACACGATCTCCAAATTGTAACATCGACTCCCTTATTAAATTCTTCTTAAGTAATATACAGTAAGGTCAAAAACCCTATTGGTTCTTAATACAATCCGATACAATTTAGTTTTGTAAACGGACCATCATCAACAAGTTCTAAGACAAGTGATGGCTGGCGAAGACTAGTATTTCATCTAGCGGGTCATACGTACAAGCATACGACCTACAATAGCGGTACAATCGATAGGTATATATGTACCAATTACGTATACACATAATGGCATAATCGATCAAGTATTGAGCGCGATCATTGTGTTCCTCAGTTGGACCGTGAATCCTGTCACTACATCCCCCCTCCCCACACCACGACCCCTCGTCCCTCTATGCCCCCTCATATGAATCTCATTTACGTTTTGCTTACGCAACTGAGTAAAAGCAGTCAAGTGTGAAATGTTATTAAAATATAATACATCTACAATGCGTTGGGTTAAACATTTGGTAACTTGTATCTTTTGATGTACTTAAGATATTTTTTGATGTACATATTTAGGAGGTTGCACGGAGTTACGTCATCGCATCAGAGCCGTTCCGTGCCTTCACTCTGTACAACATCGTAGGTCATAAAATTTTATACTAAACTTTAATTAAATTTAATTATAACAATGCTGCTGCGTAACTATGTCAATCAGACCTAATGAACTCGTAAACATCCTCAACAATATCGAAACTAATGTATTATTTTATTCGGATTTAAAGTATTGAGTACTAATCGCCAGTGCGTAGATCGTAATTTTATTTTAATTAAATGTAAACCCTAAAACTACCTTTTGTTATCAATTTTCGTATTGTTAACCGTACTTTTTTAGACTACACTATGAGAAAACATACCTAGCCCTTTTTTAAGAGCAATGAAACAAATTAATGATTTTAAAATTAAATAGTAGAGTAAGTTACTTATCATTTAAAAAAGAAAAAGAAATCTATTCATTTAAATCAAAAGGTAACATTTATTATAAATGCTAAAAACATTTTTTTTTTATAATAAACTCCACATATCTCACACACGGCCGTCTGATCCCAAACTAGGCAGGGCCTGTACTATGGTAAATTGTATCTTTTGATGTACATGTTTAGGAGGTTGGTTCGAAATTTACTTTTACACCCAGACTTGCCACGTAATATGAGAAAAGACCTGTTCGATAAAAGTTCGTGACTCTTTGATTGACATTGATCATAATTATCGTGATAATAAAATATGGGTAGCAGTAAGTAAAGGTACTGCAACTATTAAAAAAAGTGATTTAATTAGAATTGGTAAAAATATTTACTTACGTCTTTACTGTTACTTTAAAATAAACGTATCCATATACAGTAATTAAAGATAAGACCACCGAAAAGTGGACGGCACTGTGGACCGTATATTAAGACTATTTATTATGAAAGTTCATAAAATATATCCTCTAAGAATGACTTTCAAGGCCAGATAGTCACTCGTTCATGTGTAATCTGCATGATGTGTGGACCGAAGCTTGGTGTGCTCAACAATCGAGACAGTATTTCACACCGGCCCACCGCCTACAACTTTATAAGGCACAGATTCAGTCGCATATGGAATACTGTTCTCATCTCTATGCAGGAGCACCCCAGTACCAGCTTCTCCCTCTACACCGAATTCAACGGAGAGCGACTCGAGACGTCGATTGCTATTTCACATCGGCTTGACCCCTTGGCGTTGCGTAGATATGTAGCTGTATTATGGGAAGTGCTCCGAGGAATTGTTCGGACTTATACCGGCCGCAGCGTTTCACCATCGTTCAACGCGACAAAACTATCATCCCCATCACTTGGATAATTGGCAATCCATCACTGTGCGATTCTCCAGAAACTTTTTGCCTCGCACAACCAATCTGTGGAACAAATTGTCGCCTGTGGTATTTCCGGACCGATACTACCTTCTAACCTTCAAGAAAAGAGTGTACTCCCACCTCAAAAGTCGGCAACGCACTTGTGACTCTTGAGTTGCAGGTGTCCAGGGTAACGGTAGTCACTTAACATCAGGTGACCCGTTTGCTCGTTTGCCCCTATATCATAAAAATATTATAAAAATGTATTCAGGCTTTATTTTATTTTACGAGTATAACCTTCGAACGAATTGTAAATTTTAAGATACCAGGGTATGTGTCTGTGTCATTGACAGAAATTAAAAAAGACAAGTGCCAAGATTCCCTGTAACACAACGAGCTCGTATATTGCTAAGGTGTGTAATACCATAATAACTAAGTTTTCTAAGAAGTTTATTATGATCAATGCAATCAAAAGAAACATCGTAAAATACACCAAAAGCGTCTAGTGAATTTTCCCAGGCTATAAAGATCTCCCGTAAAAGGATTTTACTGATAGATAATTGGTCTATAATTACTCGGGAGGTTTCTTGTTCCAGCTTTTAAAAATATAACTTTGTTGTTATAACTTTACGCGATATTAAATTAGGAGACTCACCTGCATAAACATATTTACTAATATGAAGAAGAATGGCGTAGATTAATGTTATAGAAATGCCCGTAGTAAGTAGTTTTTTTGTTAAATAAAACAATAATTGAAATACACCTTTATGACTGCAGTCGTAAATCAATATTAGAAATCCCACCCGTCGCATAAACGCATAGGTTTCTTTTTTTAGGGAGTAAACGAGCAGACCGGGGACGAGGGTCACCTAATAGTAAGTGACTACCGCCGCCCATGGACACTTGCAACTCAAGAGTCACAAGTGCGTTGCCCTCCTTTAAGGTGGGAGTAGGGGAAGGGTGGGAGTAGGGGAAGAAGAGGAGGAGGGAAGGAGGGCTAGGAGAGAGGGGAGGGGGAGGGGAAGGAGGATGGAAAGAGGGGGGGGGGGGGTTTGGGCCTCCGGTAACCTCACTCACTCGGTGAAACACAACGCAAGCATCACAGCAGTGAGGCCGGATTTCTGTGAGGCCGTGGTATCACTCCGGTCGAGCCGGCCCATACTAAACATGGCTATCCCACAAAGTAGGATTACGTGGTGCTCAAGGTCTACACAGGACAGCTCTGCAATGCGCTCAATAGGCTGCCACAAATCTTCTAGCTCATTATATTTTACGTTATTAGACACAATCCACAAGTATTAAACAGCCACGAAGATTAGCTTTCTTACTTATGTGCTCATAACAGATACAATTCATTATTTAATAGAAACTAATGACTTTAAAAAATACTTTCAGTTATACAAAATGGCTTGATGTTTGTTTGTATAACAGTCCTATGTATTCAGATAAACACTGTTAACATCTAAATAATATTTAACCTATTTTGCTTATATCTAAAAGGGTAAGTTAATAGAACAGTCATCAGCCATATCCTTCGATGTATAGTAATATTTATATCCATTTACATACAAATACAAACAATATTAACGTTATGAAAAGTCTATAACATATTTTTAAATTCAGCTTTTAGTAGCTAGTCCATTGTTAATTTTAAATTGTTCCTTGTTCTTACTTTTGACTTCAGTCAGTGTTTTTTGCATTAAAAATTGGAAGTAAAAAATGGAATATAATAATAACTTGACACAACTCACACACGGCCGTCTGATCCCAAACTAGGCAGAGCCTGTACTATGGTAACCAGACTGCTGATAAACATACTTATAAAGGGTACATTTGAAAATAAAACACTTACTTAAATCACTGACTCTAGTATGCAGTTACAATAAGAATTTTTGAAAAAAAAAACTATCCGTTTACAAGTTATGACCATATGAATTTTCAGGTATATTTGCCTCTGTTTTTCATAAAAGTAAATGGAATGTCTAAAGTTAAAGATTTTAAATGGCACATATTTTTTATTTTGGATTTTTTCATTCCGTTACTAAGAAAACTAACTCCATTTTTTTTAAATTAGTTTTTATAGATTTTCTTAAAAACTAAATAAATAGTTCCAAAATAAAAAATATGTGTACGATTTAAAATCTTTAACTTTACACGTTCCACCTGCTTTTATAAGAAATCGAGATAATAATACCCAGAAATTCAAACGGTTATAACTTGTACACGGATAGATTTTTAATTTTTTTTAATTATTAATTTTTATACCCTTTCAGTGATTTAAGTAAGTGTTCTATTTTCAAATACACTCTGTACATTTCTATATTATAGATAAAATACACCCAAACACAGAACAAATGATCATGCTCATCACTCAAGCAACAGGCAAGTCAAATATGATTACTATCTTTTAAATTTTCATGTTCCATGATATAATATTATTCACGTGTTTACGGGAATTAACTGAATCAGGAAAAGGTAATTACATATCTCTGACTGATTAAGTCAGCCTGTGACCACGGCCAGTGCAACCTGGTCGAAACGTCAGGCAATTCAGAGGTACGTAATAACTTTTCGTGATCGCGTTAATTCCCGTAAACGCGTAAATAATATTATATCAAATATGATTATTTTAAAAATCGTAAACAGACGAGTTTGCTATTTAACCGACCTAAAAAAAGAGGAGGTTCTATGTTCCAGTGGAGAGTTATGTTTGAAACGGTATACTGCTCAGATGGTTCCATGGTCATCAGGTCAGGATCTGATGATGGGACTCCGGAGAAATCGAGGGAATTCGTAAAATTTTATAGGCACACTTGAAGCGATTTGGGTATTTTGAGGCACATTGAAGTAGGTGATACTTTTTTTAAAAGATAATTATTTAGTAGTAGAATTAAATGATAGTAGCAGACAACTAGAAGAAGTCTTATTATTTTAACCTAGTAATGAAATAATGTATGGCGGTGATTACGTATCGGCTGGATGGTAGGCTCATAGACAGGCAGCGTTCGCGCGCGGAACAATGGGCGATGTCACAGTGCGTGGCGGTCTAATGGTGCGTTTAATATTATTTCACACAGTACCGATAGCAAAAAAAGCATAACATATTTTTTATTAAAAAATGTTTACAACAACAAAAACGTAAAACGTAAAAAGTAAGTAAGTTAGTAAGTAAGTAAGTTAGTAAGTAAGTAAGTTACACACACAAAAATATTGCAATAGCGGACTTAATGCCATAGGCATTTTCTACTAGTCTATCTAAGAGTATTACAGAAATGAGTGAAAAGGTGCACTAAATTTAAGTAAAAAATTCAGGACAAATGAAAATAGTACACAAACCGAGAAATGAAGAAAATAATGTTATTACAAAGTATTACTGTCTTAATGATCCTGATATGTAATGAAGTATGAGATGAAGGCTCGTACTTTTGACTTGAACAAGACGCTAAGACTAGGTACTGTCCCGATTTTTAGCGGTAAAGCGTTCCAGAGGACAGATTGAAAAAGGAGGGAAAAGTAGACATTCGAGGATGTATGAGAGGGGCATAACAGAAAAAAAAAATTAGTAGAGCGGAGACTTATGTTATGATTGGAACATAGGAACTGGAAGGATGAGGTCAAATATGTAGGAGAAGTAGGAGTTGAGAATAAAATAAATGGTAGTTTATAGGACAAATCGGGAGCCAATTCAACTCGTGACGAAAAGGGGAAACATGGTCAGAGGAGAGAGAATGCCTTCTTGAGGTATACCAGATCCAAGACCCTTCAACTTGAGGAGGATTCATTGTCGCGGACGGTCTGCTGGCACCCTCAAAGATGTAACGAGGACCATTCCAGCGCATTAGGTAGAATCATAAGATAGTAGAGGATATATAGAAAGATATCGTGATTGACGGTGTTAATTGCATTCTTGAAATCAACCAAAGCCAACACGGTAACTTTGGAATCCTCAACTCCTGCCCGGATGTCACTAGTCGCATTTAAGACAGAGGAAATTGTCCTGTGTCCGGACCTGAACCTCGATTGAAAAATACTTAGTAAGTTGCTCTGATACACAAATTGTGGTAACTATTGGTACACACTGGCTTAAGGCCTGTGGTGCACTTTAGATAAGTAGGTAAAAATTTAATGCCTGTAAATGTTTCAGAAGGGTAGGGTTCGATATCTTGGTAAGGGGAATGACGAACGCGTTACGCCATGGTGAAGGGAAAATCACTGAGTCAAGTGAAAAAATCACTATTTGTGTAAACACGGGGAGAAGCTGTTCGAGGATAGGAGTGATTATGCGACGATTAATGTTATTAATTCGCGAATTCCTGACAGGTCCCTTCAATAAATTCCATCGCGATTTCATCTAGTGTGACTAGAGAAAACTGAAAAGAGTCAATATCCTCAATATTGACTACGACAAAAGTACGGCACTTTGTTTGATGATTAAACTGTGGAAGTGAGGTGAAACAACAAATAATAATATCATCTAAATCAAAGATTGTAGAAGTGTTACATTTTCCAAAGTTCCGGATATCCAGTGTGCCAAGGTATCTCCAGATATCTGAAGCACAAGAACAACGAAGGTTTTTAAGAATATGGCAGCTCATACTATAGTATTAAATAAGTGAACTTTACCGTCTACTGTTGAGGCCTCTAGAACTGATTTCAAATTTAATTTGGAGGCATCACTACGAAGTTTGTCTTTACCATCAGTCCGAAACCGTGAATATGGAAAATCTGCGGGTGGGGCTTAGGAGATTTCAAGGCATAGGACTGGTAGCTGGGGTCTTGTGGAAAAATCCTGGGGCAGGGTGATTGCTATGGGCAAGGAAAGAAGAGGAGGTAAGGTAAAGCCAAGTGCCAAGTCCGTTGATGTAGTGATGAGTTGCTAACAATGGTAGCATATGCAAACTTGATGATTCAATAATTTATAGCTAGGAGGGGATTAAAGAATAATAAACTTAGACAGATGTAAAATAATGTTTACTCTATAAATTTACATACTATATCGCAACTGGGTTGAAAATAATAACTTTAATTTCGTTTTGACACGACACGTATATAAAAAGCAAAAAAAAAATTGTAATGCCTTGATATAATAAGCATTATAAATATGAAATACTTTGATAGTATCCTACAAAAGGAAATTAATTGTTATATGGTCAGGAAAGTATAACAGTGTATGATTTGTTTTATTGGTTGTAAGAACTGTCCTTAATTACCACACAATTAGCGTAGAGGTTGGCACATCATTGATAAAATATAGTTGCAAAAGGCATCTAATGGAATAGGAACCGTAGAAAGACTTTGAGGTGTTATAAGTTATAACTGCAAAAATAAATGAAAGTACTGAAGCGGCCTAGCCTAGTTAAATAGCCACACATTAATGTTGTCAAGAGCAAAAGCTATTATGTACAGACTTAAAAATATTATTGTATTATTTATATTATATATATTAAACTTATATTACATAAAATAATATTATTTGAAAAAAATATTATTATATTTAAGATACAGTAAGAAAGCGAACTCATGATACATCTGTACAATGCACAAAAATGTTATTAAATGCCAATTTGTGCATAAACACGAGTTGGAAGTAGAAACACATTGCTCACTTCTTGGAACGAAAGTACCAATAGTGGTATCCTTATTCAAAGAAGAAAAAACACAGTTCTACTTTTCATCCGTAATCAATGTGCCAATCGGGCTTTCGCCACTTTAATTTATTTATTAACGTTAATCATAAAGAAATATGTTACAGGAGGAGGGTTCATATGACATATCTTTATATTATATATGTAATAATGATTAATTGCCTAAAATAAAATATCTACTTTTCTTTTACCTGTTATTTTAGTTAAAAAATAATTTGTGAAGAGAAATACTGCATTTAAAATAACTACATTTAAAAATAATCTCTAAAAGATATTTTCAACAATTTCAGTGAAAAAATGTTTTTTGAGTTGCCTAAAATTTTTAATTTATTCAGATAGGTTCTCTAGAAGCTGTACATTACCTTGTCAAGCTTCTCTCTCGTCAATCGTTTACCAGAACTTTAGGCTTTGAATTGCTAAGACACGTAGTCGCAGACAATAGGTGTGTACATATATGGCATGCAAGACTGCAAGAAACTTTTAAGTAATTTGCTGGCCGTACCAATCGGTGGGACTAAAATTATTTCCTGACAGGAACAAGTATTATTGTAAGCCGCTTATGGATCTTCAACTTTCATATTTGAATCGAGTTTTGGAAAACTGTTATTTAAAGTATATTATTTTTTAAATGTAGCCAGGCATCCAATTGTTTGTCCCTGTACTTATAACTTTTTTTCACTAATTCTTTTTCATACAGAGGATATTAAAATAATTCTATTACATCATGATTAATAATAAATAAAAATGGTAGTCTGATTCGTTTTAAATAGGTATGTATCATAAAGAACATTATGGCAAAAATAAAATATCTACTGAATAAGCACTTGCTAATATTGTATTATACATATATTAGCAAGTGCTTATTCAGTATGTCCATGTTCATTCGTGTATATCGGCTAGTCAAGCCTGATGCTGACCAGACACGTCGGTTTCTGTACAGACTGGTTAAATAGAGCTAGGTACCAAGTGTCTTCGTGGTATTTCAAAGGTTCGTAATCGGAAATACAGGTTTCCACCTTCCGCGGACTATCAGGACGCTTTTGCAAAAACTCACATTTTATATTTTTTCTCAAATAAAAGTACATAAGTAGGAACATCCTCAGACGGTTATTATTTATTCATGTGTATGTGTAATCCACGCAGCACGCTTGAGTGCGCTCGGACTAATAACGACAAAACTTGTGACTTCCTCTATACACTCCAATGGACATTAATATCCCATCGTATGGATTTTATAAAATTATTTCGTTCACTAACCCTCCATGGTCCCATAACCGGTAACAAGTGAAGCTATTACACCTTTTCTGTGGCAAATTAATGTTTAGTTTAAATTCTTGGATTCGTCGATACCTACTGCAGTGGACTTCATGACAGTATTTTTATTCTTTATTTAACATATGGAAATGTGTATCATAATTCTATGATTAAATAACGATCTTACACTCAATCAATTAGAATAACTATATCAATGTCACTGTCACTTTATGTTTTAAAGAATGTATAAAGTGAATTTTGAGAGAGAAAATTATCTATTTCGAAAATTACTGAAATCAATCCAGTAGCTGATTCTATTCAAATTATTTTTTACATCTATTATGTTACAATTTACGTAAAGTTTAAGAGAAAATGTCCTACAACGTTTTTGAAACTGACCCTGGTTGGCCTTTTGCTGACGTCGACGTCGGGAATAGCTTACTTGTAGGATTCCATTCCTTAATAAATTACTCAAAATAGATGTTAAACAATATATCTACTTCCGTTAAAACTAGCCTTTCTTTCAATACATGGAAACTGTTTGTAGAAAACCCGACATGTGTAAGGAGAACAAGTTGTTATTAAATGAACTTTCGTAGCAAGGTGCACATATGTCGTGATATTATGACATACTCGTACTTAGAATCGTTACTATCATAACATCAATAAAATCGAGTCCATTATGCATTCGCATTATGGAATCGATTTCGACTTAACATCTATATGCTAAGGGTCCTCCCTTTATATATATATGTAGGATAGCGTGCCTTGGAGGAGCCCTGCATCAAAATTTGTTGGGGGGCCCAACTGAAGGGTAAAGATTTCTCACAAAAGAAAGAAAAATGATTTAAACGGGGGAATCCCGCAATAATCGATGTAGGATGTTGCCAACTTTTGGGCGCACGCTTAACCCGGAAAAAAAAAGATTGCTTTTTTTGACTTTTGTCATTTCTGAAGTGAAAACTCTATAGGCACGTATGACAGTTTTTTATATGTTTTTTTCCCTTGAAGCACGAGATTAAATGACATTGTGGATAACATTTTACTAATTGTTGTTTACACACGTTAGGGGCCTCTGTGGCCCGGGGGCCCCCTATCCTTGATACGGCTAATACGGCGGTAGCTACGCCCGTGGTAGGTACAAAGGGGTAGAAGATCTATGCAAGCTAAACATACATAAGGATAGTAAAGAATAATGCCTGAAATGTTGACGAGGAGAGCTATCAATGGTGTTGGTTTAGGGAAATATTATAATAGGTAATGATGATACAAGTTTGAAACAGTTTTTTTTTTAGGACTCATCGTTAAACAGACCCAAACTATGGCACAGCTTGTAATATGGGATTCCAGAACACATTTAAACACATATATATATATATATATATTATAAATACACATATATTATAAATAGAAACCGCCGGACCAATGCAAATACAAGCAAATATTTGCACTGAGTGGGATGCGAACCCAAGACCTCAGACGTGGCAGTCGAAAGCTCTACGGCCACGCTACATAGTTGTTTGAATATACATATAATAGTAAGACTCTCGTAAATGGTATTATTGACCATTCGGTCTCAATTGTCGGCGATTGTAACAGGAGTAAGTTCACCAGCCGTTTGACCCTGACTGAGATTGGACTCGCTACCCAGATTGGCAGTCAACACTTATAGCAGTTTGGTAGGCATGGTTTTTTAACGTAGGTTGCCATAAAGTACACCGTAAAAAAGATTAGTGTCTATAATCGGTGTTCTTTTCATCGTACGGCACAATCTTCATGTGAGACAGCATATTACAATCCGTATGTTCGTAGTGTGTAAGCAATTCGTATATTTATTTGGATACATTATTTGCACTCAGAGTAATTGAATCTTCAAAGCCTCTATAATGTGCCATTGGATGAATGGTCAAGAAACGAATGGAATTGATTTATTCTGCTGTTTTGTGGGGCCTGTCAACCTGACCAACACAAGTTATACATATAGTCGCAAATATTGTAGGTGTGTATTGTAGGTTTAGAACTTTGTTTTTTTTTGTCCATCATTAGAGAAGCAGGTTCTTCTTGGATCCAGATTGTATTCATAAATTGCTAGTTTTATAACAGTAATGTAATCAAAAGTAGTATTGGTGGTAATGATAAGGTTATTGTGCAACACTTTTTTCGTTTGCCTCAGTTAAACGTTACCTTTCATACACAATACTAAAGACGGTATTGTTAGGGGGTTGTGAAGGGGGGGGGGGGGGTTTGTCTTACCCACCTACCCACCAGTGCTCATTTTAAGATTATTGAGGAACCATTTTACAATATTTTGTATAAAGTACAAATAGCAAAATAGCGTGAGGCATACTCAGTTATGAGAGTGTATACATACATACATATTGTCACACCTCTTGACCACGATCCTGACACACCGCTTGTGCCTCTACCACATTCATCAGACCTATCATACACGGTCGCTGGTTACGGGTACTTTTAACTTGCGCCTTACAGTCACTGGTAACACCTCGCCATCAGGTTGTTTACCAACTTAGTTATAAATGTCCACTATACAGGAAATATCAGAAATATAACACTATTTAGCCTGTAGCCTGTATTGATTTCTGAGTATTCCAGTTCTGGATAAGGTTTCTCAAAGTCGGCAGCAAACAAATGGTGACCGACACTAGACGTGCCGACCACCACATGGTTGCTGCCTCAGTAAATAAAATAACCTTTAGCACCCTAGATATTATTACAAGTAAGTTTGCTAAGTAACAATTAACATATAGGAACTCAGTCCATTTAATCCATAACAAGCATTACGTTGCTTGTGCAAAAACTGGCTTTCTATTTTCTTGTTAACTGTGGTTGAAAAAGTGCACTTTCGATCCGTAATCACTGCGCACTGCGATTGATAACAGTATAGTATACGTATCGTTGCTATTTCCTTGCATATAAGACATATTTTCAATCCATACAGGGTGAAATTGAGTCAGTTTAATTTTTTCTATCCACGTGATCAGGTGCTGAGAAGGCTCAGCCGCGACCGCTGATCTGTCAGGTTATTTTTTAAAGACAGTGAGACAAAAATCGCTAAAACATTCCTTTCAATTATTTTGTATGCGGGTCGGGTCTATTTTCATCACCAATAAAAACAACTAATCCAACCAACCAAGCCACCCAATTTGACAGGCAATATCTGGAGTGGTAATACAGTAGGTATACCTACTTAAATAAAAAAGTTCGCTCAGGACCCATATCTCCTTGGTGACTCTTGTGTTAGGTGCTACAGGTGTCACAATAGTGGGAAAGGTCCATTTGTCCAAGATAATTGTAAGTCCTAGGCCTAAGTAATTTTTTCCATTCTAAAGTTCAAGTTAGACTGTGTAATTATTGCATTTATTTTGTTCACGCACGTTATTACCTCACCTTTTTAACGTCGATTATACAGTTTCAAATTACTGCAAGTATTAACGATAGTTTTTCTTTTATCATGGCGCCTTTATTAACCGACGAAAAAAAGGAGGTTCTCAATTCGACCGTATCCATATTTTTTTATGTATGTTCAGCCCTCTTTCCGTTATTTATGAACCGATTTTGATTATTCTTTTTTTGTTAGATAGGGTATACCTCAAGGGTGGTCCCATGTCAAGGAAGTCAGGATCTGATGATGGGATCCTGATAAAATTGAGAGAAACCCTCGAAAATTGTAGGAACGAATAGTACTTCTGTTTACTTTTCATTACTTTATCAGGTATTTGCGTTTAGAAATCATCACATGATGTAACTGAGCTGATGATGAAAAAAATCATAAAATAAAAATCATTTAATTATTTGGTGACGACTCAAAATAGGTTTATATAAAATTTGATAGTTTATGTAAATAAGTTCAATACTTAAGACTTAAGAGGTTTATTTATTTTTTGCTTTTTAGTACTTTTCGTCGGTTTAATTTTTTGTTAAACAGATTTTTATTAAAAGAGAGTTGTTTTGTAAGTGTAGTCAGTTAATATTTTGTCTTTTCCTCATTGATCAATTGATGTCAAATAGTATCGTTCATCTTTTATCTTATATCTATATAATATATTAAAATTAATCAATATTTCCCTTGGTCACGGCATCACGCGTGAACGGCTAGACCGATTTCGCTAATTCTTTTTTTTTGTGTTTATTATTGTCAGGAAAAGGTTCTTATGAAAGAAAAAATTAAGAAAAATCAGAGGAAAATTAGAAAATTTCAGAAAACTTAACGAGGGACTTACGAGGGTGAAACCGCAGGGAGCAGCTAGTCTATGATAATATCTTTAAAAAAATCTAACAGGACAGAACCATTTTATGTCATCATATCTTTAGACTGGTAGGCAAGATATAAAATTTCCTAAGATATTTGAAGAGTTAGAAGACACGGACTTCCCGGCAACAGCTTGATAGAGTTATAGGTTAACCCAATCCATCTGTACAAGCAATATCCCATTCCTTCCCTTCTTACCTTCCTTATCCGTTCAATATACTCCCATTTTTACCATCTCTAATTCCCCAAGTGCCAGGTAGACGCCAATAGACTTTGCTTGAGAGGCAAAAAAAATTATAGTCGGCAAAATGATGGTATTTAACATGCCTCTGGCTATCTCTTCGGCAATGCAATTATTTGAGACATAGCAATCGGTTCTTTTTTTAGTTTAGTTTTTTACAGGCTACTACGACTTTAGTCGTTTTACTGTGGCTCTTATAATTTAATAGTACCTGGGAGACCAAGCTCACTCGATAGCTTTTTGTAAATTTGTGTTTTTATAGGAAATACAACTATGCAGTTTAACTTAAAATTCAAAACTGTATCTGTATATTGTTGTATTGTTATTGCTAACCTTACCACACTTGAATAATTTTCTAGGTTTTATAGAACCACGCAATGTACATCCACATGCCTTTAAGACACAAAGGCATAAATCGGGTAGCCGTGTAAGATCAAAAAAAAAAGAAAACAGTCAGTCGTAGGACTGCAGTCAGAGGTGAAAATATAGCAGACATACAACAACATATTTCAATAAATTTACACAAAATCTTAACAAATTATACACCTGAACCTTTCTCATGAATCACTCTGTCTATGTCTTAGTGAAAACCGCATGAAAATCCGTTCAGTAGTTTTTCAGTTTATCGCGAACAGACAGACAGGCAGACAGACAGACGCGCCGGGGGACTTTGTTTTATAATATGTAGTGATAACTAAGCATTATTTGATGCATTTGTGACTAAAGCAACAAAATCCTACCATCAATTGTTCATTTAATCACAATAATTAACAATGCAAACGATGCACCGTAACATACGTAGTATAAAATAAAGTGAAACGAAATTAAACTTTTTATGTTTTACAAAATTAAATAACGACATTTTTTTAATTATTTGGTAATTCAATATAAAATGCGACCGCCTCTGTTGTTTAAAACGTGTGAATTTATAAGATTGTTTATATGATCCTGCGGCAATCGCTCCCAATGGAATTTTAACAAGTCTTTCAGATACTCCGTCCAGGTTCTCTAGAACACATCTCTGGAGCATGTCCCATGCGTGCTCAATGAGATTGAGGTCTGGCGAATTTGCAGGACACGGCACTACCCGAATGTTTTCCATTGCCAAGTACTCTCTGGTCCTCCGAGCTGTGTGCGAACGCGCATTGTCATCCATCAGCGTGAAATTTGAGCCAAAATTCAGTGCAAATGGGTGAACATAAGGCCCGAGGACATCTTCAAGTTATCGTAGTTCGTAAGTTTCAGCGTTCATATTGCCGTCTACAAAAACGAACTCAGTTTGTCTGTTTTTCATAATACCCGCCCATACCATCACTATGGAGCAACTATAACAGTGCACTTCCTGAACGCATCTCAGCCGTTCAGCATTTCCGGGACGACGATACGCTCTTACCCTTCTTGTATCAGGCCTAAATCTAAACCGGGACTCATCGCAAAATAAAATTTTATCCCATTGCTCCTGGGTCCGTGTCAAGTGTTCCCTACGCCATTCGTTTGAAACGGGCGCGATTCTCATGGCGTATAGGTGGGCATCTAATTGGGCGTCGTGCTCGTAGGTCGTATTCATGCAGCCTATTTCTCACGGTTTGGTGGCTAACAACAACATCGCTTGAGAGTTGTAGCTTTAAACCTATCTCCCGGGCGGTTAACATCGGCTGACGTCTTGCAGTCAGTTGTATGTATCGGTCCTGTCGAGCAGTTGTACTCTTCCCATGTCCTGGGTGCTGCTCAGCAGGATCCCCTGTATAACCATAACGCTGCCAAAATGCCGATAATATAAATACCTGGGACTGATTTTTTCCCGCTTGTAGCATTCCTACAGTTCTCTGCATTTTATCAGCAGTTGAATGGGGTTGCTCCATGACATAAAAAATTACTCACCACTAAATTTTTTCAAAAACTTTTTATCTCAAAATGATAAAAGGGAGATAAATACCAAAATTGATCAAAAAAATAATTAGCTTTTATTTTAATGAAAACAAAACACAATCAAAAAGTTTCTATTTTTAAAATCAGCTAGTATATGTTTCCGAGAACAAAAATGATTGTGTACCAATCTACTTTTGCTAAGAAAAAATAAAATATCAAAGAAAAAAATTAAATAACATGCAGTTTCTGTAAATGATGCGTGTTGCTTTGACTTTTTTGATGTGTGTATATATATATATATATATATATAATATATGGGTATACACACATCTGTATATATGTATCTGAGCTTGACGGTCACGCGAGTTCAGTGCTTTTTTCCCATAGCAAAAATGCCCAACGTGTCTAAAAGAATTTTCACTTCAAAATATTGAAGAAATAGCCGTAGTGACAGTCTAGGGACGCAGGACAGTTCCCGTGTGCGAATAAGGTAATGAACATTTAGGCATGGGGTAACTATAATAGAAAAATCTGCCACAGTCAGTAGTCGATTTGAATGTGCTCCTGAAACTACCTGAATTAGTAAACTATAAAGCTTGATTAATATATTTCGATCAGCATAGAACTTAAATTTTACAAGGTATAATTCACAAATGTAAAGACAAGTCGTAAAATATTATATGAGTGCTTAGAATATGGTAATACAAGTACTTTAATAGTGAACCATTAGATAATTATGTTGTGAATTGATTTCCTATAAAACAGTTTTAATTGAAAAACGAAATATACATATATAAAAATGTATTATTGATTCTGTATGGATATTATACGTACAAACAAATTACTAGTTATAATCATAGTTAAAAGATTTTTCAAAATTTTGTACCTTCCTACTCTCTGTTTTTGTGTTAACTATTCGAAAACAATTATGGATGAGAGGCCCAAAACTTACAATTTTATGCTAGTTGATAATAATGCACACGATCTCTTCGACATTAAATGGGTAGTTTGTCCTATACCGATGCCAGTCGCTATATGAAGTGTTCGTGGCTTACAAAACCTTGTTCCTACCATATTCTTAAACCAACAATCACACAAAGCTAATATTATTGAGAAACCACTATTTTATAGGCGAGAGCCATTCAACGGCAACAAAAAAAAAACAAATTACGAGTTAAGACATTAATGATTCAAAATCTTTAAGGTTGGTTTAACCAAACTCCTTGTTACTCTATTTACTGCTTATCACTAGAAGAACTTTTGATCTCATTCATAGAACTAAAACTGTTTTCCTGCACAGGTAATACACATGATGAAACCAAACCATATCTAATCTTATCTGCAGAGAATGGGATTGTTTCCTCGCCAATTCATATATGGTATGGGTACCTATAAGTATATCTAAACAAACGAAAAATATGAAAATTGTCATTTAAATTGCTTTTCAAGATAATATTGCAAGTTTTATTATTTAATAAAGAACATGAATTCCAAAAGCTCAGGTACCAATGGTACATTTATATTAAAAAAAAAATCCAGATTATATTCTATTTTATTTCGAAAAATCTAGAAGTATGTTACACGTTAGGCTTCAATACCGGATATTTAATAGGTAAAGTGTTGCAACTAAACATTAATTGGTCTATAATGAAGTGCAACTACCGACACATCGCTTTTGCATCATACAGTAAGCACACCCTATTGATAAATGATAACGAGTGCATTAATTTCATAATTCAATACATAAATTAATATTTTAACTGGCGATATATTCAAGTATGCCTGTGAAGTTCTCTTGTACATAAAACTTCTTTGAAAACTTCTTTAGGCACGTTAGGCACATTTGGTACAGGGAAAAAGCAGTGACCTCGCGTGACCGTCACGTTCAGATACATATATATTATATACTGTGTTTTCACTTCTGATGTGTTTTATTATTTATTTTATTTTAAATTTTATGCATATTTGGTAAAGGCATTCTCTACCAGTCAACAATTGGGTGATGCAGAGAAATTTTACATTTTATTAATTCTTTTAATACTTGTCGCCTTATTCATTTAGTAAATCTAACACTTATTAAGTAAATTCTGTTTCTTCGTTATTGTTCTTAATTTCCAAGCAGTTCTTAATGACTTGAAATGGTACAATTCCGATTGTAGCCGTTAGTAAGCGTGAAAACTCATGGTTTATGATTTATTTGAACACAACTTTTAAAAACATTTATAGAGGAACATCCCAAATGTACAACTGTATCCTGAGCAGAACACCTTACCTCCTCGGTGAGGGGACAACCCATGAGAGCTGTCAGGATGTAAAAACTAATCACATTATTTGCCAATAACACAATATTTTTGAGATCTGACGTTCTCAATCAACAGTCGTTTGTGTTTGTGACTTTTTCTATAAAGTACATTTAGGTTAAATTAATCGTAGCGCGATAGTATGGTATCGTATTCGTAAAGCGAATCATATCAGTTTTTTTCTTCAAATAACGACAAAGTCTCTAGTTTGTCGAGAATTTAGGCAAAAATTTCTGGTTTAAAGCGTACAAACCAAAATTGCTTCGCTCTATTAGCCCTTGTGTTACACAATACCGATTCCCATACGTGCCACGGTGGTTGCCCCTTGACAATGGTGTCTCCTCACGTTATGTACCGTGTAAATTGGTGTAATCTGTCAGTTAGCTGGCCTTTCATATTTTTTTGTGTCCAGTCAACTGTGTAACGCAATTTTTAAACTTCTATATTTTCAATTACCTTTTATCCAAATAATGTCATTTATCAATAAAATTATGTACTGTAATTAAATTTGTTTCGATCACTGTAATTAGTAAATAATTGATGTGCAAGTTGACCCAAAAGTTTCATATTACAAAGCTTTCGAACATGAATCAAAAAGTTATAAATAACCTTGTTTTAATTATAATTTTAAGGAAATGCAAGAGGGTTAAAAGTTCTTATTTTAAGGTGACTTTGTTCGTTAATAGTTAAGGATAGAACTAGATAAAGATAAGCAACAGTGACGCATTCTTGTGATACCTATTATTATTAGAACTCCGTAAATGGATGTACGCATATAATGTCGTTTGTACGTGACAATGTCATCGCTACACACGGCATACAAATTACTCTTTACTTACTGATATTTCATTGTTATTCTAAAATTAACTTTAAAATATCACAATAAGACCTGAAATCAATGGAATAGTGCATTGTGGGTTAACCGTAAAGCAGTAGTTTCATTGTTTACGTTTTAATTCTATAGGCGTAAAGTTCGCAGTTCTTTCGCATTCGCATGTAGTTTTTTTTAATACCATCCGCAGAATCTTACGTAATTAATATACGATCCTTTAACACATAAATACAGACTAATAAGAGATAAGCGGAAATCATCACTTGAACAACTTAACGCTTATTTTATTACCTATTTCTTTTGATTCAAAGATAGATATAAATTAATATAAAAAAAACTGTTTCTCTTTTGAAATTTACTTTTCAGTGTCGATAATGTTTATTTACATTTACGTACATAATTTTTAACAGGTAAACATAAATAGTTAATTATTAGACTTAAATTATCTTTAAACTGAGATTAACTGAATCCGAATGAATTAGCATCTGGTATTACCTACGTCGGAAATTAGGAACTGACTGCAAACGGTAAGGAACTGTCTCATAAGCTTCCTCAGTCTTCATATATTCTCAAGTTATTTCCGATTTCAGAAGCTTACGCTTTATTATTCGAACATTCTTTCTTCTACTAGGTACATAATATATTTAAAAAAGTATTTTATCAGATAATGTCTATAAAACTATCGTAATAATGTGTAAACCAGAAACTTGTAAGTCTATTCGATGCACATGTCGTTTTAAGTCGGTGATGAAAAGCGAAAAAGAAATGAAGAATAGATGTTTTACGGTTTTTATGTGTTTAGGTACTTTTTCAAAGGTAAATATATTTACTATATTGAAATGGTTTTACTAAAAAGAGTCTTAGTTTCCAATAAGTACGTAACTCATTACTTTTTAATACAGTGATTAGGCGTAGATTTTAAACAATTTGGAAGCAGAAATAGATCGGTAACAAAGAAGCAAAACCAAAAAGTAAATTATGGTTTATAGGAATCAATGTCCTAGATTGATAAGTAGGGCACAATAATATACTGTATTATATCAAGATCACTTTTCGGAAACATATTGCAAAGGCTAATATAGTTGTTGTTTAACAATTCCATGCAGTTGTTGAAATTTAAAACTCGCTTTGTCTTCCTGGTTGATTAAAATCTTAAATACGGATCTCAGTTGTTGTTGTTGGCGCTAGTAAAACTCTGGCGTTAACTGACAATATTAAAAATTTGATATATTGGTAGATTTGGTGCTATTGTCTCTTCCATTCTTAAATTAAGTACTAACCTGCATCTGAAACCAAGAGTCGAGGAGCCCGGCGGCGTGTGGAGCACCCCAACGACCGCCGCCCGGGACAATCTGAAACACAATTGATTATATTTTTACACGAATATTTCGTTTTAGTACATTGTTTAGAAAAGTTTGTAAATTAAGAAGAGAAAAGAAGAAGAAGTATTTCAAGTTTTGAGGTAGAATAAATTGTTAGAGTGGCAATGTATTCTTATTCCATTCGATTTTTCAAGATTTCGAGTAGGTAACACATCTACTGACTACAATACTGCAAGGAATAATATTTTGTCTTAGTACTTTCTCTTCCGTACACTACTGTTTCCACTTATAAGCCTTTTTTTATATGCTATAAGGGGCAAACGAGCAGACGGGTCACCTGATGGTAAATCACTACCGCCGTCCATAGGCACCTGCAACTCAAGAGTCACAAGTGGGAGTAGGGTAAGAGGGAGAAAGAGCGGGAAGAGGTGGTTAGAGGGGGGGGAGAGGGGAAGGATGGGAATAGGGGAGAGGGAAGGGTTAGGGTCTAAGGTAACATCACTCACGCGGTGAAAAGCAATGCAAACATTACTTCACTGCCGGTTTTCTGTGGAGCCGTGGTATTACTCCGGTCGAGCCGGCCCATATCTACGTGCTGAAGCATGGCTCTCCCACGAAGAAAATAAAGAAGAGAAAAGAAGAAAGAAACCTTGAAGGCAGTAAGTGCAAAAAGCTCTCTTCTTGTTTAATTATCTTTTAGGATATTAAGTAGTACAAACAGTAGACACTTGTACTTGTTATTCAGAAATTCTTCTCTTTGAATTCTTCTTGATATCAATATCTCCTCCAAAATAGACTTAGGTCCATGTCAACACAGTCCTTGTTTCTGTTCTGATATTAGAATTAGAAGTTAATAATTCATTTCATTGTATCCAGATATTCACACACACGCCAGTGAGTAACAACACACACGAATAAGATATAATTATGAGTATGAAGGAATGATTCTTAATACCGGAACTTAAAAACTTATCCAACTAGGCACTTATTTAGTGCGATAACGGCGTATGTCTGACTTCATGATTACCACTTAGTAAAATCTTATTAGTTTTCAGGGGATCATTTCGTAATGTTGACTAGTGATTTATAGAGTGCAAAATCCGGCTGTTTGCTTTAATGGTATAGAAATGATACCCTTGCCGAGAAAACAAATGTATTTCGCAACATTAAAGCAAATGACCTATGGTCCCAATGACCATGGGAAAAGGAAGGATAAAATAAGTTGGGGGAGCGCGGGAACACTTTTGCGCCAACAGCATCCAAAAAACTCAATAAATAACACTGTGTACTTATATTATTATTATTTCTTTATTTTTGTAAATCAATTACGTTTTAAATACATTTATAAGAAGAAAATAGATTTCAAAATACAAAAAAAAGTGTCCCACCAGTATCGGGTACAGGTTACAAGCTACCGCTGGTAAGGGTTCTTGAGGAGAACTGCCTTCTGCATCAGGCTCATAACTATCGGCACAACGATTAGGGAATCCACATCCCACAATGTTGACAAGGTCGTGGGCTAAGTCTAAGTCCAAATATTTTATTTCTTTCCCTTTTTCGGCCTTTCCCTATGACTACATAATTATTCGTCACACCAACTTCATCTGTAATTGCACAGACAAAACCATCAGTTTCTCTGAAGAGGTAACCGAACCGTAGCCAGGACACTAATGCTAATAAATTTACAACTTCGTCTATTGCCACCACATCTCGGTGCACGTCGACGTTAACGGAGAGGTAGTAATCTCTAAGGTATACCTCGCCATTATGGAGGGTTCTGACATTTAAAAAACCACAGCCCCACATTGCCGCGGGATAAATGTGGATGGTGCATTCAGTACGCAGTTAGCAGTATACGAACACTTATGTTCAGGGCATCTAGTTCAGTCGGATTCATGTTAGTGTGCCAAAGAAGTAAATTAAGACTGGTATGATCCAATAACATAATTAGTTTTTAGTGCTTTGGTACTACTTGGGTACTACCAGACTTATAGAGCAGGTGAGTTAAGCCTATGGTCATAAAAGACGGAAGTGAACCTGATTCTAAGCATGATTGAAATTGAGATGCCAAATGTACATGAGAGCTACGGAGCCACTTTAACCAAAACTTATGCAGTCCGCCCAGATCCGCTGATTACCAGTTTAGCAGCGAACTAACTACATAAGTTATCTCAGTGTTGGAAACTGATATTGGCCCCATGATATCAATCGACTTCCACAATCATTCGACATCTCTTATCCAATCATCCTCTATGTGACGTTACGCTAAAATATATTGGTGATTTCAGCATCTGGGAAATATGTATCGCTCACTAACTCAGGCTGCTCCCTTCTATAAACCCATGTCTCGTCTCTTTGAATGATGAACATGAACACTTCTGACTATATTGTTCTACTTTTTTTTGTATCTTCGTATAAGCTATGCTTATGCATAAACCTTCAGTTTTGGCAAGTAAATCGGTGACTGCGCTGTATAATCACAGTAGCTGATACGAGTTCCCTAATAAGCCCGATTCACAAAAAGCATTACTCTTGGGCGTGTGTTACCCGATCTGAAACAGATAAGCTTGCCAATAAGTCCCATTGCCTCAGCGATATGACGCTCAATCCTGCACTGCCACGCCGGAACAACAAGTTTTGAGCGAGAAGTGGTGTAATTTCCTGGGAATTTACCACCAGCTACTCGACATGCTATGACCGCACAATACAGTATTGAGTGTGTACCGCTGAGATGTTTGCTTTCATCTAAATTAATAGCTAACATATAATCAAAGGCACATAACATGCATTGGCAAATGCGGTAAACGTGGTCGACTTTCAAAACTTCGTCCGATTATTATAATTATAGTTCCGATTTTAGTCACGCAACAAAAGAACCTTGTTGTACTATAAGTTGGATCATATCACAAACTTTTACGTTAGTATATTAAGTTTATGGATCATATTGTAAGCAAGTTTTAACAAACCCATTTTTGTCGATTAAAAAAAGTTAGGAAGACTACCAATATCTTTATTTCTATATAACTAAATATACTTATAATTTTTGCGTCGTTTTCGCTCCCCAAACTAGTTGAGGTGCCCAAAAAAACACACGTGAATGTGTGGTGTTAGTGGTGTATGATTTTAATAGTGATTGCAACTGTAACCATATATCATTAATAGTGACGATGTGGCTATTAATAGTCAACAATTAGATTGTCCTAGGGATGAACGGCGGCATCTTGTGTACTTGCATTTTACTACTGCAACGGAAAGACTTAATGAATGAATGAATGAATGTTGTCGTAAAAGTACAGTTCTCGGTTTAATTTGCATCAACTATGGAGATTACAATTAGACTAAGATAGCGGCAAACTATGTTCCGTGCAGGATTTTCTTAAAGACAAAAGTTCCGCTCAAAACAAAATTACGCCGTTTAATTAGGGGTCCCAGGATCCTTTCATTAAATGGCGTGATTTTTCAAATCATTCGTTAAAGTCAGACCTTTTGTAGTACTTTTTATTTTTATTATCTATACAATATGCAAGAAAACTATACGCAGATAACTTGCTGAAAATGCTGTTCTTTAATACATTTATTTTTAAATATTTTTGAAAAAATAAACTTTTTTTGTTAAATTGCTATAATGCTTTGAGATAAAAAAAAAAACAAATTATTGAGGGGTATGGGGACAAATCACTTTTAAGCAAATTTCTATAATCTTGCTGCTGTTATATTTTTTAGTACTTAACTATCATGTCGAGACGGCCAACAAGTAGCATTCAAAAATTCAGCAGACTACATTACGCTGACTACGCGTTACACGCAAGCTTTTAGAGTTTTTCATTTCAATATTTTTTTTCGTTGAGAATTGGCTATTGCTACATGTTGGCGACAATGCCTATGTAGGCACGGAAGGGATATTGCAGAAGGGGCTTTTGCAGATTTAGTTTATTGTAAGTAGGTACTTGTTTAAGGAAGATTTTGCAGAGATAGAAGTTGTTTGTGATAGGGTTGAAAATATCTTCAGGATGACTACCACACACGAGTGAAGCTTCTGTTGTTGTAAGCGTTTAGTGACCCCACCAACTGTTCACAATCAGGCTTCTTATGCGTTTGTATTTTTCTTTGATACTTTAGTCATATAAAAAAATTAATTACCGACAGTTAGCTATAATGATTTATTAGTTCGGATTTTTATGTAGAATTACATTTGTATTCCGGATACAGGCAATTAGTATTAAATGAACTTGGCAGACATAAAACAGCATGGCCACATCGACAACACTACGAATGTTGCGAATGTCCTTTGCGACTAAAAATGAGTTACCTGTTTGTCAAGAACAATTGATTTGAATTGCAGTGGGATTACTTCATATTGATCTAAAATAATATATTTATTACAATGTCAAGTCATATTTATACTTATTCCTTATTCATGTAGTATGAAAATTTGTAAGGGGAATGAATATAATTTAGAATAGGGTTCTCTCATATATTCTAAAATATTATAAAGCTGAAATATACACATTTATATTACGGTTGCATTTTCTTTGCCTTAGATAGCCTGTTTTTTATAAAAAAATCATGCGTGCTTGCATATTATAAATAATATATAACATCACAATAGGAATCATTAGAGTTAGTAACAATAAGAAATAGTAACCAATAAGTTTACTAATAAGGTAATCATTGTATAAGGCATATAGAATCAAAGGCAGCTAAGTGCCACACATGTATAAAGTTCGTTACAACAAAAAAAAAACTCTAAGTATTGTTTTAGTGTATATTAGAAGGAAATTTATCTACATCCGTTGAAATTGCTTATTAATTCTTACATTGTAAATAGTGGTGGACTATAATATTTAACAGATTCCAAGCACATAACTTTGAGACTACTTACGGCACATTTAAACATTCTTATAAGACATAATAAAAATGGATTTACATATGTTAATGTTCGAAATCTCATGTTATAACCAAACAAATGTATTTTAACAGGTATAGGGATTAAGATGGGGACCAGAAGAATTATTAATCTATAGTGTGTATTTATATAAATACGAGCTGTAGTCCGCGACTGCGTTCGCGTGGTAAATCAAATTTATCCCACGGGAACCGTACACTTTTCAGAACCATTTTTCTAAAAATTAGCCTGTGTCCTTCCCCAGGATATAATCTATCTCCTTGCCAAAATTCATTACGATCTGTTCAGCCGTTTAGTCGTGAAAAGGTAACTAACAAACAGAGTTACTTTCGCATTTATAATATTAGTATGGATTGTATACTAATGAGCTTAGTATCAGTTGCTATATATGTATTTGTGTTGTCAATTACATACAATAAACGACAATAATCCATACAAAAATGGATGTTCTGTTTGATATCTTCGATTGAAAAACTTTATAATCAGTGCGAGGTAATTATTAATAAGCTTTGGGTTTGGTCCTTTATTTTATATATTTTTACGGTTATTCGTTTTTTTTGATCTATTATCGATCACTTAGTTGTGACATTGTTATAATAGCGTTAATATCGGATGATTACGCTTATCATTTACCGAAAAAATTTCAAGTTAGAGGTGGGCGTTTGTCCAGGCGGGGGCTTGAAATTGAATAACTACAGTTCAGGGCTCTGAACGACGTATTCGTACCGCTACTTCATTGTTTTAGTTGTTCTGAATCTGGTGCACTTTATGTCTCCGCTGATTGCATGTATCTAAAGTTCCTTGCGATAAGATATTTCCCAAGTAAAAGAGTTTTTTTCAAGAATTAGTGTAATCATCACTACATATCCGTGGCTGGCGTGAACACATTGACATGTTGACTTGCATGTTTTTTTTTATTGGCGTAATACCTCCTACGCATTAGGAATTCATATGAAAAAAAATTACAGTTTCAAATATACATAAATTTTAGAGAAATCGACTTTGGAAACATGTTGACATTTCACATTGTCTAACTTGACAAAACCTCATGTCAAATTAACGATTCACATGATTTTGTGAATGAACAATGATATTTTCTTATATCACCTTACACTCGGTCACCAAAAAAATATTCGCTACTTGAAATCTCAACTTATACATATAACCTAAAAACTTGAAAATGGCCACCCTGAAAAATAGCAATTTTAGACATGTCAACATATTCACGCCAGCCACGGATATTATAAAACAAAGTCCCCCGCCACGTCTGTCTGTTCACGATAGACTAAAAAACTACTGAACGGATTTTCATGTGATTTTCACCAATAGACAGAGTGGTTCATGAGGAAGGTTTAAGTGTATAATTTGTTAAGGTTTTGTGTAAAATGGCTGAAATATGACGATGATTGTTAAAGATGTCGGAAAAAATCAATATAATATGCGTGCGAAGCCGGGGCGGGTTGCTAGTACAGTGTAAGTATTCGGAAAAAGTAACAACAAATATGACTGGCTTAATCAATTGGCTTAAGCTTCCGATAATATCTGTTATTTTGGGTGACGGAAGTCAAATATAATTTTTTATCTCTTTTTTCTTTTTCTGACAATAACAAACACAAAAAAAAAAGAATTAGCGAAATCGGTCCAGCCGTTCACGCATGGTGCCATGACCAAGGCAAATAGGGATTCATTTTTATATATATATTTACTTTTAAATGACAGATACAGCAAGTCTAATTATGTGGAATTTGAGTATTTTGACGTATCAAGTACCTACAAATACTCACGAACTAAGATTTCTCAATACACGCATAGCCTACAGCTCTTAGCGAATCACACAAGCATTTATTGGCGAATCACGCTAAATTAAAGGCCTATGAAGTTGATTAGATGCCCACTTAAATCACTGTTATTCATAATTTTTTTACCGCGTCTCCACTCGCGTGGGTGTTGGTTATCGTGAAAATACGATATAAATTCGAAATATGTAACTATGTTGGCAACGTGCAGCTGATACTATTAAAGCATATTATTGGCTTCTAATTGGCACCATAAAGTAAGATATAATCATTGATTTTAATGCAATAAAAACTTATTAGTCCATAATGCTAAAACATACAGTTACTAGAAGAAAAAGTTATAACTAGACTATAGTTAATTATATTTTATATACATTTTCAATATTCGAAAATAAGGAGTTTAAAAAAATTGTCTCTAATTTTTTAATGTAATTATCATCCGCAAAAACACTATTGCTTTTTCTAGAAACCGTATTTTATCATCATAATTTTCAGTCCTCATTGATCCTCTGCTGGATATAAGATTCATATCTTATATCCAGCAGCACCCTCTTATCCTGACAGTCCTGTGATAATCACATATGATGTGATGTCATCAACTTGACAATATCATCATACCGTTCACGAAGTATGAGGCGATGCACTACGCATTCGACGGCCACGTCAAGGGTAGGGAGTTCGATTCCCGCTCAGTGCAAATATTTGTATGCATATGTAAATTTGCATTGGTCTGGATGTTTCTATGTATGATATGTATGTATTTATAAAAATGTTCTAGAACTCTTAGTACAAGCTCTGCTTAGTTTGGGTTTGGATAGCGATTATTAATATATCTCAGGCTATTATTGTTAACGATATTCTTCTGGGACATATATAATTATTACACAGCGTATTATACTATTATTATTATGTAATTACTAATATTACTATTATTCATAGGACTAGAAACCTACATACTGGGTTTTTATATCATACTGACTACAAGAGAAAAAAAACATAATTAAAAAGAAAATGTATGCGTTAATTTGTAATTCACCAAATTACAAACATAATTATAAAATAAATTTTAAGTAGTGTTAGGTTTTAATTTAAAAACGCAAAATCAGTTAGCTGTTTGAAATACAAATGTTTTGTTATTTGAAAAAAGAAGGTGTCACGGTTCAAAATGCGTTTAGGTATTAATAATTGTGACCGGGTAATGTCATATATAATATGAAATATATATTAAAAACAGGTACGCGTCACCAAGGAAGAAATTATTTAAAAATATACGGCTACGTTGCAACAAAATGCGGGTACCAGTAATAATGTTAATAAGTTTTAAGTTAATAGGTCAACGTTATTTTTAAACTTGAAGAGCACAAAATTATAATAATTACTATTAAATTATAAAAATCATAAATGAATAAAAATAAATGAGTGAAACAAATTGCCGTCGGTCCCGTTGATGTCTTTTGTAAGCGACTGCTGCGCTGCACGAATGCGTTATCCTTATATTGTGTATAATATAATATATAACAGTTATTAGACGAATACATTTTTGTACTATTTTCTTTATGAAAAAATTATAACTGGTAAATTTAATTTTTTTTATTTAAATACTCAACTAAATAACTGCTGTCAGTAAAACAGAAGTAAAATTGAAACATTCATTGAGTGTACTATTTACAAATCTATTTATATTAAATGATGCAATAATAAAGTATATTAGTAATTATGGGTTTCTCGTATAAATATAATTTAGGTTATGATTCTCGAACTAAGTCATTTTCAATAGCAAATTTAATGTATAATAAAGTGACAGGTTTTATTAATAATGTTCCACGATTTAACCAATTTCAAGTAATGAAAACTTTTCTTTAAATTCTTATTTTATAAATCCTATGCAGGAATCGTTGGAATGCGTTTTAAATAGCACGGAGCCTTGGTAAAGAACATTAGCATATAGTATTTATGTATAATTTATAAACGTACATATAGAAACAAACAATATGACACAATAAAATTACATATAGGTGGTGTATGAAAACACCGGCGGGTAATGTACTCGTCGTCTGGAGATATAGTTATTTACTAACCTATATTCATAATTTCATATGTATAGGACAGAAAAGTGAGCATGAAGTTTATTTTATTTGTACTGAGCCGTTTACGCATGAAATGTCGGCAGACTATTAAAATCTAAAAGTTAAAAGCTTGACCAAGTGAATTATTGAAATGATAATTACGTGTACACACACGTAATTATCAGGACCGTAAAAACATATATTATATTATATCTAGTCTACAAACCAAGTCGGAACGCATACGGCGCGGAATTCGGGATCAGAACTACACAAATGATCACGGCATATCAAAGGATCACTGAGTACCGGGGTACTGGTGTGCGACAGTATACACTGAACGATGTCACTGGCAACGCGTCTCACTGGAGAGGCTGGAGTACCTGGTCGCCCACAAGGTCCTCGGCAGCTGTGATCGCGCAACAGGCCTCCATTCCCGGCTGCGGCCGGGCGTCGCGCGATGTCGCCTAGCGTCGCTCACAACGTCGCGGAATCGTCTCGGTGCCGCCGCGGGAACGCTGTCATCGCGCACGCCTGCGCGCACCCACTGCGCGGGACGGACTGCGTATGTGATAGCGCTCGCCTCGCGACCTCCTTCGCGGGGTTGCAATGAAAGTGATTAGGTTCTTGCGCTACTGATAACGAGGGCTAGTTGCCGGCTCCTAAATTTATAATTCAGGATAGGACTCTATCGGCGCCATCTATGCGGTCATCGCTCTTCCACTCTTCTAGTTATACGATGGTACGTATTACAACAGTATTAAAAGAGACGAGTAAGGTGATTTTTGTGTTTAAAATAAGATCGATATTTTAGACATGAAGGGTTTTTCTACTCGTTAAATAATGTCATCCTAAGTTTAATATTTTTGTCGGTGAACAGCAAAACGGCGCGCGAGTGAATTCGGTGTTTGGTTAACATACGAAAGATAAGGATAACGGAACATTGGTATGAAATATTTAACAAGATATTTCATTTAAATATTTTGCTAAATGTGTCAATGTAAATCAGTTAGTTACTAAGTTCTATACTTAGTACAGGAGAATTATAATAAGAAATAAATACAGACAATTATTCTGCTGTACTATAAAATATATAGCCAAGTGGTGTTTTGGCGTGTGTGTTTACGTAATAGTATTTAAATCACAATTGAAAATTATGTCCCACGCAGAGCAACAATATCTACACATGAGTGATATCATTATTTATCCAACAAGTTGTAACACAAATATTAAACAATTAAACAAATTAAAGTAACTTGTTGTGTGCTTTAAAAAAAATTGTAAAATCGATGTTATTATTAAGTCTTTACATATGAAATTGGCGTTTTATATTGCAAAGTAAAATGATTTTTTAAGGAGTTATATATGTAATTAATCAAAGTATGTACCATTGTTTCTATGCAGTTGCGCCATTTTATGGGAAGTTCATTAATTCTCTTGCTGAAAAAATTGTTAGAGCAAGAATCAATGAAATTTATGAGGGCGGTTTGAACTCCGTCATCGGAATTGAATTTTTTTCCTCCCAAGAAATTGTCCAAATCCGAACAAATGATAATCTATTGGAGCAAGGTCCGGGGAGTATGGTCGGTATAGAAGACATTCCAATCGCAGCTTCTCTAATTTTGCGACCGTCTGTTGTGCAGTGTGTGGTCCAGCGGTGTCCTGAAGTAGCAATGGGCTAGAGCAATTAATTAGTCTCGGTTGTTTAACGAATAGTTTTTCCTTTATTGCTTGCAATTCTTGACCCTACAGTTCTGAAAAAAGTAAGATCAATAAAGTATGACCACGCATAATAATTTGCAGAGTCGTCCGATTTTGATTATTCTTTATAATCAAAACCGGACGACTCTGCAAAGTGTTATGCGTGATCATACTTCATCATCATCATTTCAGCCATAGGACGTCCACTGTTGGACATAGGCCTCCCCTAATGACTTCCAAGAAGACCGGTTGGAAGCGGTGATCATACTTAAAGAAATGTGAATTGAGAAGTTCCTCCTGAGCTGCGCATCGCTTAAGAAAAATATTTCACGACCCTAAGTATCATTACTTAGGGTCATGAAATATTTTTCTTCTTCTATATTACCGCTCTGTACCTTTCTATATATTGTAAATTATTATACTTAAAAAATAATTGTCATATATTTAATGTAGAAGAATTAATTAATAATAATGAATTAATTATAATATGCTGAGCAGGTATATTGAGTATGGGCAGAAACAATTAATCTTTCAAATTTTGCCTGTTTTAGTCAAGATGAAAATTAAGACTAAACGAGGCACTGGGTTGTAACCTGGTGAATTAATGTTATGGCAATCTTCCAAAGGCTAGTGTTATGAGCTTTTAAAATCTCCGTGGTGAATTCTTGATAATTTGCTAATAAATTAATAATTATTAAGTCATTACTCTCACTCTATTCGGTTCGTATCTCTTCATTATTAAAATGTCATATGCCTTTACTCTTGCCATAAAAAATACGCTCCGTATTCAGGTTAATGAAATAGATAATAATTAATAATCCTAGAGACAATTTAACTGAGTCTTTGTATTGATAGAAACGAAAATAATCAAATGGTATTGTCATGATATGGAAAGAGACACAGTTTGACATTTGACGATCGACGATGATCGTAAACCGATAGTTACATAATTAAGTTCCGGATCAAAATATAGAAGCTGGGATAGTATAATTGTTAAGTGGAATAATTTACGTACTGAAATTGAATTTATAAGCTTATAAAGTTCATTTCGACTTCGCTGTCTATCGCAAATCATTGAGGTTTATCATCGCCTGAGGCCATTATTGGCATTAATAACCCGAGGTGAGTTGTGAGTTTCCCTCTTCAGTTAACTTTAAAATCAACTCAATTTTTTAAAGATATAAACATACGTCCTTTGGCAATCGCCTTTACAAAAATAAAATATAAAACCTACATTTTGTATGCACTGATGTACAGTCGCAATTTTTCTACATAAATGAGTATACAACATGTAGTGAAATAAACAGTTATTTATATCTCTAAGACAATATCTAAATCACTTTCGAGTTGAAACTATCTCTGGTTATCACGGAGTGTTCGGTAGAACAGGTCCGCTGTATGCGCGTACGCACGTAGGGCTCGCCGCTCGCCTGTCTCTCGGCTGCTTTCACTGCGACGCACGCGCTTTTTCTGCTAGTCAACTACATCGACACTAGATTTTTAATTAGTTTAAAAAATGTCGCGATTCGATTAATAAATCCGATTTGTTTATTACGTTAAGTTGTAAGTTAAGTTAGTAGTAGATATATTTTTTAGCCTTTACAGGACTACTTTATGAATTAGAATATCAGTATGGCGCTTTGACCCGTGAAGGATTTAATACAACAAAACACACATTTTATAAAAAAGTAAAACTTTAAAAATCAATATTATTAAAAGACTAGCCCGTGTTGCCCGCTACTTGGTAACACCTATCCAAATTAATTTAGTTTTTCGTTCCGTAAGAACCTTCTACAAAGTATTAGAAAACATAAAAAAGATCAATGAAATTGGTCAGGTCATCCTCAGTTATGGCGTGACCAAAAGAAAAACTGGAAACATCACCCATTTGATCTGGTATGTTCTGCGTGGTCGACCCCTACCAGCCGTCCCACTAACGTTCGCCTTATATACATACCTACTTGTTTTGTCATTCATTCCGCAATCATTCTATCTACGTGCTCGAACCACCTCAGCATACTCTTTTCGGATTCCTACGTCACTTCCTACACACTTTCCTACGTCCCATCTCCAGTCATACTGCTCCAGAATATCAACATTCCTCTTTCTGTCAACCAGTCTTACTCCGCACATATCTGATCGTGATCTCATCTCAGCAGCATTTATTCTTCTTTATATATTGAACTGTCAATATATTAATATTTTTCCTATTAAAAAACCTACTAAGGACTAGAACAGTAACGGTATGAAAGAGCCTATTAAATTTATAGCAATGTTTCGAGATATCATAATTTTTTTGGAAAATGCTTGCAGGAACCGTTACAAAGACATCAAAACCACATAAAACATAATTATAAATATTTATATTTGTATGCCAGGATCGACATTCCTATAATTATAGTGTATCAGGTTCGAGCAAATATAAATCTGTTTGGGTATCTAATGCCTACAACTTTTCTATCATCTGTCCAGAAACATACCGTGGTGGTCATATAATTCAGAACGATTTGTAAATACATAAATATTTAAACAAATAACTGTGACTTCTACCGATTTTTTGCGAGTCGCGTCAGGTCACATTTGCGAGTCCAGCTCTCTTGGCTAAGAAGCAAGATGCTTCTAATCGTATGGTAGGTAATAGATTAACGTGAGCTCAACAATAACTCTGTACTTACCTGACCGGTATCCGTTAACTTTGATATCGCACCGGATTGCTCATCTCAATGGTGCGAAGTATTTCACCAAGCTAGATTGTGCGAGTGGCTTCCACTTACTCTTTGTCTCACCAGTTGTAGAGTTAGGAATTCAGAGGCTTCACACTGTGCTTAAAATAAATGCTAACTGCTATAGAAATTAGCACGAACCAGGGTCTTGTACCAGTCGACGTTGATGTAAGCGATGATCACGATGATGATGTGTAAGCTTAAGTTATGATAGAAATTCGAGGTAGGAACTCTTTCGGTCCGTTTTTATTGCGTAGTCGTGGCCCAGTAGAAATCGGTGTCTCTCGAGGCAACGTGAGTAGTTCGTGAGGGCGCAAGTCATGGTCTGCAGAGACTCTAGTGTGCAGTCAGCGGGTGATGCGCACAGGCAATCTACTTAATTTATGTATACTGAGGTTTGGATCCAAGCGGATGTTTGTGAGAGCAATGCGATTGCAGTCCGGCTGAGGAACCGTGGCTTTTGAGGATTTTACTCCTTTTAGTAGAGTTTTGATATTGTCAACTGTGATATCTGGCTGTAGCTTTTGTGTAGTGGTTGTGTTTTGATGACCTTTGTTTTTTGATTATTGTTCGATTGAGTTAGTAAAGTTTGATGAAACAATAAACATAGCGTAGAGCTTTAAAGTTTGTTCACAGTGCCTTTTGCGTAAAGTAGTGTGTCAGGAATGACCGAGTGGGACATAATGCTTTCTCGTGAATTTTCTGTTACAGGTTAACCACGGGTGATGGAGTTAGTAACTCATCGTCAGGCCGGTTCGCTGGATGCGGTTTTATTCTTGTTGGAGACGTCGGCATGAGCGGACGACACTAAAACCATCGCGCATTCTATGCCGACCTAACTATTTTGTGAACTGTACCTACTGCTTATGGAACTTGTTTAATAGTTAATTTCTAAATTTCATAACTTGGCTATTTATTATGTAACTACTCGTTTCCATGTCAAATAAAATATGTGATGGTAAAATATCAAACGGTAATATGTCATGTCTGACGACATATGAATAACTAGCTTTTGCCCGCGACTTCGTCCGCGTGGTGGCGGACATCAGACATCGTAGAGTGTAGGTAATCTAATTTATGGTACCCCAGAGGCTCCAGCCATAAGACCCGGTGACGGAACACTGTGTGGTTTTAGATGGATCGAGTTCGACCTTGTTGTTTGGCCCCGCTGAGGTGACGATCCGTGGGGTTTAGATGGTAATTGAGAAGGGAAAACCCGGTTGTAGACCAAAACGATGACCACAGCCGTGAATAAACCTCAACGAATTGCCATAGACAAATTTTACATTGCTGCCGAATATTTCCGAGGATGCCCCGCGGCCCCGTTTAGAGGCGAAACGAGCGAAACACAAGTACTTGCAACTCCTGGTAAGTATATTTCACTGTAGAGGGTGGTCGGTTTGGATTCCCTGTCTATGGCAATTCATTGAGGCTAATGTCCGTGAAGGTGTTTCTTTTTCCGGAAATACCTACATGAGCGTCAAAAATCCTTTTTTTAAGTTAGGTAAAAATCGATGCGTGATGCAATCAAAGTGTATCTAAGTTTCTTACAAACTTTAAGGTTTAAGGGATAAATTTCTGAAAAAAAAACGTGACACTCTTGTTTCTAACCATTAGCTCGTATTTTGTACATTTCTAACTTCAAAAATGACAAAGTTCCATGCAAACTTTCATCCCCTATTTTGACCTTTTAAGGGCTGAATTTTCAAATTCCTTTCTTATAGAACGCCTACTTAGATACATCATGTAAGATATACGTCCCACAAATTATTATTACCTGTGTACGTAAATAATACTTAATAATATACTAAATAAATAATATAAAAATCTCAAATTTTATTATTTTTCTCTTATTTATTTATTATACCGCCATCAATTAGGAAAATCTTATATTTTAACGCCATGTATCTCACTTGTCGCACGATTGACGTCTTGACTTTTATTATCAACTTGAACCAAGCAAACACGTGTTCCCATACTAACTAGGCCACCCATTTTCAACCCCTTGGGGGTGGAAATTTCAAAAATCCTTTCTTATCGGATGCCTACGTCGTATAAGGAACACGTCCTCCAAATTTCACGTCTCTATGACCTACGGTTTAGGCTGTGCGATGATCCGTCAGTCAGTCATTCAGGACAAAGCATTTTATATGTATAGATCACATTGTTGTTGATCTGCGATATTTAAAGAGTTATAATTTCAAATTTGTTAATTCTTGTATTAAGATATTCTTTTTTACATACTACTTATTTGGTGGTTAGATTAAGTCCCAGCAAAATTAATGACAGTAAAATTGTAATGTATAACTAGAAAATAGAGATAAAATAAAATATTTCAACATTGTAATTATGACAACAATAAACATGACTCTCAATGAGCTGGCCACGTGTGCCGAAAGACCAATGGCCGTTGGAGCAAATTGGTGGAGACTGCGAATCGGTAAACGGAAGGTAGGACGCCCCCAGCCAAATGGACCGAAGACCTGAGGAAGGTAGCTGGGATGGACTGGATGTGGAAGGCAGACGACTGGGTGCTATGGCGCGCATTGGGAGAGGCCTATGTCCAGCAGTAGACTAGAATAGGCTAGTCTAATTGATTGATTGAAACATGAAGACATACATAGTTTATTTACAAAGATTCCATATCCAATTTGGCTCAAGTAGAGTGTGTGTATAGTCTATCGAATACATCGAGCACTATCTCAGCGTTATTTCAACCGATAATTCTTTAGCGGGAAAGAAATGAGCAACAAATATTTTAAAATCATAGCTAAATATCATAGCTAGGTATAAAAAAATATACTAACTTTTAAACTTCTGCGTGCCATGACATAATTTCATTATGTATTTACACGGGAATTAACGCGATCACGAAATAGGTATTACATACCTCTGAATTGCCTGACGTTTCGACCAGGTTGCACTGGCCATGGTCACAGGCTGACTGGCTCCACGCCCTCCGTCGTCGAGATCGTGAGGTAAAAGGTTGTTCATCCATCCGCATATCTTCTATATTTTCGGGTCACATACTATTTTAACAGTGTCCCCATTTTGTAAGCAAATCTATGTATCCTTATTTTGGTTTAATCCGACTGTGCATAACAGCGAGGTGGCATGTTTTTTATCACTGAATTCGACGCTGTAGATAATTTGAAACCATCTTACCGATTGAAAGTTTTGTGTTTTTTAATTTCAATCGCTTCACGTACAACTCTTGAGTAAAAGTGACGTTCCGTGGAATGGACTTGCATACGGTGAAACTCAATTCAGTGATTGCTGCTTGCTTCGAGTGCATGTTCTGCAATCGCTGGTTTGCTAATCTGTCGGTTCTTCACAGCAGCGATATGTTCTTTGACCCTTTCAGCAATAGTCCGTTTTGTTTGGCTTATATAGGAACTACCGCAGCTGCAGTTTATTTTGAAGACACCTGGAGTTTGTAACGGCAAGACATCCTTCGGTGTACTCACGATGTTTTGAACCTTTATGAATAGTGTGAATACTGTCAGAGTGGAGTATTTGTTTAACGCGGAGGCGATCTTATCCGTTACTTCTTTGACATATGGCATGTAGGCTGGTTGTCCGTTCACCTCCGGATGCTTGTATATAATTGTCGGTTGCTTCCATTTGCCATTCACCTGATACCCATTACTTTTAAATATCTCCTGAACATGATCCAGCTCACGCTCCAAATGTTCAGGGTCACAAAGATCGTATGCTCTGTTCTTGAGTGAAGTCATAACAGATTGCATGTGTCGGGGATGATGATGAAATGTGGCGTGAAGGTACCTATCCGTATGAGTAGGCTTGCGGTACACAGTGCGATACGGACTTACCTGATCTCGCGGTTACTTTGACATCTAAAATTCAGAGGTATGTTAAACCTATTTCGTGATCGCGTTAATTCCCGTGTAAATATATAATTATGAAAAAAAAATCACATAGCCATTGTATTTAAAATAGTTTTTTTTTATGAAATGGAATAAGCATTTGTCTTCCAACTCATATGATTGAAAGTGAAGATGGAGACGTAGATGGTGTACGCCTATCCAAGAGAAACCTATTCACTCTACACTTTACCGTTCCAGGATTATACAATTGACTGGAAAAAAAAAACCCTGGCAGGTCATTCCACACCTTGGCGACTCGAACCAAAAAGGAGCTGTCAAAGCGTTTAAGTCGACTTTCTGGTGTTTCGACAACGAAAAAATAGAACCCAAATCTGTCCCCGCCTTGTAGTCCGATAAAGGAATGGTGAGGGTTCAATTAATTCGAAGAGAGTTTTCGAACACTCACCAAAGTGAATTCTCTAAAAAACCGATAAGCAGGCGACTTTACGTTCAAGGTAGGGCTGCCATCCGTTCGAGTTTCCCCGGATTTGTCCTAGTTTAGAGGGCATGCGGGGAGCGTCCGGGTGGGGTTTTCAAAAATCCGGACACTGTGCCAGGGAACAATAATAATTGTTAGATGAATCGTTAATAAGCTAAAAATTTAAATGAAATCGGCGTTTTTTTTAAGGTGTCCGGGAAAGAATTTCGATTTCATGTGTCCGGATTTTTTAAAGTTTTAGTCCGGCATCAGCAATTTAAGTGATGGCAGGCAGGCCGACTAGGGAACTACATACATAGACTTGAACTGTCAAGGCTATGTATGTAGTTCCCTAGTCGTGAGCACATCGTTATTTATGAGCCTATGATACACATGGTAAGTTCGAAAGTACTCTTTTTCGCAGAAAAAAAAAATGCCTGTGTTTTGGGAGGGTTAAAATTTACAAGATTGGTATAGTCCCAATCGGACACCCGTTACAATGTAAAATTAACCCATTCAATCATGGACTCTCTCAAAGACTGGATTTATTGTAAACTTGCTCGCGCATTGGACATATATTCCTCTACAACGGTAATGTCATCGACGTAGCCAATAATGCTAGATATTAAGAGGTCATTAATATTGAGCAGGAACAAGGTTGCAGAGAGAACAGATCCCTAAGGTACCTCGGCATTAATTGCCATTAGGTCGGAAGAGCAGCCATCTAAGACGACTCGAATCGACCGTTCCCTTAGGAAATCAGATATCCAGTCGTTTTGATGTCAATATGTAAAGGGTAGCCAATGCAGAGGTATATGAACTTGGCCGTTGTTCGGTAACAATTATTATGTATAGCTATGGCAAATTCTATAAGTTCGTCGTTTTACGCTGGAGGAACATAAATGATTTACCTACACAAATTAATCTTCTATAGCGGATACAATATCTCGTTTAGTGGATAAATTTGAGGACCATGGCTTTAAAAAAAAATAAACCAGTTTCTCATACCAGAAGAGTTGTGCAGAGCGTTGGGACCATGAACGCTGTCGCAATCGCAACTTCAGTAATTTTATGCTAACCACGTTGGAAAGTAACCCAGATTGACGAAGCTTTAGTTGCCCAGATTTTTCAAAAAACATAATTCGCGTTATTGGGATAAAGGATAACCTTATTGATCTATCACCTCTGCATCCACATTGAGTTTGGTATGGAATTTGGTCAGGAGGAACAATTGATCCTACTTAAGATGCTACAGGTGCTGTTGTAACAGCGAATAGATATCGTTATCGTGAGGTGGTATTTTTTGAGACATCAGTTCGACTTGCAAACCACGTAGTTTCAACACGTTGGGGTCACATGTCATACGGCACGTGACACAATCCAAACGTTAATAATAATGATTTCAGATCAATTAATTTCAGGCAATTATAATTTTCATTACTCCCCGGATTTGACTCCTGACGTTATCTAATAGAACGTATCTATGCTGATAAGCTTATGAAACTTTAACACTTGGTAAAAAATATCCGAAATACAGTCATTTTGAAGTGTGTGAAAAAGACATGCAGTTAGAGGTGGACACTATTCCATACTCCACAGGTAAGTGTTAAGCCTAAATAAAATATTTATTGAATAAATGCCTTGTAATTTTTGTTTATAAATAGTAAGCTAATTTTGAACAGTGTAATTCCTGGATGAATGTCACCCTATGTTCTTTTCTGTATCCCTGATGTGTATACAAAATTGCATGATGATCGGTAGGGTGTTTAATGTGTGAAAACGTAACAAACAAACCAACTCTTACATTTACGATATTCCTTAGAATTTTATAAAATAAGTTGTATATATTTGGCCACCCTTATATATTTTCATTTTATAATATCATAGCAGAGAAGTACGGTACTTTATTTAGGTAAACGCCTAGTATTAAAATCACAGCAAATATTGTCGCTCTAAAAGAATGCTCCTGTATTACAGTGTAACCAATATGAGTTTTGAAAGCGTACATTTACGATGAATATAATCAAAATTCTCCATCTTCTATTTTATATAACCTCCGTTTTCGCTTCTTCTAAACGTATTATTAAGAGCCAGGGTTCGTGATTAGATGAATACACCAACTTGTTACGAAGTAGATATAATTCTTTTTTATAATTTGCAAGTAACGCAATAATCACAGTTAACAACAAAATTATCACGGATATTCGCTTTGTACTATTCGCTTTTATTCATCGTGTTAACTATTTGTATCGCAATACTTGAATGAATTTACACCGGACACCGGCGATCTTTCATACCGGTGGCCTATTTTACAGAAAGTTCGTGAACTTTCCCGAAAAATCACCTAAAAACTGTCTGATTCGACCGACCTGTCTAGAACAACGTAAAACATTTTATTAGTTCCGTTAATCGTTAACAGATAGCGCTATGCATCTCAAATTGAACATACTCGTCCCGAGCATGATTATCCACATGATAACACGCCAACCAATCCTCATGGACGATTTTGGGTGTGCCCCGTGGTCGTTTCTGTGTGAGATAAGTTACATCATTGAGTCCGGCCACTACTAGATATGATCCATTTCACCTGCAGCTTAGAAGATTTCCCTTTTCTACGAACCGGGTTATGCAGTCAGACCAGTGAATCTTCCTCAAAATTCCTGTCATTCACCTTTCGGTCGTACCGGGTTTTCATTCACTCCGACGACTGCTGACCTGATTGTCTGATGTGGTCGTATACGTCATTCATGTTACTGCTTTAGTCATTGTCATAATCGATGACGCTCTCTCATCGGGTCTCAATGTAGGCGATCGCAACAATGCTACTTATTAACAGATTGCGCCCGCGTGTCATATTAGTCTTCCACAGCAGTATGTAGAAGGCGACCAAATTTATTATTTATATTAACTCTAAAAATGGATATCAGGAGGAGGCAGGCCTACCTGCCCTTAATGTATAGATACGTAGCGGTATACGGCTTTACTCACGTGTGTATTTCAGGGATGCCCGACTAGTTTCGGTCATGATGGGAGCCCGTTATCAAGGGTAAAACGACCGGCGCAGCGTTAGTGTGGTAACGCGGTAGACTTTAATGAATATTTAAGATTATTAAGTTATTTTTTTCAAGATTTCTAAGTAGAAACCTTTAAGAATTTATACTTCTTAAGCCTCGAATTCAAGTTAATAGGGATGTTGACAAACTGCTTTTATTTTATAGCTGGGCTCTTATTTACCACAAAAAAATATTATTCTATTTAAAACAACTATTTAAACTACTTTAAAAAAAAAGGGAAAAAATATAGTTGCTTTTAAAATACCCCACTAAAACACTCACATCTGCCACATGAGTTTGATTACATCACTAACCAATATACTAACAGTGTTCCATGGAGTAGTATATGTAGGTATATAATGTAGTTAAATATTATGATACCAAATACTAACTGACGGCTGTCAGCTTGATTATCGGTTAATGATGTAATGGATCTGGGTGGTGTTTGCAATCACGTTATTATAGCTGCTCTTTAAGCTTTTTTTAAATTAAAAATGATTTGGTTATTCTAAATTTAAGAATTACTTATTTAGTACATAAATGTGTCGTTATGGTAAAAGGCCTGTTATCAACGCACAAGTGTCACCACTATTGTTTAGCACCGGTAACCTCATAAAAGCAGGTGGGCCTAGTAGTGACTATGGCCCGGCATGTGTCTTCTCGAACCAAACTTATGCTTACAGCATGAACTGGTATAAAAATCGTTCTGTTTAAGTGGTTAGTGCCATCTAGCTACAAAAGCAAATAATAATAGGTAAAGTAGCTCAACTATGATGTTTTATGCGTACTATAAGTACTTTAGATTTCTCCACATTGGTTCAGATACTTCTGGTAACATACTTAATTATACGATAAATGTTATTACCATAAGTTACCAAAGAAATACTCCAATTGATTTAGCATGAAGGCATCGAAAAGGTATCGAAAATTCTCCACTCATCTGCGGTTTGTCAACCTAAACGACGATAATAGCCAAGGATTAACCACAACTAATCAAGAAACAAGAGAAAATATATTTTTTAGTTTTCTTAGTGGGAGCATTTCAAAAAGTCATTAAACCTTAACGCCAAACACTCAGCGACATCTACATACTGTAGATAGAACCAACTTGAAATGAATATAAGTTCTACAACGTCACCATAGAATGCGCTATAATAAACTTTAAAAAAAAATTACGAACAAATAGCAACAAGACAATCACTGTAAGCGTTTAAAGTTTAATTTCTACATCATTCTGTTTTCATTTTATTTTTTCAGTTAATCGCTTATCTGCAAAGTTACGAACAGCTTTTATTTTTGATAGAAATACATTATCTGTACTAAACATTTTATTAAAAGAATAAATTAAATAATAGCAGAATAAACCGAAGAAACAGAATAGAAGGATAAATCCCAACAAATCAAGAAAATTATAGAAAAAAATATTTTTCGTTTACTTATTACGAACAATAAAATTCCATCAAGAACATAAATCAAATAGGGCCATTGAAAATAGTAGATTATTCTCATGTGAATATGTTGCCAAGCGATGGCCAAGTCAATCTATTTATATAAGAAATAAATGTTGATGGTTAACTAATTAGGTAACAATTAGATCTCATCACATTTTGCGGTAGAAAAACTGCGTTGCGGGACTCTTTTTACATGTTATGTTTATCACGGGATCTCACTTCTTTTTGTGGGTAGGTATATTAAAGGTAACATCGTTCGTCTGTGAATTACTGTACCTACAAATACCTACTAGTTACCTAGTTGCCTATTGTGGTCGAGTAAGTGCCCAAAATTGTATAAACTGGAAAAATAATTTTGTAATTACATATCAATTATATAGGAATACAAAGTTATTTATGTAGTTTGTATATCGGGTAAACAGGACTGGAATTGCGTTATGTTTAAGTTTTCACTTGCTTTATTATGTTGAACGCTAACTGTGTTTAAAACTTCAAGCTTGTGTGCCTGCTAGAAGTACCTTAGAATTTTGATGAACGGTGAATGAGTGAGTCAGTATCAAAATTAAGAAATTTGACTTGCAATCGTTTTTAAAGTACAGATTCAAATTGAATAAAATTTTGACATTCATCTTGTTGTATTATGGTCAATTTAGGCGTCTAGCTTTATCCGGGGGGGTCGAACACTTCCTGAATTTCTGAACGTCCGGCTTTCGAAGGCACAGCTGTGCCTTTGTACTTTTTTTGTTCGACTTTGCAGGGGCACTGCCATGTCCCCAGATAGTCATTAAAGTTAAACGCCCAACACTTAGCGACATCTATACATCAAGCATAGCACCAACATAAATTCAATAGTTCCATAACGTCACGGTAGAATGCGCTCTAACAATTTTTTAAAGAATTTTATGAACCAATAATATATTCTGTGGAGTCTTAGTCAGTACCGTCTTTAAGAAAGGAGTGTATTGGTTTTTAAAGGGTCAGCAACGCGCATGCGAGTCCTCTGAGTAACCGCTTACCCTCAGGTGGGCCGTATGCTTGTTTGCCACTGACGTAGTATAAAAAAGCTTTAGTGATAAGATTTTCTTTGATGCTACAGAGCCCTTCATGTGGAGTTCGAATCATGCTTAGCTGATTTATTATGATGACCATATTTTGTCGAAGTAACATGCAAGGTGTTTAGGTTGCTCAATATTATCGAATTTAAAAGTGGCTTTCATATGCTCTGAAAAGTCATGAATCTCCTAGTGAAAGGTTTAGCATTTTCGGAGTTTAGTACCGACAAACAGTTCTATGGTTTTTTAAATTACTAGGGAACCATAAATATTTTCAAATTCAAAAGTAGCCTAAAATATGCTCTAAAACGTCCTAAATCTGCTAGTGAAAGTCCCAGCAAAATCAGCAAAGATGTTTTGGCGATTAGCCCAGCTAAGTAGACAGACAGACAAAAAAAATTATAGGCCGGTTTTGGCTTTGACAAATGACCCTATGAGCGTAAAAAAAATTTACTATACTGCCTGGTTTACCGATATGAGCTACGGTTGTGTAAAAATTTGCTGGCGGCATAGCTTGCAAACTCTTTGACTCTTTGCAAATAGATTGCCTGAATTTATAACTTACCTGCAGTTTCGAGTGTTGTGTTCTGTATGTTCCATATTACCGTGACTATGTTTAGCTATAAAAAACATTTGCAACTAAACGTAACCATTATCTTATCTGTGGTTACGGTAATAACCGGGATTGGGGATATACCTATGTACACGATATAACCATCTGTATCTATTAATTTTATACCGATTGAAGCGCCATCCAGTATAATGGGCAGTCAAACGACAACTCTCCTTCTTCCAGTTTATTACGCCTTAGTGTACTAGTGGCCATCGGAATCAATAAATAAGTAAAAAAAAAATTAAATAACCGACTTCAAAGAAAGGATGTCATTGATTAACGTTGATTGCAGCGGCCATACTAAGACAATCGGCTTAGTCTTTCGACCGGGAACACCCAAATACTCCGAAATATTTAATTCCGAATTTCGATGTTCCGATTTTCAAATGTCCGAATTTCATAACACCTAAGAATCATAATGTCTATTATTAAAAATCACGAATTTTATTTTACCGAAAGTCGATATTGCGATTTGTTAGTTTTCCGATTTTCATACGTTCGAAGAATCAAATTCTCGGAAGGTTCTCGGTCCGAAAACCTACATTCCGATTTTCAATACTTCGAATAAACTAAACCGTCAACATGTTGTGCCAAAAAATTTAGTAACAGAAACGAATCGCTGCAAAACCGACTTCACGCAGTCTTGTCTGCCCTACCCTAGAGTGTAATTTAAGCCCGCGTAGGCGCGGAGGGGTGGGGCGGCCCGCGAGCTGAGGAGCAGGTGGTTTCAAGGCCCGCCGCCGCGGCTGAGGCTGGCCGGCGAAGCCGGCCAGTAAGCCGAAGGTGCGGTGGTGAGCCTTGAAACCATCTGCGACGATAAGCTCGCGTGGGGCCGCCCAAACCCCGCAGCGCCGGAGCCGTGACAGAAACAATGCTTGCTGCATGCATGCCTGCTTGAATGCTGCATGCCTGCTTGCATGTTGCATGCCTGCTTGCATGCTGCATATTTTTGATGTTTCGAATTATCATTAAGTCGGACTTTTTATTATTCGATCTATTGAAATTCGGTATTTTTAAAATAGTAATTATAAACGTTAGGAATATTAAAATGTAGGATTTATAAAAATAGGAGTAATGATAAGTCGGAGTTCTTATATTCGGAATTTTGAACCATTCGGAATTATGAATATCGGTATTTTGAAATTCGTGTTTGTGACTTTCGGAATAAAGTTTTTCGTATTTATGTAGTGTACCCCTTTCGACCATTTGCGTCTGAGCCTCAGCTGCGAGACCTTGGCGTTGCCTTTCGCGTTTCTCGTCAAGCCTCATTTTGCGAACAATGGTAGTTTCTATTCGTGCTCTGACACAGGTGTTAACCGGATACGGCTGATTTGAAAAAAAAAAAACCGGGAGCCAAGGTTTGCGTGCCACCACAGCCCAGGCTATCGTGAATACAATGCACTCCACAATCTAGTGAAGTGCGGGTGCATAGGGCGCTAAGACCCACAGCATTGTGACAACTATTTCTGCGAGAAACCATGCTTCAGACCATATTTTTGTCTATTTGACTTGACTTTGATTTGGCAGAAAATATAGAGCTGCCATTTATATCCAAATTAAATTAATGTTGAGGCCACATGTTTAACCGACGGAATGTTTAAAGATTATTTAGATAGATGGATATACTTTAGTGCACACCAAATATTACAGAAGCAGTCAGTTGGATACAATAGTCTGTAACAGTGTGACAATGGGCGGTCAAACCGCAGGCTGCGATTTCTTCCAGACAACCTTAAATTATCCTAAAAAGGTAATGGGCAGATTAGGTACTTGTCGGTTTTGTCTTTTGGTTATTTAAGTGAAGAACTAAGAGTCACACATACGGAATTATTTATTTATCCCTTGATATATTATAGCGACAAATGCGGGAACGCGACTGATTTAAAGTCACATATCTTCATTTTATAAAATTTCTTAAAATTGCTTGAAATCGTTTTTTTACACTAAAAGTTATAGAACAATACAATGTCACCGCAACAATAGGTTGTTTTGTTGAAAGTAAAATTATTATAACAATAAATAACAAATAATACCGTGTTGCAAATAGTTAAGATCGCTATCTGGGGTGTCGATCTATATTTGTGAGAAGAAATCGGATAAACAAACTCACAGCCAATCTTTTAAATCACCCGATAGTTAAACTGGGACCAGTGTCGTATTTACCCATACAAAAAATCATAGGCAGATCATGTTCTAAATAGTGCTAAGCAATACTCCCAAATTGTATAAATAAATATTATGTGTGTTAGTTACCTATACTAATATTATAAAGCTGAAGAGTCTGTTTGTTTGATTTGATTTAACGCGCTAATCTCAGGAACTACTAGTTCGAATTGAAAAATTCTTTTTGTGTTGGATAGTCCATTTATTGATGAAGGCTATAAAGCTAATATAACACTACGCTACAAGAAATGGGAGCGGAGTATCAATGAAAAATGTTGCAAAAACGGGATAAATTGTATTTATTGCTTTTCGAAGTATTCTCCGCGAAATTTGACACATTTTCCATACGATGGAACCAATCATTGAAGCAACCATTCCATTCGGAAGTTGGGGTCTCCAAAATGGCCGTTTTGTAGGCGTCCACAGCTTCTTCAGGTGATGAAAATCTCTGACCACGCAATTTATTCTTTATTTTAGGGAAAGTATAAAAATCATTAGGGCTTAGGTCGGGACTGTACGGCGGATGGTCTAATAATTCTATGTTTTCTTGCTCTAAAAACTCTTTTGTTCTGTGCGCGTTTGTCATTGTCACTCGCATTGTCATGATGGAGGATGATGCGGCGGTTGCAGTTCTCTTTACGGAGTTCGGAAACGACCTGTGTGAAACAAATGCTAGCATAGCATTCTGTATTAACCGTTCTTTGTTCCTCAAGAGGAATAGTCGCAACATGGCCGGTTTTGGAGACAGACGTGGCCACCATTTTTTTTGCAACACTCCGTGAACGAACAATTTTAGTTGGCTTTAACTCATTTTCGAATACCCAAACTCGTGACTGGTTTTTTGTTTCGGGTTCGTACGCGTATATCCAGGATTCGTCATCTGATACAATGTTGTATACAGCATTTGAGGATACTGCGTGGAATCTTTCGAGAGTTGTGACGCACCAAGTAACGCGAGCCGCTTTTTGCTCTTCACAGAGCAAATGCGGTATCCAGACAACTTTTTTACACCTAATTGTTCATGCAAGATTATTTGTATTTGACTCATGCTAATGTCTAAATTTGCCTGAATTTCGCGGTATGTCACATGTCGATCTTCCTCAATCAGCTTACGCACAGCATTAATGTTTTCTTGGGTGACTGCAGTTTTTGGACGACCTTGACGGGCATCACACTGAGCTTGACACGTCCACGTTGAAATTCAGCAAACCAGCGATAAATTGTGGTTTTGGATGGGGCTTCATCACCAAATGCAGAAAGCATCCGGTCAACACACTGTTTTTGTGTTAAACCGAAAGTCATAATAAATCATCGGCCTTGAATTTTCTCGAGTCAATTCCATTTTCTCAACGACTAAACAAGTTTGAGAAGACCTTGTGAGAAGACCGAGAATCTTTCGGATTTTAAAACCAAGGAGTTTTCAATTAAAAAGATTTTAATATGATAGGAATAGTGGAAATATTCCATTCCCGATACTTTTAGTGCAGCCTGTGTACCATGCCGTGCGGCTCAGACGCGTGGTCGGCTCTCTACGAAAGGTTTGTGTTCAGCGAACTGCTTTTTAAGATCAGGTTGCGGAGAAAACCAGTAGATAATTTCTTCTACCACAATAAAATAAGACTAAAAATATCGTGTACGCAGAAGTATTTTAAAATAATTACTACAAAAATACTAGTAATTATATAAATACCTACAGAAAATTATTACATACCCACATTTTATAAGACCCCACTACCAAGCGTTCCTTTAGTATTCCTGTTCCCGTGTCATGAGATGCTGGCGTTTCATGGAATTTTACCAGCCTACACAGTGCCAACACATGACAAAACCTGTCTTGATCATGTTTTGTTGAAGACAAAATTAGATTTCCACTGCCAGATTTTACCAACTACTACTACGAAACTGCTAACACTGCGCAACTGTTTTCCATTTATTCTCTCCAGCTAAGAGTGCTTGGCGACGGTCTGAACCTGTGACTCCTCACCCACAAGTCCGAAGCCTTAACCAGTACGCTACCGGCGGGCACTACTTTTAATGTAATTGATATACATTACTTTTACCAATATTATTACAATTCATCTCTTCAATATTGCTCTAATCATAGTTTTTTTTAACATAATATTGACATTTAATTTCTCAATAACCCAAGTTCTGTTACAATATACGTTTACTAGCAAACGCAGCCGGTAGCAGAAACTTCTTCAACAATCATCATCATATTTCAACCAATTTACACAAAACCTTAACAAATTATATACCTAAACCTTCCTCATGAATCTCTCTATCTACTGATGGAAACCGCATGAAAATCCATTCAATAGTTTTAGAGTTTATCGCGAACAGACAGACAGACGCGGTGGGGGGTCTTTGTTTTATAATATACGTTTATATTTCAGATAATACTCAATGCAGGCTTAATAACGCAGTTTATACATATTTGACATAGCGAAAAAAAGTGTGAAACTGATTTTCATACTGAAAAGGGCAGTCTTTTTTAGTACAGTATCCTATTCCTGTAATCATTCCAATGATAATAATTGTAACTGCCCAAAACTTCAAAACACGTCTTCGATTAAATATCTGGGAATAATAATTGATGACAAATTAAATTTTCATGGTCATATTGATATACTAGCTGCTAGAACACGCAAACTGATTATTATCTTTAAAACTTTACTACATGTAGCAGATATAAAACTTTCAAACTCCGTATATTTAGCTTTGTGTCCATCAGTGCTGACCTATGGCATAACAGTGTGGGGAGGCTCTTCTAAAACACATTTTCTAAAAATTTAAAGAGCACAAAGGGCCATCTTAAAGATCGGCTACTTTTTACCACACTCTCACCCTACCACCGATTTATATGTAAAATCGGAGGTACTTACTGTCTGACAATTGTTTATCTTTCTCACGGGCCTAAGAAAACATTCTATCTTAGTGTATGAACCCGAAAAAATAAATAATTTACGACGAAAAGACAGGGTGTGCGAAATAAATAAATTTAGTACTAACTTTTCACATCGCTTCTTTTGTTATTTAGGAAGTAGCTTGTATAATACGCTTAACCGAATACTGTCAATATATCCACTATCAAAAGAAAAGTGCAAAATTGTGATTAAGGAATGGCTATAAAAGTTTAATTATTTGGGTACAGGAAATTGATTCCATTAATAAGAAATGTTAATAAATTAACAAATGTATGCACGAACACAAACACACACACACATACAGAGGAGGAATATTAGACTGATGTTTTTATGTTTATTGTTATTTTAACGCATTTTATGATCAACTATTAGTGTAAAGTAAAAACTGTATATTTGTAATGTAATAGTTAGCAACTAATATCATAAAAACTTGTATTCTCTTGTACGGTGGGAAGAGGAACTGGTGATCTGTACACACATAGGGTTACACACCGGGTTAAACATATTTCAGACACCAGCTCCCCACAATCAACACTGTCTAAAATATTTATATTTTGCCAGTTCTTGAAGTTTAAATACTAATGAAATAGAGGAGGAGTGAAGAGAAATAAATAAAATTATTATTATATTTGTAGTCAATCTATTCTCTTTTCTTTTCTTTGAGATGTGCTATGAAGATTATATTAAGATTGCAATTAAAAACAAGGCAGGTGGGTGACTAAAGTGTGTTTTTTAAAATCCTATTAAAAATTCACTGTTTTTCACAAGGTTACTTACAAGGTAAAATACATCAAATTGATGCCTTTCTGTGTTCCGAAAAATCACGTGGACGATTGTTAATTTTGTGTTGTGTCTGTGATGGGTTTCTTAAAAAATTAAAAGACTTGGTGAAATAAGTTAACATGCACATCAAACTTAACTTTGTAAAGATTTTTGTGACAGGAATTTTCTTTCAAAAAGCAAAATTTCCTTGGCTAAGTTTTATAGAGCTAATATAAGACAATTAATCCATGATCACGATTTTTATCTATCCTCAGTTCCATGGAAAATATGCTTAGATGGAAAGCCATGTTACACATATTTAGGAAATATGTGTAACGTAGACAAAAGTGTCTACGTTACACATATTTTCTCGGCAATCACATAGTTATCAGGTTCACGGCTCATTTTAAATCGGAATCAGTCATAGTCGCAGACTACTTAGTCATTGCGACTACTGACTATAATAAATAAGGACACTCGTTTGAACAAGAAAGTTTTTTAATATAAAATTAAAGAAAATGTCACTTCTTTGTACAAATTTTAATAAAATCAATAAGTGTTTTTCACTACTAAATCTGATGTGATGTAACAATTTTATTTATACATCTCCATTAGCTTTCAGGTGAAGTTTTATTTTTAATGATTTTAACTCAAATATCTCCATGATTAAGATAATTAAATAATAATAAAAGTTTCTATTATTTCGCCTACTAACTTTAGATTATTTGACTACATTATTTTTAAGTGTTATCTATATATATATATATATATATATATATATATATATATATATAATCCTTTGTCCTGAATGAAGGATCAACGCACAGCCTAAACCGTATGTCATAGAGACGTGAAATTTAGAGGACATATTCATTATATGATGTATGGTATATGTATATCTTATCGGATACATATTCATTTTATGCATCCGATAAGAAAGGATTTTTGAAAATTCCACCACCAAGAAGTTGAAAAGGGGTTGCAAAGTTTGTATGGGAACCTGTGTTTGCTTGACCTGATCAACTGCAAAAGGGAGACAATGTTGAGTGTCAAGTTGACAATAAAAGTCAAGACGTCAATCATACAAATTAAATATTAATACAAGTCTGGTTTTAATAACAAAAACTATTTTTTTAATGTGATATAACAATCACATTAAAATAGTTCTAAATTTAATAAAAAACGAGTTAATAGACATTATTAGGATTAGTTATACGAGTTAGCGACACGTCATTGGTTCGCCTGAAAATTGGCGTGCTGTGGTAGGGTGACAAAAAGGCTAGGCGTGCATTATAAATTTGATTATATTCGAGGTACGAACAATATCGTGGCTACTTTTATTTAGGAAATATGATAGTTTATAGCAAAAGCGTTATAGTGATGTTGTTGCAAAACAGTACCTAAATAAGGTACCAGCTTTAAAAGTGTATACCATGTTACTACGTCATAAAATAATTTTTTTGAAGTCAACCTCAGTGATGTTGCTAATTTCTGTCAAGAGGTTCTAACTACTGGATATGCTAAGAGAGGATATCGAGTAGAAAAAAGGGCATTGACAGCCTTTACGACATCGAAGTTTCATAGGAAAAAAATGCTATCGATGTCGATCAATAAAATTAAGTATATGTAATTAAAATTTATAAATGTATAATAATATATTATAGTATAGTAAATACCAAAATGCATAAGTATGAAAAACTAATCCATATATATAAAAATCAATGCCACTTTTCGTTGTAATTTTACAACTAAGAACGGGCTCACCTATCCAAACCAAATGTTTAGGCTTTGTTCGGACTATTTAGTAGATGGTTTATGTGAAGTTTGCACAAAAAAGGAAACTTAACGAGGGACTTACGCGGGTGAAACCGCGGGGCGCAGCTAGTAAAATTTAAATTAAACAAGCACATACACCACAACAAACATTACAATACTGTCATGGTCAAGTCAACCGGTAAAACGTAAATTTCATATACTCTTAGATGAAATTCACGTATTACCGGTTGATTTACTCATTCGGTAAAACGTGACTTTCATAAAATCTATACGAATAAAAATGATACATTTAAAAAGTCTCATCCGCCACGGTGTTTTACAAAGCAGAGCTTTTACTTTTAACTTTCATGGGCATCATCAAGTATTATTGGTTTGAATTTGAAGTTTTCTCTCAAATGTTTCATTTGAATTTAGCGACAGCTTATACGTTACTTCAGGTCACGAATCCCAAATCCAGGATTCAATGAAAAAAGAATAAAGTAAATAAGTATTTGGTCTCGTTCAGCTTTATATTTATAATAGTACTAGCTTTTGCCCGCGACTTCGTCTGCGTGGTTTCACCCCCGTTATTCTTCATCATCATCATCAGCCTATCGCCACTGCTGGATGAAGGTCTCCCCCAAGGAGCGCTAACTATCCCGGTCTTGGGCAGTCCGAATCCATCCGCTGCCAGCCACTTTCTTCAAGTCGTCGGTCCATCGTGCTCGTTATTAGCATTATTTATTTATCATCTGTCTACCCTCCTCTCAATTTTACTTGGAGTCGGCGCATTATGTTGTTGTTTCCCTGTATTACCTATCTAATTATAATGTATATTTTTATAGGTATCATTTACTAGTTTTAAGCCTAACATGTTTTGATTCCCACATCAAAACTACCCATTAGATTATTATATTTCTGGTCATTATTTTCCCGACCCAAGGTTGCCTGGAAGAAATTGCTTTTAGCCATAAGGCCGCCCTTTGTACATATCAATTTTTGTAAACTTACTTTAAGCTATATTTACTGGTGTACAATAAAGTTTATTCTATTCTATTACATTTTTACTCTTTCCATTCGTAACTTCTCTGTTTACTCTGCCATGTCCTCTTTCTCTAGTATTCTTTACTAGCCGTCCCCCGTAGTTTCACCTGCGTCTACTAAAGGTCATAGCGTGATGTTACGTAGCCTACAATCTTCCTCGGTGAATACTCTATCTAATACAAAAACAATTTTTCGAATCGGACTGGTGGTACCAGAGATAAACGAGTTTAAACAAACAATCAAACAAAAATAGCCGTGGTCATAGGCTGACTGGGGTTTGGGGTTATTTGTTCGATTGTGCAACCTGGTCGATACGTCTGGCAATTCAGAGGTATGTAAAGTGGTCCCTAGACGATCATATCATGCGGCATGATCGTCTACGTGCTGCCATGCTTGCGTGACCGTTTAATTGTATTGATTGATGCGAATGGCATGTAAACTACGTGCATGACATGCAAACTACGTGCATGACATGCAAACTACGTGCATGACATGCAAACTACGTGCATGACATGCAAACTACGTGCATGACATGCAAACTACGTGCATGACATACAAAATACGTGCATGACATGCAAAACAAGTGCTGGCAGTTGATTGACAATTCCTTTTACTTTTATATTTATAAATTTATTTATTTATAAATCTGCCTTTGACAAAGACATTTCTATACCAGCGCAGAAGACCTATTCACTGCTGCTACTGACTGAATAAAATGATTATACCAAACGAATTATCATGCTGCATGATAGACTCTCAATAGGTCCTTTCATACTTCCTGCCCCATAGGCCCCATTTATCGTCAGTTCTCTGAATCCGAGTGCACTGGAGAACAGAGATGCTTCATATACTTAAAAGCTCGGCACTGTGTGAGCACTCGAGCGACTTTACGACCGCTTTTAAAAAAGGCTGATATCTCGCCCGATCTTTGTCCTAATCGATCCAGATCTAAGAGGACAAACACCGGGTAAGTAACATATTTAACGCCATGTATGCTTAGAAAATAAATTAGGAACTGCGAAAGTATTACACAATAAATAGTCGTAATAAATTTACAAAGTTAACAATAACACCAATATGTTTGAAACAATATTACCAAGAGGTACGCGGAATTGAGAGCGTACGTCCAGCTCCACGGCCCAATTCGAACTGCGCTCCACACAGTCCACACTCGCGCCGGTTGCTTTATATAGGCATTGATCGCTCCAACTACCCTCTACTACAAATAGCGAAACTAGTTCCGGTGCTGATGTCGCTCGCAAGCCCACACGGACTAAGCAGTCTCCTCTGTGGTTAAGCGCCTTTAATAAATCATAATGTAAATAGTTCAACAAAATCAACCAAATATGTTACACAAATCAAATCACATTATAAAAACATAGGTGTGACAATATGGGCGCGCCGTCATGTATATATATATATAATTATATGTCATGTCATGTCATGTCATCTGTCCAAATAACTAAATTAGCGCAGAATCCAAATCCCACTCAAACTTTTCTATTTTTGAAGTGAAAACTTCTTTAGCGGACTGGGCACTTTTTAAGATGGGTAAAAAATGTTAATCTCGCATCAGATTTCAGGGTCACGTGGACCCTGATTGAAAATGTATGGAAAATGTGTCCGACTGTAATATATTTACAAAAATATATTTTTTTATGACGAGATCGAAAATTCTTAAGACGGAGGTGAGGTTCTTATATTTACAAATACAGCGTCAGAGAGACATGGAGATGAGGGAGGGAGGTCGGAAGGGGTGGAGGGAGAGTGGCGCAAGTGGGGCGAGTGGAAGTAGGGAATTTAGGGAGGGAGAGTGGGAGAGTGGGGAGTGTGGGGGCAAGTGGGGCTAGTTTGGCAAGTGGGGCGAGTGGGGAGAGTGAGAGTAGAGAATCTAGGGAGGGAGAGTGGGGCGAGTGGGGAGAGTGGGACGAGTGGGGTGAATGGGGCGAGTGGGGCGACTAGGGAGAGTTTGAGGGGAATCTAGGGAGGGACAGTGGGAGAGTGGGAGAGTGGGTCGAGTGGGGAGAGTGAGACGAATGGGGCGAGTGGGTCAAGTGGGGTAAGTGGGTCGAGTGGGGCGAGTGGGAGTAGGGCATCTAGGGAGGGAGAGTGGGAGAGTGGGGCGAGTGAGTAGAGTGGGGGGAGTAGGGCGAGTGGGTAGAGTGGGGAGAGTGGGATAGTAAGAGAGGGGGAGGGAGGAAGGGAGAGTGGGGAGAGTGAGTGAGTGAGAGAGTATTGTGACGTTTTAAGTTCGTCGTATCGTTTAAGTTTGCACTTCTGTCGGCAGTCCCATGACTGCCACTCTGTTTTTTTTTTTTATTGGGCTACTGGCAGCTGCTTCCCAATTAAACTATTTATTAAACGATATTATAGCATTAGTAATCTTATCAGGACAATGTTAAAATAAAAATCATCTATATTCATAATCCTCAGAGCTAAATATACATTTACCTACGTCGCACAGTGGGACGATTGTATGGAGAAAGGGCGAAATTAATAACTCAATAAATATTGAAAAAGGAATTGCTTTTAAATTTATAACAGTCACAATATTAAACTATCTTTATATAAAAAGTAGAATAACACATTATTTATAAATATTTTGAACATAAAAAGAAATAAAAGAACGAAAATTATTTTACATTATTCCTCCTGAGATTCAGTGTCGCTGAGATTTAACTGGGCAGGTAAATTAAAAGAGTAAGAGGTTTCTTCAGATTCTGACAATTGCAGATATTCACTTATATCTAAGTTTTTATGCGTAAATTTATTTCTATTGATTTTCCTAATGGTAGATATAAAGGAATCAGATGTAATGAGCATAACATTAATTAAATCTTTGTTACTATATAATCGTGATGATTTTCTCGTATGAGATAAGCGATTTTTTCGAAATTCTTTGTGTCTTGCTTCTAAAGCTTCTTCAGACAAGATTCAAGGATGATGGAGATCCTTCAAAAAGATTTCAGGCAAATCAAAAGATGATATTATATCTGGACCATGAATCAATAGTTTATGCATGCTACTTGGCATACAATACCACTCATAATTTTCTAGATAAAGTTGTTTTGTATTATTAATTAGAATTTTGAAATTTTCCATATTTATTTTTTCTCCACTAGCAATCACTCTCAAAATTATATTCAAATTATTTATTAAATTCTCATTAACCCCTGTTAAGTTTGATGATAAGTTGGTATTACTAAAAAAAGTTCGAGCGGTATTGCCATCGTTTGTTGTACCATAACCTGGCTTTGGAATATCAACATTCAACCCTATTTGGGACTTGAATGCCGCTTGGATAGCTCTTTTTCTTTCGAGAAATTCAGGTTTTTTTTCAGCCTTAATTTGCCACGCTTTAAAAGGAAGTCTGTAACTAACATTCAAGATACATTGAAAGCATCTGATCCACAAATGTAACGAGGAGAGACCAAACTTGTAATGGTCCGAATTTGATGGCCGCTGACTAACGGAAGGCAAATTCATCTCAGTTGGTTTTGAACCACATATGTAACAATTTTGGGCTGCATTAGCACGAGACAGTATATTAATTGCACTTCCATCTAACATGGTGAATAGCATTTCAAACTTAATTTTTATACTTAATCCAGTGGGTAAAATTGTAGTGTAATCTTCAAGTTCATTAATACTGGCGTTCATCCTAGCTTCTTCTGTTATAATCACATCCTCATTTTACTTTTATAAAATCTAATTTTACGGGCCTATAGAATAACGTTGAACCTGTTTTAGGATTTATCCAAACATCGTTTTTGGTGACTTTGTTAATCAGCTTCAAAGGTACCGAAGCATTAGCAAACAAAAAACTATCAGTATTTCTTGCATCCTCGAATATTTGTTTGTAATTACTATGTCCACTACTCCCGTCAAAGCCCCATTTGCAAATTAAAGTGAACACTTCATTTTGGGTAAATATAACTGACTTATTCAATAATATATTTATAATACTTTGAGCAGTTTTATTTAAAAGCGACTGTAAGTTCGTTTCCATTGTAGTTTCTGTTATTACAATATTTTCAGGAACAAGGCCGTCTTTGAATTGTTTTAGTTTGTAGTAACTAGGAAAACAGTCTAGGTGCAGTGTGTTCACCACTGATCTTAATATACTATACTTCCTCTTTGATAAATCTAAGTCTAAATATAATGCCAGGGTTTGCTGAATAGTTAAAGATTTTTCCTGTTTTGATGGGGACCCTGACAGGCACATAGATAAATCAGTTGCGAAACGTAGTTCTTCTGTACTTTTGCTCTGTACCAACTCTTGAACATGAAGTCTTTTTACTTTTCTACTACATTCTTCAAATTGTTTTTGAGGCCTACCCCTGCTGGTGCTTGGGACACATGGTATAGCTATTGCAGATAAATAAGATTGTACGTCTTTAGGAAGACACAAGTTCTTTTGTAGCCACGCATCATTTCTCTTATGAAATACTTCACGTTTCCGAGAACTTGCTTTCCATTTACAAACAATCTCAAAGAATAAAATGCCGACAGTTTCAATATTTTTTGGCGAATATTGTCTGGACATTCGTTTATATGCAATAGTTCTTGTATTTCATTCGCCACTAAAACTTTTTTTCTTTTTTAGGACTCAGAAGCCAAGTTTCGAAAAGGTCTTTATTTTTAATAGGTTGACTTGATCCTAAAAAATGCAAAAAATTATCAGGTCTGCCAGTTTCCGCGAAAAAAATTACTGTCAAGTAACAGTAGACAAGTAACTGAACTCGAAATAATAACATTTCCAGAAAGGGTTTTTGATGTATTTTTTAAAACTCTCGTCAAAGTAGAAAAAATCGTTTCATTAAGTATCTAACTTAACATCATCTGTTACGAACTTCTAAATCGTGATATTATATTACTGTATATTACTTACGATCAGTTACGTCTTCCATAGTAAAATTCAAAACTTAGAACAATACAGCTTACAATAAGAACTTCGTAATTATTAGTGTTTAGATGCACTTATTAACGTAGCGAATGACAAGATATTTACATGACAAACTACACTGAGTGATAACTCATTAACCAGGAGGGTTATATCCATTATTTAATGTTATTTATAGAGGGTATTACCTATATTTTAAATATACCTCCCTTTAGGTTGATTTTTTTATTTTTATGTATGGGACGTGCCACTGTGGCGTCGTGACTAGAATATTTTATTTTCTGATGTCGATTTCCTGGTACTTTAAATTAGATCATCTAGTCCGTGCTGTATAACTTTACATAGTGAACATCATGAAATGAGTAAAAAAAACCGTACATGTAATTTAAGATTGTTGACCTACTGCAAAAAACTTTTTTACAAAAAATGAACCTGACGAAAGAGGAACGGAACTAAAGGCACCGACTCAAAATTATTTAGGAGTAGTCAAGAAGTAAGTCTAACAAGTTTTTATTTCCGCATTTCAGTTCCTTTCTTCTTTCATCGGTTTAATTTCTTGTTAACAAGTTTTTTGTTTTCTGCATCCATCATCAAATCAACTACAGGTCTCTGCCATGTTGTAGTGTCATTAGAACCACATGATGTGTGCTAAGTTTCAATAAAATCGGTTGACAGGTGTGAAGTCAATGGGTCAACAATCATTGGTCCCCTATTTTTTTACCATTAGAGTTGAAATTTTTATTTGAAATTTAAACGGGACCAACTTCGACATATATTATTTATTTATCTAATGATTTTCGATGAAGCACGTGTCCTGACGCGAGTTTAACATTTTTTACCCATTTGGTCCCTCATAGATTTCTGAGCCAGTTTGCTTGATTTCTTGTCGAATGCGTCTGTGTAACAGATTGTCTGTATAGCAAGGCACTCAGATTTAACATCATACGTACGTCCATCTCGGGGATCAATTCTCTAAAAAATTTGCCCCTTTTTTCGAAAGAAAAACTTAACTTGGCAGTTCTAAAAATACTCTCCCGTAAATCGATTTACGACAAAGTCAACTTTTCAACAACAATATATAAGTTCGTAATCACAAAAAAAAAATTATGTAATACAACAACAAATTACCGACATTCGGATTTTTCCCTTTACTTGTGCTGTGAGACCTTGCTTTTTACCAATTTAATGGTCCTAGGGCAATGGGAAGTACCCAGTAGTGGTATAGGTTTTGATTTCCTGCGAAATGTTCAAATTTGGTTAAATCTTTATTTTTTTTACAGTTTTTAAGGGACCGCAGACATAAGTATTTGATGTTAGTTTCAAATTGATGCCTCCACGGATTTCTTAGAATAAGGGTCTTGACAGACAGATAGAGAGACAAACAGACAAACGGATGGACAACAAAGTGATCGTATTCTGGGGCGGGGGTTCCTTTTTTCGTTTTGAGGCACGGAACCCTGAACAATGATGACTGGTTTAAATTATCACAGGGTACTTAGTCAACTGCTACAAAAAAATCTAAACACATTTACATTCATGACGTCAAGCCGTATATTGACAATTCAAGAAGCGAAAACTCATACGAACTTATTTATTAATAGGTCAAGGCACAATAAATTCAATCTATATTAATAGTGTCAGCACTGAGGAAGTAGAAATATGTATTGTGTTATTTAGTATTTGCTTATTAACTTAATACTTACTATGTAGTTTTATAGTATTTGTAACATAAAATCTTATTCCGGGGTATATTACTCCATGCCATCTAGGCCCAAATGAAGCATAACTTATAAGAAGAGGTCCGGAATAATTGACGCCTTTTATTTGTAAATAGGTGCATACAAATTATTTCTATATATATACTTAGTAGTATATTGACCGCTGATACAAATACACATAAGATTTACTAAATTAAAATATAAACTAGCGATGGGCAATTATTACTAAATTTATAATATGTAGAGAAGTAATCAAATTATTCGATTGTTCAGTTCAGTCGATAAAAGTCATCAGATAACAACTGATGACAGTCGATTGTTTTCGACTCATGGCGCGCGGCACGCTGTCATTAGTCCCGATTCTATTGTACACTCGACTAAACTAAAACCAGACTTAATTTCTTCATATGAAATCAACCTTGTCTTCTTCGTAACAAGGTCTATTACTGGCATCTTTTTCTCAGCGCCACTAAATTTCACTAAATCCTGTCAACATATACTCAACTTTATTTCCACGCAACGAGAGTCCCCATTTATTCAAATGCCGTATAATTGCCGTATAAAAACTTGTTCAAAATGAACTAAGATAACGTTATTTTAATCGACACCTACGAAGACGCTTACTAAAAACACAGAGCAAAAGAGACGGCATTCAACGGATAGCGGCCCTCGCTACGCGGTATTAAAGTTTATTTAAGCGTGTTAGACTTTAGTCGACCAATAAATTGCTTACTTATTGCTTGCGACATATGTTACCTACTTGTTTAAATTTGAAATAAGACCTTGTTTCAAAGTGAACAAGGTTTACATTTTGTATGAAGAAAATTTAGTCAATTATAGTCAAGAGAGTAATACAACAGAATTGACACCATTGTCTACTATGTGCGTGTCAACTTTAACTAGGTCCTAATTTGTAGTGCAACGCACAAGTACTACTATACGTGCCTGCGCTGCGCTACAAATCAATCAACCATCAATCATCATTTCCAAGTACTGTTTTACTTGTAACTTAGCTGATGAAGAAGGTGTCGTAGACGAAGTTTCTGACAGTGCTTTCTGGTTAAAAATTCCCACAGATCGTCCTCCTCATTGTTGCCAGCTGCGATTGTAACATTTTGTACAACAGTATCTACGATTGAATTTGAATTAGAGATCTGATTCGGCATCTGTTCCGTCAGCCATTTTTGGGCGTTTGTGGCATTGTCTGGCAACCCAAACCCAGTCTTTCTTCATTACCCACGCGCGTGACCTTGCTCTAAAAAATCAAAGACGAACAAAAGTAAGCAAACGGAAATTATACTTAAAAACAATCGATGCAACACCGCCCCGCCACAGGCCTACCGCCGCACATTGCACGCAGTCGCTCGCACACTGCAGTTCACTACACGCACGCACACTCGCATGCTATGCAAAATAGTACGTCCAAATTAGTAGTTCAGTTAGTAGTTTGTCGATTGTTATTCGAATAATCATGACGAGGAACTACTAAATCGATAATCGAATGCGCAATGGCACAATTTTCGAATTAGTCGATTGTTTTTTTTTTGCAACAATCGCCCATTGCTAATATAAACCGAAGACAGTATTAAAAAAAAAGTGGACTGGTTTTGAGGTGGCCTATTGATATTTAATTTAAATGTTATCATTTGCACATTCCATATATTCCTTGTTCGGAAACGTTTTGCCATAAAGTCTGCCCAGGTAAAAACTTTGTAGCCACTCAGAAATGTTGGCGAAAAAGAGTTTTTATGTATGGAACACTTACGGATTATACTTTATTTTAAAAAAAATTAGATAATTTATGATAAAAATACAAAAGTTGTCTTTTGTTGTTGTATATATCAGTCTATATGATATTTTACGCTTTCATATGTGGCCTAAAACCAGTAGAATCGTTTGATAGACTTAAAATTTCATTTGTAGTCCTTTCGTCTAAGGAAACCATTCTAAGTCTCTTAGAGAACTGTGCACCGATTTTTTGACTGGCTCTTTGACGGTTTAAATAAAAAAATAGCTCAAAGGGATTCAGTTTTCATACGCTTTAATAAAAAAGAATGAAAATATGATAACGTCTCATGTGACACTACAACATGGCGGAGACTTGTAGTTGATTTGATGATGAATGCAGAAAACTAAAATAAAACTTTTTAACAAGAAATTAAACCGATGTAAGAAGAAAGAAACTGAAAAGCGGAAAAGAAACTTGTTAGCCTTACTTCCTGCACTAATGTAAATACCTAAATAATTTTGAGTCTGTTCAGTTCCTTTGCTCTTTCGTCAGGTAAATTTTTAGGTCAACACTCTTAAATTACATGTACGGTTGTTGTTCCTCATTTTATGATGTTCACTATGTAAAGTTATACAGCACGGAATAAATGATCTAATTTATAATACCAGGATATAGACGTCAGAAAGTAAAATATGCTAGTCACGACGAAGGGTAAAGGTTTATTTAGCTCTGAGGACTATGAATAAAGATGAATTTTATTTTAACATTGTCCTGATAAGATTACTAATGATATAATATGGTTTAATAAATAGTAAGGTTTGATTGGGAAGCTAGCAGCTGCTAGTAGCCCAATAAAAAAAAATGTAACAAAAAATCTTGGGAAAGTTTGAGTAGGATTTAGATTCTAACGGTTCTGCGCTAACTTAGTTATTTGGACAGATGACATGACATGACATCCTGGCAATAGTGAGTTTCATAGACGTACCCAAATTAACAAATTGTATGTTAGGTTGGCGCTTAACAAATATATCTTAGCATTGTAAATAGATGTTCTACCATACATCTTTACTGTCAATTCTCTAACAGCAAATTGTTTACGTCTTCATCGTCACTTTCCATCAGGTGAGTTGATACCACCTACTTCCACTACGTATACTACAACAGTACGTAGACTACAATACGTAGATCATATGGAGGTTGACATAATTAACCTTAATTTATTTTTCAGATTCAAGTAGTGTTAGAAACAGTCTCACAACCACTGATATAAAATATGAAAATCACTAACTAACAGTAACTGCCAAGTTGTTCGTACCACTATTCGCACTCAAGACCATGTTCTGAACTTATTCCTACCCTTTTTATAACTCCACTATTCATTAATATTTATCAATCGACCAATAGCATTGCGTTACCGGTATAACCAAAATAATGTCATTTAACTTATTCTTATTAAATAATGAACTGTGTTATCATCTATTATAGTTTGTCCCTATTTTTAATAAAATAAATAAGAGTTTTTGATGTGGCGACGACAGTAGTCATAGACTGAGAAAAATGGTCTTGACAGGCAGACGTACAAAGAAGTAATCCAGTAAGGGTTTCGGTTTCTGAGGTACCCTAAAAATGAGTAGATTGATCATAGTCGACAAAAAACGTGTAACACCTGCCACCTGATATTTGTCACCTAATGATACACGAGGACATTTATAAAGGGTAGTTACTCGACATCCCATTAAAAACGACGGTAGATAAAAAAGTTGTGCACGTTTTTTCTGTACCCACCACTATATTATATAAATATACTACTGTATATATTATATAAAGTCCAATTTATCTCTAAGGCCATTGTATAATATGATAAAGTTAGAAAATGACTCTTTTAATTGTTATATCTACCGCTAGAGTCATTTCCGAAGTCGAAGACCTTCACTTTAATGTACTACTTTTATTCTAGCACTCTAGCTATATGGAATCCTCCATCAGATGAGCCAAGTGTTAGTAAGTATCTATAACCACTCCCACTATTGTTGAACTGCGACAGTATTGTGTAATACTTTCGCAGTTCCTAAGTTATTTCCTAAGCATACATGGCGTTAAATGTGTTACTTACCCGGTGTTTGTCCTCTCAGATCTGGATCGATTAGGACAAAGATCGGGTGAGACATCAGCCTTGTTTAAAAAGCCATTAAAGAACTCATTCAAAAAACCTATTTACTCACACTCACCTCACACTCGCTGTGAGGCCTAATGACACACTTGTCTTACTCCGTTGATTGTTACGCGTTATGAAACTTGTTTAAAATGACTAAAGGCATCATCTCAACCTATCATTCAATAGCAACTAACTACTACAACTAGGCCCAGGCTTTTTAAGCACACAATTGAACTGCAATTTGATAGAAGGTACTGTTGAGGATAAAATTTGGATAATTTCAACAATTCCTTGATTCTGAGGACATTTTTATTACCTACTTTAGTTTAAAATTAGTATAAGATTGAAAAGTGTTTGTGTGAACTGATGATAAATTTCTAATTCGCCCTGTACACATGTAATGAGGCAAAGGCAAATGAGCTTTACGGCTATTGTGATGGTGATTATATTCGTATGTACAGCCACGTTTTATCTAAAGTTTCCACCTATTTCGCTATTCTGTTAAAGGGCTTCCATGATTCGATTATTTATAATTATGTTCCTCGATGTTTCCAAGATGGCTGGACCGATTGGTAAAGTTCTTTTTTCTGTTTGAAAGGGTATACATTTTAGGTGATCCCATTGTCATAAGGTCAGGAGCTGATCATGGAATCCTGGAGAAATCGAGGGGTTTTTCAAATATAATACGTACAGTGATTTTGGCATTTTTATAGTTCACCATTTCGTGAAATGAAACTGATGATGAAGACCGCAGACTAGAGACCATAATTTTTTTTTGGTTTATTCCATTGGCCAGTGTACCTTGAACTTTAATTTTAACTACTTACGTACCATGACAGGTCAACATAATGTTTAAATTTGTTACCGATATTGTTTAAAACTTTTAGCTTTCTGCTCTTGTTCTAAATATAAACTTTAAGTATCCCAATTTTCACATACTTGCGTTAGCGATTTTTTTACGTATTAATATATAGATTTCACGGGTTGGATTCGATTACTTTAATATTGTAAAGTGAAGTGAATTGGAGCTGATGGTGAAGTACCAGAACAACTCCTCCACAATTAACGTCTTTCCATTGGGAAAAGCAATATTTTGTAAAAGGTGAGGTTAGGCTATTGTTACTCAGATAAATTACAAACTGACTAAAAATTCAAAAATTAAATGATGTTGTACTGTAGGGATAAGTACCGTAAGATGCGATAGGTAGGATAAGATTAAAATACATAGGTAGCGGTATACTTTCCGTCAGAAATGAGATTTCTTAAATGTTGCATTTCTGTTCATGCTTGTTCATCGTGGCATTTCGCTCCCTTCTTTGACCGCCAGACCGTAAATGCATCGGCGTACCTCACATGCGAAGCCACAAATTCATCTCAAATACTTCATCAAACATCATAGGGGTTCCAAGATCGTATCGATAAACAAATAATTACCGCTGTTGATCGCCTATTTTTTTTAATCTAATGTTTTATTTAATCTCATGTGTTGCCAAAAATAATTACGATTAAACAGTAGTTACCAAGGAATGTAAGAACAGACATAAGAATAACAAAATGTAATTCAGCGTCGGTAAATGACGACTGGGGCGTTTTGGGTTTGGCATTTGAAAAAATTTCCCGCATTCAATATAAGGATGTAACAGCGTGACAAACTACTTATCGATAATAATTGGAATAATTGAAGAGATACTGTTGAAAGTTCTTAATTTTATTTAATTGTTTAATAAAATCCGTATAAAATATGTTATAATATTACATGTGATACTTTTAATAAAATAGGTAACTTCATAATGGCTCCGGGTACCTACTTGTATGCTTGAAGTCGGTGCCAAGCCGAATACGAGTACTTAATATATAGGTCAATCGCGGCGGCTGCGAAGGGCTTCAAATGGACAGGCGCCGCTGTTGACACACTTCTTAAATTATATTGAATTTTAAATGCGTAAATTTGCATAATTTGACTATTGCATATAAGTACTAGTAAATTTATCGGTTGTTCTTTAATAAATTAACAAAGTAATTACAGATTTCATTAGAATAAAATGCCATTTTTAATTGAGCAGTTTATGTCTGTAAGTATTACTTATTGCGTTACGGGTGGCACCGACTTAAAACAGACCAGTAGGTATTTAGAGCTTTTATAATGTTACCTATTTTATTAAAAGTGTCTCATGTATTTGTAGTCTCTTCAATTAATATGTAATCTTTTATTTTTACTTTTCAGTGCAATTTGTTAGTGCTTTTTGAAGTCAGCCTAACTTTTTTAAAGTATTTATTTGTTTACGACATCGTTTGGCATGCCAATACTTTTTTCAAAAAAGGGATCTACAATAAAGATGTCAAAATGTAATTGTAGAAGAAAAGTGAAGTGAATTGAAGCATCTATTATATTAACAAATATTTATTAATTATTTGTGCATCAGGCACACAAAGCTACGGAAATCATAAATTTATTAAAATTTTACCAAATCAGTGTACACCCAAATCGAAACCTCGTGGGAGGGAACTAATGGATCTTACTGGGTTTAAATCCAGGGATCGGGTTTAAGCCGAGGTATTTGCCCATGTCTAGTCAAAACTGTTCTAATTTAGCTCGAGTACGAACATGGACCGACCACTGACATCATTCTCTCTAGTACCTAATGCAAGATAGTTTTATTGTGTAATAGTTATTGATTTCTGGGGAAATCTTCAAATCACCAAAGTTAGCAGTACGAAACTGCACCTTAAGTTCTTTATTATAGTTTATTCCGATCAGTACTTGTGATTAACATGACATCCGGTCCTGCATGCCTCTATATTGACAGAGGGAATTTTATTTTATAGGAAATCTGTAGAAGTTAACAAACTATCCAGCCTGATGTGTAAATATTTTTACTATGACACTTGAGAGGGAGAGGGAGAGGGAGAGGGAGAGGGGAGAGGAGGAGAGGGAGAGGGAGAGGGGAGAGGGAGAGGGAGAGGGAGAGGGAGAGGGAGAGG